>JAWWLV010000088.1:134569838-134634475 GCA_035041135.1 Platyrinchus mystaceus
AGCCAGTTCCTAACCCAGCACAGAGTGCCCCTGTCCAAGCCATGGGCTGCCAGCTTTTCCAGGAGTGTGCTATGGGAGATGGTGTCAAAGGCTTTGCTGAAGTCCAGATAGGATCTCCTCCATAGGGACATAGAGGGTTGATTAACTGCCCTCAGGATTTAATGCAGGAAAACTCTCTCTTGGACACTTGAGTGGACCTAGATGGATGAAAGTCCCTTCCTTTTAATGAAAGGGAGTCATTATAGAACAGGCAGGAAATTCAGATTATCAGTGGCTCATTCTCATTCTCAAAAAGTATGGTTATCTCTGTTAATGTGGAAGAAAAGCTCTGCAACTTTTAGATTTGTATTGTCAAATGTTTTATTTATATTTTTTGAACAAGGAACCTTTAAAAATTCCCAATACCTGAGTCCTTTAATTAAGGACAACAGCAGGCAGACAATAGAAAGAGGGAAAGGTTGCAGGAGGTCTGGTTTCTGTGGTTGTTGTGGCAGATTTTTTCTGGTAAGACAGAAAAGAGAAGACAGTAGCTGCTAGAGAAGGGGAAGAGAATTGGAAAATTGCAGAGAAAATGAGATTATCTGCACACAAGAGTTGTGGATTTAACGCTACCACTGAGCATTAAACAGCAGTTTGTGTGATATCCAGTCATCTGATAGGCCTCATGGAAGAGAATATCCAGAAGTGTGTCTGGAGTCCAGAAGCTGAGAGAGGCACACAGTGGAAAACAGGAGGGAAAACCAGGATTTGCGGACACATATTGATGAGAATACCCAAAACACTGATCTGTGAGTGGTACCAGAAGTACCATCATCTGACCAGGAGGACAACACACTTACTGGTGTATGTACTTCATGGTAGAATGAAAAGGAGAAACAAAAGATGGAAAAGAAAGGAGATTTTGTATCAAGAAGTAGAGAAGAAATATGGTGGGAATAGTCAATAGTCACAGCTTAAGTAGAAATCATCAGGATATTTAGGAGACCATGAGAAAGAACAAAAGGCAGAATGATACTCAGAAAACTGGGAGAAGAGAAAAAGTGGAACTTAAGATCCAGGCTAAGAGAAGGCAGGTCTGCCCAGAGTCCTTGTTAAAGATTAATAGATGTGCAGTGGCAAAGGACAGAAGGGTAAGAACTGAAAGATGGGTGCAGTGTTAGTTTCAAGCCTCAGAACAGTAAGCCAGCAGGCAAAAGGATCCTTGAGGGACCACAAAAAGTCCCAAACTCTTCATCACTTTGGGAGTGCTATGGCAATGTTCCTGTTACAATAGATGTGAAATGATTGCATCAACTTAAAGAAAATATTCACAGAAGTGCTGTAAATAAAAGGACAAAAATTAGTCATGTGGTATGAAGCAACAACTATAGATTAATCAGAAAAATTTCTTAGAATGTGGACCAAATGTTTGTGATGCAGGCAGATGATCAGAGAGCTGAATGAATTTGGTGAGTTTTCCAAGATGTTCAAGCCAGAAGATCTGCAGCACAGTGACAAAATGGGAGACATTTGGAAAATCCATTGGCTGAGATGATCTCCTATCCCTCAGTCAACCTAAAAAGTCTACCCATCACTCTACTATTGAAGCACACAAATTAGAGAGCTTATGCCAACAGAATATCATGATCTGAAAGCAAATCAAAACTATCATGTGTTCTCGAAAAACCCTTACATGTATTAGTACAGATTTTTGATGCTTGTTTGAAAGTTGTTAATCTCTGAGTGATAAATACTGGATCAATTCTGGCATTCAGAGAATGGGGCTTACAAACTGCAGTAAGGTCATAGATGGTACAAATGAACCCATTATTTGTCCTTTCACCAAAGAAGTCAGTGTATAAGTAAGCCATAAGAGGTTGCTTAAGGGCCTTGAGGACCATGGAGAAAGCTTATGAGCATCAACCTGGGAGGCACTGGCAGGATATGCAACATGTGCGTTTGGAGCAGATAAGACACACAGACCCTTGGACAAGCTGAGATCTTTATTCTTCCCACTAATAACATTCCGAATAAGGTGCAGGTGCCTCCTGTTATTTTGAGGAATTCCATCTAGCTTCCTCTGCCAGGACTTAAGAAGCCAAATATGCACAAAGTGCATCCACCCAGTGCATACTATTACAGCCTGTAACAGTTGCAGAATGGTAGTGGACAATTCACTGGAAAAGCTGGAGGCAAGAAGGCATGGTTTCCAGAGTCACTTGAATGCCAATATTATAAATACTATACATATGATGACGACCTGATTCACCTTTTTACAACACATGGGAAAGTGGAGGTAATTTTATTTATTATTGGAATAATATCTGGATACTGATGAACTCATTAACTGATCTGAAAATCTGGAAAGGACTCCCAAAGGCAATGCAGGTCCTAGTTCAAGAGACTAGGGAAATTAGGAAAGTCACACTGGAACTTTAGTGTACAATAATTACAAATTTTTCAGGACCACTTTATGGTCAATAGCATTTTTATAGCACCTTTTGTTATTGAAATTCTTCACATTTTTTTCTTGCTTACTTTTTCTGCCTTCACAGAAAAGCATGAGAAGTACAAAAACTGTTTTACAAAAAGCAACGCCACCTGTTTTATTATACGAAATGTAACACATATACTTCTTTCTCCTCTGCATATATACACCAAATAAATATAGCCCATATGGCACTCTCAGCATGTATATGCTCACATTCATGCCACACATAGTTATCCTTTCAAGAAGTGACCTGCTAACTTGTGCTATTCTGCAAACTGGAAGTGCTCCTACTGCTGCAATACTGCACTGTGGAAGATGCTGGTCTGTAGGACAGATGTTATTCCTGATAAATTCTAAGTCTGATAGCATATAAAACATTTATTTTTCTGCTGAATTAAGTATTGATTTAATTGGAGATTTTTCTGCCTCCAATTTTGAGATCATGGAACACTATTTCTAAAGCTTGTACATATTGCTTGGTGGTTTGCAATATTTCAGTAATGTCTTGAGGCCTTCTGTTTCATTGCAAATGCTTTTATAGCAATAAATTGTTCAACAAACACTGAATTTTATTAAACTGGCAAAATAAGTGATAAAGAAAGCTAAACAAGCCCACAGCCAACTGTGCCAAAAATAAACAAATGTTTTCTTTTAAACACTAAAATAATGTGCAAATGAGGCTCGACAAAACTAAAATGCAGAATAATTCCAAAACTGAAGTGTGTATAAAATTAAAGTTCAAGAGCAGAATAGTCACACTGTCCAGCTGCAGTTCCACTACAGAAGGGATTAAATAATAAGGAAATCCTTCGGCCATTTTCTCCTATCCAGGGGCACCGTGTATTGCTCCTTCAATAACTTAACCAAGCCTCGCCCCTGAGCTGGAGCAAAGACCCTCCTTTTTAAAAGCTTTTTTAGGGTTAATTTTCCCCATCTGTATTCACTGATATAGAACCAGAGAACAGTTTTACCAGCACAACTGTGGATACACTGTGCTCTCAGGGATGAGACAACAGGTCTGGCTGGACAAGAGAGTCAGCTCCTTACACCAGTCTCGCTGCCTAATATTACATATGGTATAAATATGGTCCTCCTAGAAATTATGCCCTCTACAGTCTTTTCCCTCTGCTTTCTACTTTCCCTTCCCATCTTTTCTCCCATGAATAAGTGTGTAAGAAGAGGGGACAGCCTTGGCCTTGCAGTTGCTGAGCTTCTTCAGCACCCACAGAATAACCATCAGGGTTCATTCTCTGGTCAGGTGCAGCAGCACTTCCATATTCATTTTGACCAAAAAAAATAGTTCATTCAGTGTTTTGTTTTAAATTAAATATAGTTTCTCATTTTCTCTTCTATCCTGTCTTGAGTATTACAAAGCTACAGTTTGTATTTTATGGTTTTATCATGACTACTCATATCTAAGATGGGTAATGCAGAGGTGAACACTGAGAGACAAAGCAGCTGCATTCACATTAGAAGGTAAGTTACAGTATTCTTTTTCAATTGATTAATAGGAAGTCATAGAAACATGAACTCCATCTCCTAATGCAATCATTCCTATTTTGTCTGTTCTTAATACCCTCCAGTGACAAAGACTCCATAATTTGTCCAAGTCTCTTACAACATTCAATTACCTTCATCATCTTTTTTTCCTTGGTGGATTGCAATTTTTCTAAAAGTGGGACATGGTTATGGCTCATTCAAAAGATCTCTTTGACTAGTCAGGGCTCCACTGCTTTCTTTTAAGTTGATCATCTTGTTCGGAACATATATATTTCAAAAGTTCCTGACTGGAAAATCACTTCACTTCATGCCATTGAAGAACGTTCTTCAAAGACAGTCTTTAACAAGTCTGGTGACTGCAAAATATATATAGGAACAAAGGGGCATGATTGTTTCCTTAACTCACTAATTAGTAAATGTATAAAAACTTGCAAATGTCACTTCTTTACAATGGTGAGAGAAAGGAAGAACATCTAGGGGTGAAGAAAGAAGATGCTCAGGAGCTTTGTGTTAAGAACTTTATTAGCCCATTTCCTAAGAGAGAGATATTTCCCAAAAGCAGTTTCCTTTGTCCCATTTTCAGTGGCTGCAGCAAGCTTAAGCAAGGACAGGATATATTCCTTTATGGAGAGTTCCTCTAACTAAACACAGACATTGTCAATGAAGACATCTGCAGCTGAGTTAGTCCTCTTGATTCCATTTACAGTTAATGGAAAGAAAGATCTGCTTTTGGTTGTGATTCAGCTTATGCCCTGGACACCTTTTATAGGATGAGATGCACCTCATAAATGTGTAATTTTCTCCACTGACTATAAATTGAACCAGAGATCAGTAGATTGTATATATACATCTAGACTGCATGCATTTAAAGTGAAGTGAGAGGAACCCTTCTACTGCTGACTTTTAACAGGAACAGTTTCCATGGAAGGAGTCATATTATTTGCAGGCAAAATCATAGCCTTGTTTTGATTAACTTTTTTCTGAAGCTGCAGTCTGTTAACACTTACTCATGCAGATTGTAATGATGTATTGTATATTCTTTTTAAATCTTATGTAACAGCTCTAGTGTGTAACAATGTCAGGATAATTAGAATCACAGTTTTGACTATTATGAGGCATTTTGTGCTTGGCTTGTGCTTTAAAATGCTATTTCTGTCATTTGGCAGCCACATTGCCAAGGATGTGGGGAGATGTGTAAATGATTCACTAAAGTTTCTATCCCAAGTCAAAGCTAGAGACACCCCAGGAAAGTCAGAATCCTCTGTTTTCGTTATCCATCCATGAGAAAACTTCCTCCCCTCTCAAATTTTTCTCCCAAGATCAAGCAAATAGGACAGAAATTGGGACTGCCTGGTAGCTTGGGGGTGCAACTGAGGCTGTGCTACAAAAAGCATCTGACGAGAAACTCTGCAGGCCATCTCATGGAGCAGGTTCAGAGCACGCGGCTCTGCGCTTGCTGAGGGACACCTGCTATTACAGTGTCCATATTCTACTACTGCTCTTCGAGTCTCTTTCTGTCTCCACAAAGAAGCCCCAGGCTGAAGAATTGGATGAAGAAAACAGTAAATTAGCATTGAGAGGGCTACCAAGTGTCTAAATTCAGGATTTTGTAGGGTATGTAGTCAAGTGATTCTTGGCCCTCTAATGAATTTCTTTTGATTCCTAGTTGAGCTGTTTCATATGTTTGTTGTGCTTGTGGCTCTGGTAAAATAAAAATACAGCTCAGGAGGCTGCTGCTAATACTAATGTGCTTTACTCTGCAGTGCTTGTGTTCCCTGTAGCTCCTCCACACAAGCCTCATTCTTTGGACATAGACTCTACCTTTCTAATCAATGATTTGAGTATGAAAGCAATTGCTTGGACTGGTAAAACAGCAACTAGCTGACAGTGTGGAAACTCATAAAAGTTGGCCAAGCAACCCTGAACAGTTTGTAAGTAAAATGAGGGGTTAAATGACAAATAAAAAAGTATATATACACTGCCATTAAGTTTCTAAGAAGTCAAGGCAAGAGAAGGCTTGGAATACCTAGAAAAAAAATAATGTTAAAGTTTGACACCTCACAAACTTATCCAAACCACAGCAGGACCTGGCAGTGTACGTTGTGAGCAGCATGTAAAACTATTGTGTGTGAATATCAAATACCAAGATGGTTAAAACCAGGAATAAAGAATTTCAATTTAGACAGTTAGATTGTGCATAAATGGGGAGTAAGTCCTTTGTTTTGCTTTAAGAGTTTAGGTAAGTTTTGATTTTCTCATCTCTAATACCAAACTGAGAAACATGTATATAGAAACTGGTTATTTTCCTCCGTATGAGATGATGCCTTGCTCAAGGAACAGCATGGAAGCCAGTTCTGCATGTGCTGAAGCAAGAATGGATTAGCTATCAGTGACAAGCTGTCACCATCATTTTGCTTCGGCAGGTAGGATAACCAGTCCCTGTGTCCACTACAGTTCATCTTTCTTTTTAACAGTAGAAACACAAACCACTGTGTCCATGAATAAAACATACTGCCCTACAAAGAGATAATTTCCTCTCCAAGTCCAGTGGTTGTCCAGACAAAGCCATCTCAGAAACACTACTAAAATAATGAAATGTAGCTGAACACAAGGAGAGAACTTGGGAAAGGGAACAGAGTTAATAAATAAGGATTGGGGGAAAGCACAGGAGAATTCTTTGTGAGACAAACACGTAGTTCTGAAATGAGAAGATTTTTAAATGGTCAGGATGTCAGGAGGGCGTTAAAGAAACATTCCGAGAGCAGACTTCAGCCGAGGGAGAGTGCTGTAATTCCCTTAACTTCAGTACAATTTATTTCAAGTCAGTCAAAAAAGACCCCAAATGTACATGACACACTACTGCAGCTATGAGGAGATGAGTAACCGGGCTGGGAGCTGGAGAGGTGAGTGCAGGAGGGAACATCCGACCCTCCTTGAGCGCAGGCCCACAGGCGCACAGCTGCCTGCCGTGACCCCACCATCCTTGAAGGAAATCCATGGAACCTGCTCAGCTGCAGACCCCCAGCTCCGAGCCCTCCCTCTGGCTCTTCCCATCTGCTTCCCCTACAACTGATAGCTTGGGAGTGCTGGCATGTCTGCTGCCCTGGGCAAGGGGCTTTCTCCAATCCCACCGCTTCTTGTCCTCTTTTCCTGTGCAAGAGAGCAGTTCTCGTCCCTGCAGCCACCTGGGCAAGACATTTGTTTCTTCTGCTCTGCCCTCAGAGGGGTATTGCTGCTTGCTATGGCAAGCATGAGACTACCGAGCCTGCAAGCCTGCTAAGTAGAGTGGGGCATCTGCCTGGGAAATGGGATAGAAATTGGATAAGAACTGTGGCATTAGATAAGCCAGTGATGTGCAGAGACTGCTCCCTTCACACCTAGTGCAGCTGTCACGGAACGCTGGGGTGGCAGGGCTTGACTCTGCTCCCAGCAGGGCTGGCCCCATTCCTGGTGTTCACTAGGAGCAGGAGGACAGCAGGAGTGGAGGCTGCCCTGGCCTGGAGACCCCTCCTCACCTCCCACCTGACCCCAGCAAAGGCTGCTCCTTACTGCAAATTTGTTCACTTTAGCTATAGGAAACATCAGCTTCCAGCACCAAATTTAAGCCTCTGCATCACATTACAATTATTGTATTCTTACACTTCTTTAGTACCCACAGGCACAGTTAAGCCTCTGCAAAAATTATTAATTACACACACACAGAGGTGTCTTTAGGACAGCAGTTTCAAGCTTGTCATTTACTCAGCTAGTAAACATGAACTTTGAAGCACATACTACCTTACCATATGGACTCAGAAACTTGGACCTGTGGTGTTTGTTCATCTCACTCCCATTTTAAAATCAGTCTCAGAAGGCTCTCAGGGTACAGCTTAGAGTATCAAGCCATAGAAGAAGTGTTGTTTGACTTGCTTAAGGATTGTTAACATTGTCAATTCATCAAGTTGATTTATATTTGTTGTTTTCCTCAGCTTTCCAAAAGTCTCTCTCTTTTCCTTTTCTCATGGCATACTGAATGATGTGATTCTGGCATGTTCTCCATTTGTGACTGTCAATAGGCAGGAAGATTTATAGCCTAAGGACAAAAAAGATCCTTTGGCTATGGTCTCTTCTTGTCCTCTAGTTTAGGAGTCAGAAAGAGGGAATCAATTTTAAATTGAGTGTAAATACTAACACTGAATTAAAAATTCAAAATCATACTGCTTTGCTATGCATGTTCCAGTATGTAATAGTTTGTGCTGGTCAAAATGATATGAAAATGCCTCGAACTTTTCAAGATGACTTACAAAATTTTTACTTGGCATTTCTTATTGTGGTGATGCTGTGCTAAAACTTAAAAGCATGTTAAAATGTTCTCCTCTATATATTATCTGTCATAGTAATTCCCATAAAGCAAATGTATTAATTTATTTTCTTACCTATTTTTTTCTTTACTTCAGTAAGTTTTAAATTTGATACAAGAAAATATCTGAAGTTCTAACACTAACAGATGAATGCCAAGTAGGGTCAGACTCAAAGGCACCAACATTAAAGTCCTCAAATTGATTCATGATTCAAAATTTTTGAATTCCCTATCATTTTCATCCACCAATTCAACTTCTGGGACTGATCTTTAGCATCACTAAACAAGATAACAGTATCTTTAAATGGTCCATACATAAACTGACGTTTGTCCATATCTTGCACAGTGGGAAAGTGCATCTTAACAAGCAAAGGAATCACTGATTCACACAGAAGATAAACTGGCACTTTATTCATTCACAACATACACAGATCCTACACATGTACATTCTTCCTTGCGCTATGACTGTCCTGGAGTTATTTTCTCCTATATCCTACCTAGTTGAAGGATGACACCATTGTTACATTACTAAACTAACACTCCCACCCCCATTACTGAACTAAAATAAGTCCTAGACCCTATTTATGAGGTGATGAGCCCAAATGTCTCCATATATCCCATATCTCATGCACAGGACACAGATGTCCATGTGTTGCTATATTGGTAGGCTGCAAATTAAATTACTATGTTTTTCTTCCTCGGCTGTTATCGCTTTTCTGAACCATAATTCTGGCAGGATTATTGTTGAACTAACTGATTGGTTTCATAATAAAAGAGAAACGTTTTTTAATAGCACACCAAGAAAATTTTTTTTTCATTTTCATTTGGTAATCTGTAGAACTAGATGTGGCACCCACAAAAAGTAGGTGGTGAGTTTTCTGCACTTTTAAATAATCCCCTCAAAAAACCTGTGCATTTACAATTTAATATGTGAGATTGGGACCGTTGCCCTTCCACTTGGTTCCTTCAGAAGTGGCACAAGAGCAGAAAATGACAGATCCAGAAAAGAGATCTCATGTGATTATTCCCTTTTTCAAGCATTTTAAGCTTTATTAACAAAACACTTTAAACTTTGAATTAAGTGATGAAGCTCCTTGGCATAAGAAAACAGCTTTAAAACCCACTGTTTTAGTTTCCAAGAAGAAAAAGCTTAATACCAAAAACATTTCTGTTTCCAACTATAACAGTATCTGGCATAAGGGGATATTGTAACAATAATTCCTGTCTCTTGGTGAGTGTGGATGGTTTTCTACTCTGCAGTAAGAGCAGAGGTATGCAGTGGAAGGGTCAGCCTTGAGCTCGGCAGAACATGGTGTATGTGATTTTAGGCAAGGCATTCGAGACTATGTCCAAGAAAGGCAGCAGGCAACACTTACAGTGCATAACTTCAGGACCTGGTCTCGTCTTACAGTGCAGGTGGAGGGCTGCACGTCTCGGGAAGGAATCCAGAATAACTGGGGAATTGCCTAAATCTAGCTAGAAGAGAGATCAGAGTTATTTCTGAGAACAGGAATGAGACTGAGCCCCTGTGGGGTACTGTCTCCAGCCTCTTGCTGAGATGAAGTTGTGGGCAGGTGCGGAAGTACAGAGCTAGATGTCCAGGGAACACCAAGTCCAAACCTCTCCCAAACACTTCAAACACATGTTCCTGGAATTTCAGCTCCTTCAGCACTAGGTGACAGCTGACAGGGCTTTTAAAAGCATCTGAATTTTGGATTTATATGCTTAAAAGTTCTGTCTGCTCCACATTAGGCATTCCAGCTAACTCAGCAATCCAGCAGCACTGAACTCTGCAAGTTAATTTTTCATTTTACCTCAGCTATTTCAACGTTACCCTGTAATGTGCAGAGCAGGTGTGTGCTAAATCCTTTATGGATCTAGCCTGTAACCATTCCATATTCATTCCTTTACTTGTAAAACAGGAATATCAGTTCCCTACTCATATACTATGAGAATAAATACAGACATGTTTGTGGAAGTGTTCAGATAATACAGACACTGGCATTTTAAAATCAGCTGGAAGTACAGCTGTGCTATACAAGGTCTAAACAATTCAGTCACTTAGAAAATCAAAAACCACTTCAGAGAAAAGAAAATTTAGGCATACAGTATTTTTAGACCACCATTTGAGTTCCAGTTGAGGCCTTTAAGCTGTCAAAGTTGTGACATTTAATTACACTGTAGATAGTATTAAGAATTAGTAGTTTATTGTAGTCAGAGGAAGGAACATAATAAATACAGAAGCAGTGTTCTTGATTCTAGGCTTCATTTTGTTAATGGCGCTCGGGGATTAATTTTGAGTATCGAGTCTGAGGCATTTCCCATAAGAGACCTTGTCAGAGTTAAATGTCAGACAATTAAGTTTCTGGTGCTATTTTCTAAAACCCAGTTATTTTAGCATACAGAATCACAGAAGCAATTACGTTGGAAAAGATCTCTGAGATCGAGCCCAACCCATGACTGAACACCACCACGTCAACTAGACCGTACATGAAATTAAAAATCCAACACTTTTTTTTTTTTTGGTAACATCTTCAGCGGAGATGCATTTATGTGCTGAATACATTTATCCGATTTCAATAGTGAAATCGGGATTGAAATGGGGAGCCTCATTTACTAAGAAACCATCTTTGTGGCTGGTGGTCGGCAGAAGCTGTGATGTCGGAAGGTAAACAGCGGAGAGGGCACAGAGGCGGGCACGGCTGGCGGCCCACAGCCCCACTCCTACTGTGACCCCCGCAGGGCTCCTCCGACCCGTGGGCAGGACTTTGTTATGTGCTGTTTCACTGCCGTGGCGGGTCTGGGGCAGCTGCAGAGAAACCGACGGTTCATCCCTGCCGGGTCGAGCCGCCTCCAGGATCCCGGGCAGGAAACGCTCGGGCGCTTCTCGCGCCGCACCCAAACCACACCGGGCGCCTCCTCGCGCGGCGCGTTCCAGGTGCACAACCTGGACGTGGCCAAGTTATGTGGAATATAAAACAGGAAATTAACCTACAGCCCTCAGCTTGGGCTCAGAGCTTTTAACCCCGGCAACGCCTCTCGGCCCGCGGGCGGAACAGGACCGGGGATCGCGCGGGTGCCCCGTCAGTGCGGCCCCGGAGCGAACGCAGACCGGCACAGCCCCGAGCCCGGGCGGGCAAGCGCCGGCTGCCTGGTGCTCCGGCCCCGCCAGTTCGGCCCCTTCGGGAGCTCCCGTCCCACGGGACGAGGCTCCTCCCGGCCGCGCCGCTGCGCGGGGGCTGCGGGAGCGCGGGGGGACCGAGCGGGGACCGAGCGGGGACCGAGCGGGGACCGAGCGGGGACCGAGCGGAGGCAGCGCCGGCCCCGCTCCCGCCTCCCGCCAATGACGGCCGGGCCCGTCAGCGCGCGCGTCACGGGGCGGCCGCCAAGATGGCGAAGGTGTCGGAGATGTACGACGTGACTTGGGAAGGTAACGCCGCGCAGCCGGCGCTCCTCGCCCGGGGCAGGGGCCGTGGGGGGGAGGCGGCCCTCCCGGAGCCCCTCAGCGCGGTGTGCCCGGGGTGGGGCGGCGGTCCCCAGGCGGGCCCGGGGGGCTGGGTCGAGGGGCGGCCGTTCTGCCTCCCCGGCCTGTGAGCGGCCGGCCCGCCTGAGCGGCCAGCAGTGCTCGGCCCCTCGGTGCCCGCAGGTCCGGCGGTGAAGGCGCACCCCACCGGGAGCGCCCCGCCGGCCTCCCCGAGCCTCCCCGCCGGCCGCCTCCGCTCCGAGGGCTCGGACCCCGCGTCCCCAGGGCTCGGACCCCCCATTCCCAGGGCTCGGACCCCCCATTCCCAGGGCCCATTCCCAGGGCGCTCCTCCCGCTGCCCGTTCTCCCCCTCAAGAACACAGCGCCTGCAATAGGAAATGGCCTCTTGGCTGGGTCAGCAGTTTGTGTCATAGTTCATCTCTTGGTGAACTGAAAATTAACTTGATATTTTCGTTAAATTTGATGATAAGCGTTTGTGGGGGAACTCCCAAGAAGCTCTGAAGTGACACAAAAGTTTTTGAAAATCCCACTGTCCTGGGTCTTTGTAGTTTTCAAGTCTGTTTGATCATAACGGTGATTTATTTTTCATATATCAGTAGTGTTTGAGGTTTGCTTGACATCCTCAGTTGGTCATTCATAACCAGTACGTGTTCACACGTGAGCTCAAGACAGCACTCAAGCCCATTGCAGTCTCCTATCAGGAATAAATCAATGGTTCTCCATAATTTTGGCCATAAACAGGGAACCTTTAGCTCTGTACTGTATGCTACAAACATACAGTAGAGAAGATAATGCAGAGAGAAGCTGTGTGATCTTCGGTTTTAAATTTATTTACTGCCAATCTGTGAAGAAATAATTGAGTAATAGAATAATTCCACAATCATGAATTATTGCTTAGTTTGGCTTCGTAGATAACAGGAAGGGAATGTATTTTAGCAGATCCCTGTAAGTTGCCCATTGAAATAGTGCCTGTGCTGTCTTTCTCGCACCTTTTTCTGTAGGACTCCAAAGCAAAACAAAATGGAATTTGACACATTCAGTTTTTAGTTCAAATTGCATTAATCTCAGAAAATATATTAGCTGTTTTTGAAGAAAATAGTACTGTAACTGAATGGATAAGGATGAAGAAGTGGACTTGCTTGCTAGTCTGGTGGTGAGTTTATAGGTAGTGTTGCTCTGGTATTTGCTTGCATCACCATGATGTCTTTGACTAATTGGAAAAGCTTGGTTGCCTGTTCTTCTATATCTCCTGTGAAAAGGTGTAACAGGTGTGAAGCTCAGCTTGGATAGAGAGCAGGCAGGCTGCTGTTTGGGAAGGGAGGTTGTAAGTTGTAACACTGATGGTGTTATTCTTAGACTTACCCAGTTCTCTAAAAAACCTTGTGTAAAAAACTTTTCCAGTTTTTATTTTGCTTGGTCAGACGCTGTCACAAAACCCAGACATTTAGGTGCATTTTTTTCCTCCTGTTGTTCTCGGGTGTCAGTGATTGAAAAGAGAAATGAGATTTTTTTCATAGGTTGTGCACCGTGGACAGGTCTCTGTACATTCAGCTGGGTTTTTTTTTTTGGCTGAGAGCATTGTGGAGTGTGTCCTTTTATGTAGAGGCCAGGTGTAGAATGCTCAAGGTTGCTGCTTTTGGACTTGGCTACTTTATGCTGAGATTAGCATCCTACTTTTAGAAGTAACCTCCATGTTCTATTTCCAAGAGTTCTGATTGACATTTGTGGCATTGTGTGTATAGTTTTGCATATGGGTGTGTTGAATGAGGAATTCTGGAGGACCAGCTGATGAGTTTTATCATATCAGTTCTCAGTTGGTATCTTCTGTCCAAATGAAAGAGCTGGTGTGTAGGGGAAGATCTGTGTTAGCACAAGGGGCTGTCTCCACTTTAAAAACACACATCTGAAAAATTCTGGGGTTTTTTATCTCTGTTTTAAGAGATTAAAAGTAAAGTAGAGTCCTGCAAGAGGTCATGCAAAGACTCAAAGAAGAAAGTTTTTGTCTTTTGTCTCTCTGTGAGCTTTAACAGATCCCTGGTGCAATGAGGCTTTTCATGGGTGAGGTGACTGTTGTGACCTAGTCCCTAGCAAAGAATTTGAACACAGTTCTAGGAATTTAATTTGAATTTTGAATCTCTCTAAAATGCTCAGTTTCTGTGAAACCAGGTGTATGGCTGATATTTGTCTAAAAAATGTCCTTTATATGTACTCAGGCCTTTCTAAACAAGATGTTTTATACTTACATACTGCTCACAGATGAATGTGTGATTCAAGGTTGGGGAAGTAGAATAACATGAGACTAATGAAATTGTTTGTACCTTGCTTTGGTTTTCACTCAGGTTCTTTGAGACAGAAGTTGGAGTTTAACCATGATTAAATTTTGTTAGGTAAATATGTTGTACAGGTGGTTAGGAAAGATAACTGAAAATAACTGTGTTTTCCACTGTTGAAGCTGTTGTCTTTATTTTTTCTTTTTTTTACTTTCTTGCTGTGTCTGAAGCTTTAAAGTGTATTTGAAAATCTATGGAGCAGGTAAACCTCTCAGTTTACTTTAGGGTCTTGATCAATGGACTTAGATGATCCAAATATGGATTCAGGATGCTATGGTCTTAAAAGAGAAGCTTATATATGGTTATGCATCATATATTTTACAGCTTATTTACTTGAGACAAAGGTGATATGTGCTCCTTTTTTATGGTCACTGTTGCTAATTATCCTATAGAAAATGACATATTTCCTGCTTCCTTAATGTATAAAAGAAACTATGTGGAGTGACAGGGAGCCAAGAACTGCAGTCTGGCAAAGGAGCACGATGCAGTAGGTTAGCACATCCGATGGCAACTGGTGATGTGCAGCCTCTTACTAGGAGTTACTTGAGCTGCATAGAACTTCATAAAGTAAATATTTGTCATATTGTCAATGGCACATGGAATATGAATTTGTGCCATGAGTGGAAATGTTAAAAGAAAGTGAACAAACACCTGTGTAACTTCATTTTAGGAGCAGGTTTTGGAGCACACAAGTTTGTGCATAGAATTAGTGTGATCTGCAAACAAGCACCAGTCACGATAGTAAAGAACTATTAAAATAACAGTTGACTTTCACAGAAAATGCATCTGACATATTGTCAGAACTGGAGAGAATAAACTAAGTTTTCTTTACCTTGCAGAGAAGCATCATGGCATTAACATCTCAAACCCTGCTAAAATGAAGCAGTGACTTTCAGCTATTGATAGCTGAGCTTTGTGGAAATCTTTGAGTGCTATCACAGCAACTCATTTCAGTCAATAATTCTCTTCCCTGGATATCAAAAACAAAACCAGAAAGGAATGGCATGTTCTCAAAACTAGATTTCTCTTTATATAAATTGAAAACAAGTGAAAAGAGTATTTTTTAAGGTTTGTATTAGGTCATTATGCCTGTTACTTAAGTTCTCTGGATTGTTAAATTAGTATTGCTGTTTTCTGTTTTAAAAATTCCACTATTCACGTAGTGGCTCTTTAAGAGTTTTCATTACATTTTCATGTGAGACATAATTTTTTCAAGGAATTCTTCTTAACAGTGTATATATGTGAGGCCATTTTCTTGCAAATGTATGTATCTGGGAACGTTATAAATGAAAAGAGAAAGTTCTTAAGGAATTTAAAAACTTCCACCCTTCTATTTTTAATGTCTCTAGTCATTAGATTCTACTTTAGATGCAACAGTTGTTTCCTTCCTATGACTTAGGAACTCAATTCATATTTTGTTTGCATGGAAAGAGTAGGAAATCATTTTGTCTTCATCATAATCTATGTGCAATTAAGTGTTGTTGAGGTGGGTTTGTTGTGCTCTGTGCTGTCTTTGCTTTCTTTTAGCTATTCCTAATTTAGAGTTGTAATCAAAGGGACAGATCAGTTTAATCTGGGTTTTGTATATGAATTTATGGGGTTACAGCAGACAAAGGTGAGATGCTGGGATTTTTTGCTGTAGTTGAGGCCCCATTGACATGAGTTGTCAGGGTTAGCAGCAGCATCTGCAGCGTCCAGCTGAGCCGACTGTGCCTCTGCCTGCACCTGCCATGCAGAGGTGAGCTGTGGTGGGAGATCTGGTGGCTGTAACAGAGGAACAATATACAAATGAGCTCTGGAAATATAATGGCTGTGGGATCCATGAGCAACTGCCGTGGTAGCAGCTGTATGTCAAGGTGACATTTTGGAGTTGTCAAGGGATGCCTCCAGCAACAGTGGTAATTTCGTTCATTTCATTGAGTGCTTATAGGTGTTGAGGATTTGAAAACTATGATATAACTCATCAAGGAAAGTATAAGCATTTCTAGGAGGATTACTTCATATCTGATTGCTCAGGCCAAATGAACTGACACCTTAAGAGACAAAAAGAAAACACAGGTTGTGTCTCTTGCAGTAGATTGCTTGCTTGCTTTTAGGAAACAGAAAACATTGTGGCAAGTGCATCTGCTCCTTTGAACTTGTAAGGTTTTGATTTATATGTGCAAAGATTGACAATTGAGGAAAACCCAAGTCTAAACCAAATGAATCAGTTGCTCAGCATCCTATATATGTGACAGGAGAAGTCGTAATTAAAACTAGACATTTCTTTACCATACTTTTTTTTTTTCCTAAAATCCCTGATTGCTCCTGCCCAGCCTTGTATTATATGTCTCCATCATGGCCAGGCTTGGTGAACGAAGATTTGAGAAGGGCTCTACCCACGCTTGCTGCAAGCGCGCTGATGGCTAAAGAGGCCAATGCGAAATAGACAAGTCTAGTTGCAAAAGGCAAAGCAGAAAAGACTCTCTGGGTGAGATCGACAAGACGCGATTCTTTCTGCATTGTCTTTTCTCCTCGAGAGTGATCCTGTGTGTGTTCTCAAAAGAAGCAGCAGCGTTATAGATGGTGTTTCTCCAGGCCTCCCAATTGGAGGCCAGAGTAGACCAGTGGTGATGATCAATATGGCCAAGGCTGAGAGATTGTTTCAGAGAGAGAGATTGTTTCAGGGAGAAATATATGTCTCCAAGACTTAAGTTATTGTCTGACTCTTTGGATAGCTTTCTTAGTAAAAAATTGTTTGACAACATTGTTAAAAGCCTTCTGTAAGTTTTACTGTAGTTTTTAGTGTTTTCTTTCTTCTACCTTTCACATAAAATTCAGTATTTCTAAAACCAAGAAGTCTTTCAATAGATTCGCATTAATGAGAACCTTTTTTTTTCACATCATTTTTCAGTCATCAGCTGATGTTCTAATCGCTGTCCTACAGGTGTTTTTCTATTGCTGTAAATGCCGTACTTGTGTGATGAATGATAAATGTGCTTTGTGTTAATACATAATTGAGACACTATTCCATTTGGAATCACACTGCAATGAAGGCATTGATAATTTCCAAGTAAATGAGTGCGTGGAAATCAGACAGCTTATTTATTTTTAGGCATTTAGCTTGTCAGCTTTTGTGAATGTTTGTGTTCTCCCACATTCTTGCTGTCTAACGTTGAATTTCCAGGGACCATCATGTGTCTAGAACCATTTAACTTTGCCTGTGCCTATGAAATGTAACACTGTTGTGGTTTTGGTTGAATTTCAAAATACAAAATGTAGCACAATAACGGTCTTATGAGCGATCCGAGATCACTTCAGGTAGATGGAACAACATTCAGTGCTTAATTTTTAACTGTCATTTACATTAGCTGTGTTTTGAAGTGCAAGAAAAACTGACAGTGTTTAGGTCTATCATTATATTTGTTTTTCCAGCTGTTGTAAAGTTTTCAAAAGTATTGGCAATAGTTATCCTGGTACCTTCTTATTAGTAAAGCCACTATGTAGTAATGAAAACTATTTTTCTTATGTTTCCTCAAAATCTGTTCTTGTATATAGATCACGTATATAAACATATGTGTATATAAAATCACATTCTTAGCAATTTTCTTGTCCAGAGGATAAATAAAGCCTAGGCTAGATAGTGCTCGCTAGCTGACTTCATGAATGTGCCTGCTCTCTTGGAGATCTGATGCATAGTAAATGTACTCTTGAAACAAAAATCTTAATGCTAAAATAAACCATCTTTTCTATCTTTCCTAGATAAACAGTGATATTTTTTATACCTTTGGGCATTTCTCTGGTATAGAAAGCCTTCAATTCCATGTCTGCCCTCCTTGGAGTTCCTTTTTCTACGAGTGTCTAGGTTCTTTTTAGGGTGGAAGTTATAATAGTTTTTCTAATACTTCAAGTGAAAATTTATTCACCTGTAACAGAAATGCAATTTTAGTGTTGTTTGTAAATGTGTGAAACTACTTGGAAGAAATCTCTTGTAGCCTATTTTACCTAATCATGGATAACTTTTATTTATTGGATAACTAGGTATAGGGTTTTTTTACTGCATATGTTGCTTCCATGAGAGACTGCAAACTTTGAAGGTAGATTGCTTATATTAGTGCATGAGCAGTTTGTGTAATAGGGTTTCAGAGGTCTGGTACACCTATCTGTTCTCTAGTAGTTTTTTTAATATCAGTAGAAGTCACATTTTTGGGTATGTTGCTCTCTAAACCCATTCTTCCTATGCATATCTTCCAGAAATCACATTAAAATTCTATTACTATCTGTAAATATCCATTTTTTTTTCCCTTTGCCCACAGATATGCGTGATAAAATGAGGAAATGGAGGGAAGAAAACTACCGAAACAGTGAACAGATAGTGGATGTTGGGGAAGAGTTAATTAATGAATATGCATCTAAACTTGGAGATGACAGTGAGTAAAGAACCATTATTTTAAAAATTTCCATTTTCTTATTTGGTTTTTTCTTTTTGGTCTCTATTTCATTTAACAGCCTTTGCATTGTCTTTCTGTATGTGATGTTGATAAAATATATATTACTTTTTTAGTCTGTTAGGCTGCCATAATTCCAAGAGTTTATTTTTTTCCCAAATATGGGCTGCAGTAAAAACAGATGTAAAAATTACCTGATAGAACTGTTAGCTTACTATATTTGTAGTTGGACCGTTATGTGAAAACTTTCGTTACTTAGCCATAGTTTTACTGATTTTCTGTTCTTCAGCACTGTGGCAAAAATTGAAAAGTGGCTGTTCTGCAGGTCTGATCAGAGAGCAAGTCCTAATGGGGATCTGCTTAGAAGATTGCAGTTATAATGTTGGGAAAAATAGAGAACTAGAGCTTTTTTGCCTTTCAAGATGTCAGAAGGTACTTTAGTACTAAAAGCACTAAGTTGCTTAAATATATTTTTAATTAATTCCAGCAGTTTCTTAATTTGTCCCTGTGTCAGCAGTGATCCATGGGAGTAGAAGGGGAAAAATTCATTAATCCTAATTATGTTATAGGTGTTTCCTATTACCTTTTAAAAAAAATCAGTTATCTTCATTTATTGTCTCTTTTTTGTCCAGTTTGGATAATTTATGAACAGGTGATGATTGCTGCCCTGGACTGCAGTCGAGATGATCTGGCATTGGTAAGTTTTCACATTGACTTTTCCTTCACACTGTAAGTTTTTGTCCTGGGCATGTCTTCCAGATAGTTTTTTGGACAGTTACAGGACATTCTGAATTCCGTAGCTTGGACTGGTGGAAAGAATATCTATAAAGAAATACACTGCTGGGAAGAAACCGCCACCACCTACCTTCTCTGATGTGTAACTTCTGTTTAGACAGATCACATCTCTTCCAATAGCCATGAAAATATTTACAGCTGCTCTGGTATGGGCTAAATGTCAAGAATAATATTGAGGTTGCCATATTGTACAAAGAGTGTTTGTTTATTGAAAACCTCTCAAATTATATTGGTTTTTTGAATGTTTTAGGTAAAATGTCCACTCATACATATCATATTATATGTTATGTTGGCTGCCATCAAAGAAAGTCATTGACATGTTGGAGCAGGTCTTCAAGATGAATAAGGAGCTGGACTGCATAATGTGTAAGGAAAAGCTGAGATCTGAGTTTTTTAAGTCTTGAGAAAGCCAAGAAGGGATTTTATTGCTACCTTTGAATATGTACTAATGGGAAGGTATAAAAAAGGTGGACACATTTCCATAGGTGTGCAAAAAAGTGTGAGACATAAGCGGTAACAAAGGAAATTCCAATTAGATGTTAGGAAAAACTTAGTAAACACTTTATGACAAAGGGCACAGAGAAGCTGTGGAATCTCTGTTGGAAATGCATAAAAATAGATTGGGATGTGGCCCTGCACTGCCTTGGAAACTGGTCTGTTTTGAGTGGGATTTGGAGCAGTGAACTGCAAAGGGCCCTTGCAGTCCAATTTATAAAGGGATTGTTGATAAAAATATTATTAATGGATATTTGAGTTTTGTCAATTTGTATGCAGATTTATTTGAATGATACAAACAGCAATTTAGATAAAAGTAGTTTATTTTGAACTGTAACACCTGTTCATTAGATAAAATAAAACCACTAAACCAAAAAAAAAAAAAAAATGAAAAACCCACAAAAACAAAACCAAGTAAGCTTAGCTAATGCTTTAAAGGCATCAGCGGGAAAAAGGAAAAGTGTGTTTTGCAGGAAAATTTTAATTATCTTTTTACCCCTCCTTCACACAGCAGGCAGAAGAAACCAGAGGCTTGTCTTGTGCCCTGAAAGCCATCAAGCTTTAGCTTATTCTAAGTAAAAGGACATTTTCAGGGCTTCAGACGTTTCGTGGGTATTACTCCTCCAGTGTCTTGTTCTCAGTCAGATGGCAAAATGTCTCATAAAGTCTTTGAGCTTCTTGTCATGTCATGTGGGTTAAACTTAATGCAAGGGGTCAGACTAGAGGACGCAGTTGGGAGAAGGGCGTTTTGAAAGTAGGCAGAACAAGTTTATCTTGCATCCCCCCTGTATACGGTAAAATGAAGTATGCTGGAAAATACAGCACAAGACTTTGAACTTGTTGTGAACCCATTAAACTTCCCTCTCTTTTGTTCCTCAGAAGAAAATACTGCTTTAGTATAGCTGTCTGTTTAAACAAAAACAAATAGACTTACTGATTAAATAAATACATTTCTGTGTCCTGATTTATAAATTTTGGTCTTTATTTTCAGCGTCCTTTAAGGAAGACTTTCACAAAGTTGTTGAAGGAGCCAGTGTTGAAAGATCAGTTGTGAAACACTCTTTGTTTTTACTAACCCTGGCAGGGATTTTAAATTTCAGTTTCTGTGCCCTTTAAGGAATAATGCTTGAGATGAGAGAATGCAACGTTTCATATGCAGCTCAGAAAGGAGGTTAAAAGCTTAGAGGGAAACCCTAGGCTTGTTTTTTGCTTTTTAATTTGACTGATTTATAATAAAGAAATAGTTAATTCAAACAAGTCAACATCACATGTGGCATTTTACTGCAGCTGTAGCTCCAAAGTAGACAAACAGCTTTGGAACTTCTGTTTTTTTCAGCAGTGAGCTCTTGACAGCTGTGATGCATTTTGCTTAGGGGTATAGGTCTCATCTACTCCAAATGAGGAGGCTGAGATAGTTTTCAGAGTGGTTTATCTGCCTTTTGTTTTTTCTTTTTCTTTCCTCTTTGTGCAGGTCCCCTCTGTCCTGCACAAAATGACTCTGTAATGCATGTCCCTGCTGCAGTCAGCCAGTTGTTTCATGCACATTTCAGTGCAATCACCTTGGCAGCACTTGTACTACCAGTGTTTTACCTGCTGAAGTTCAGGTTTATATTTCTTTGCCTTTGTCAAAACTTTAAAATTAAAACCCGTGACTAAAAAGTCAGAATGCAAATTAAGTACAAATTCAAGTTTCACATACAAATGACATTTGCCATTGTAACTGCTGAGTTTCTGAGAGAATCTCGAAAGTAGATTATTGACATGGTGCAGAACCAGTCCTCAATAACATAAATGATTATGGGGATTACAAGTTAAGTTTAAAAAGAGGATATTCAGTGCTGCTGAGTCCAGAACATTTTGAAAATATAGCTAGTGTAGTTAATTAATGCAGTTTTTGTTTTGTGTTACAGTGAGTTGTTCATGACTTTCTGACAGCTTTTTCTGTCACTTTATTGTGTCTGGTAGTGTAATCTACAGGAGTTTATTTTGGCTTTTTGGCTGCTGTGTTTGGTTGGGTAATGGCTGTGTAGTCAGATCTAATGTGAACAGTTCTGGTCTTGTATGACACCTACACTTGAGCACTAGTTTTTTCATATTGTCAGTGAGATTTTTTTAAATGTAAATGCCCATCTACAGATTTTGGAGTTCAGTATTTTTGTAAATGTTACAATTTTTATTTGAACATTGTATTGGAGAAAAGTAGTAGGCGTTTTTATACTAAAAATGACCATCCTTCAGGATTCCCTGATCACTGGACCACAGGTGGATTTATTGTCCACAAAAGTTCTTTTTAAAGCCTGTAAGGTTGTTTGAGTTTTAAAAGCTGGAGTGAAACTACTTTTCTGGAGTTTCATGTAAATTTTCCTGTCTCTTAAGAATGTTCACTAATGAATTCAGACATCATATAGCATGCTGATAATTACGTGTAATTTTTTATGACTAAAGCAGCAGCAGTTCACCTAGACCTCGCTCAAAGTGCCAGTAAACCATTTCTGTACTAAACCCGAGCCTTTCTATGTGAAATTGCTTTGTTAAGATCTTGGTCCATTGCAAACTAAGTTGATTGTGATGAAAATAGTGTGCTTACTTGAGCCTAAGCATTACTACTTTGGTTACTGTTTCCTTTCTCTCATCCATCTCTGTTTTTTAGCATCTGGAAGAGATGTGAATATTCCTCTTGGATATACTGTAGCAACCTGTTTACAAAAACAAACTGTTACTTCCGTACTTTTTCCTTTGACCAGGGGATGTGATGAGATGGAAGAGATTATGTAGATAGGCCTCTTCTAGAACCTTAGCTCTGAAGTGTCAAACCTGAGTTGTATAATAAGTGTCTAGAAGAGGAGGATTCAGTGTGAAGGTTTTAACGTGGAGTTTGCTCTGGGGAAGTTATGACTCAGTCCCTCTACCAAACATCCTTTTTCACTAATCCAGAGAAATCTGCCTGTGATGAATTCTTTTTATCCATCCCAGGTGTCTCACTGATTTCAGGAGTTAAAAAATTATGCCTCTTCTGCCAGCAGGCTGTATCCAAGCCAGTGACAAACATTTTCTTTGGATTTCAAGGTTTTATTTTAAAAATAAACAGAGAGCATTGTATTAGCATAGTTTGTTCCATTGTGAGATATCCCTTTATTAAAGAAGTATCACATAAGCTTTTACTGTCTTTATTTTGGTTTTTTACTGTCTTGTGTTTTATGCAGCAACTGAGAAGACTTAAAGTTTAAATAGTATCAGGGCTGTTTTAGTAGGTAAGCTTAATTTTCTAGGCAAATAACTATTTCCACGGGGGCCTCACAATCTAATGACCTGTATGGAAGATATTTCTTAAAACTGGTCTTGTAACAGAGTTTCTGTTTCTGACCTCTTTATCAATGCGTTGCTTATTTCAAAAGTTGGTATTTACTTTTACTCAAAACTGCCATTCCAGGTTGTTGAATTGCCAAGGCCTTTTTTTTTTTATTTCTTTTTTTTTCTTTTATTGTCTTCTATCTTCTGTGTAGATGATTGTATTCACAATAGTATTTTTGGTTCTTTGTATAGTTTTGTCTTCAGGAACTAAGGCGGCAGTTTCCTGGGAGCCACAGAGTTAAACGGTTAACTGGAATGCGATTTGAAGCTATGGAAAGGTAAAACCTGAGTTTTAAGAAATGTATCTTCTGTCAGGAAAAGTGTTTGCTCTTTCTTAAAAAAGCATTCAGGCAAAACATGAAGTCATGACAAAGTCATGGCAAAACAATGCTGGGCAGTTTCTTTATAGGAAATAACAGTGGTGCCATGATCATATTATAATTTTTAGACATCTCTGTTACATTTTTGCAGGTACTATGCAATGTTTCATTTTTGCAATCTTCCCATCAGATTTCCTAGATCAGAAAGATCTCTTCCTTGACAGCGGAAGTCCTTATACAGTAAAACACTGCACACTTTTTTGGCAAATTCTGTGAGCTTTATGTTTCATCTCACAGAGCTAGAGCAGCATATGAAGATCAGTGCCATCATTTTTTTGCCTTAATTGTCCTCCTGTGCTTCAAATTACTGCAGGGTGCATCTCTTTACCCTTGTTTTCTGAGTGTGGGTAAATGAACTTAATAAGGATTAAATCTATAGAGTTTGTTACAGAAACAACTCAAAAACCACATGGAATAGAATGGCAGAACCTAAATATCAGACTGACCTCTTTGAAATATCCTATAGAAGGTTATAACATATGAAGTTTAAAAGGAATTACTAAAATAGTGAACACATTAAAACTTTGCATCTTTCCAAGATGAATGACCTCAAGGCTTGAGGATGACCTTTATTGTCCACCTTTCTCCTTGGTTACATCATTGATGTCAACATTCTATTCTGAAGCCCTTGTCTTGGGTGTTGAGAAGGCCTTCCAGCTTTCAGTACTTTTGAATACTTTGGCAAATCTGTTCTGTGCCCATTTTGCATACAGAGTTGGTGAGGTTTGGAGCCTTTGGGCCATCTTGATACAAAGGATTTGGAAGTACACCCTAAATGCTTTTTTAAAAGATATTTATTTAGCAAATGTTCTTCCATTACATTCTTGCAAGATTAACTTTGAAAATGGTATTTGATATGAGCCACCAATGATTGTCCACTTCATGGATCAAAAAGAAGGAATAACTGGACTCCGTCCACAGGAGTCATCTCAGGGTGACAAGATATTCCATGTTTCACACTTGCTGTATATTAAATGAATATTCTTGAAGGATTTCCATTAGGCTTAACTCTCGTCTTCATTTTATGTAGGATAGGAAGACAGTGAAAGAATGGCAGCAGATTTCCCCCCCTCCTGAAACCTATTCAGAAGTACAATAGACCATAATTCAGTTCAGCCTTATGTGACTGCATTGAAGATGTTATTGCATGGGAACAAATCTTTGTGGGAGATGACTGTTGCACAAACATTATATGTGGTTTCAGTACTGAAGTACTATTGAGCCACAGTTTTCTGAAAGTGCTCATCAAATTACTTGACAAAAGTAATCCTTCGGGATAGATCCTTGAGATTGGAGTGTCAGGGAGCAGAGGCATTAACAAAAGCTGAGGTTTCATCTTCATAGATTTTCTGTAGAAGTTAAAGACAGAGGTTTCAGCTTTGGGTTGTCTTGACCAGGAACGCGTCTGCAGATGCTCTAAGCCATGCCCTGGAGAAGACTGTCCATCTCCACTGACTATAAAAGAAGTCTAGGAAAACTTTGGTCATATTTTCAATTGAAGAAGTGAACTTGTTAAATTCTAAGTGACTTGTAGGATCTACGAAAGATCCTGCTTTCCCCAACAGAAAGAGGAAACCGTGAAGAACATCCCCGTAGACTGAGACATCCTTGTAGACACTTGTTAATCAAAATAATAATATCCTGGAACTTCACCATGGAGAGCTGGGATTATGGCCATCAGGTTCAGTCTTCCAAAATGCATTTGATAAGGTAGCAACTAACAGAGAGCACGAATACAACATTTTACAGCCCATCTGCTCAAGTCTGTAGCAGTCAGGTTCTACTAGTTTCTTCTTTTCTGCTTCCTTTCACATTTCCTCTCATACCTCACGGTAACTGGACTGCACAGCTGAGCTGTGCTTATGTCAGCAGTGCCTAGGGAACAGTGAGAATGCGTAAATGAGTGACCAAGGTGCGAAGGAGTGTGTATCATCAAAAATCAGTCAGCAGTATCACTGAAAAACTACTTGTCAAACTGTACGTGAAGACACAATGTATGCTCTGGTTCTGTGGTGGTAGCACAACAGCTGCGTAGTCAAACGTGTTTTCAATTGAATTATTTCATTTGTCGAGTTTGGGTCGTGTACACCTCTGATTGAACACACAGATCTGTTTCCCAGAAGGTTTAAGTGCTCATAGCACCTGAAGTAACCTGTTTTGAGCATACTTCAAATAGCAGAATTTATTAATAAAAAAAATATAAAAAATGATGGGGAAAACATTTTCTTTCAAGACTTACGTTATAGTCTGGGGTGGATTCTTCTGTGTATCTTTTCAGTTTGATGTATGCAGCTGCTTTTACTTTCTGAAGTCACAACAGAAGAAACTTACATGAAGTTTTAAATTAACAACAGTGAAGTGAAATGTCATTATTTTGGATGGCCTTTCAAATTTTGGAGTTTCTGTTTCTTGGGAGATGTGAAAGGGAGAATAGTGATGTGATGGTGGGATCTGTTGGGTATAGAAAAAGAGAGGACAGAAGAGTAAGATATTGGGTGTAAAATACCTAAGTTGCTGCTGAAACAGTATTCCATGAAATAATTACCGTGTGGATTTTTTAACTTGGTGATATAAAATGTTGCTGTTGATATTTAGCACTAACTCAAAAGATTTTTTTAAAAATATAGTTTGCTTAGTATATGTATATTATATTTCAGTATAAGAAGTGCAGGTGGGTTATTAACTATGCAAGGACAGTCAAAAAGTCAGGAATTCTGTCATAGCAGAAATAAATGCAAATAATTTCTTTGAACAGGTATGATGATGCTATCCAGTTATATGATAGAATTTTACAAGAAGATTCAACTAATACAGTAAGTTTAAAAGATAATTCTAAACTGAAATGGTTTGTTGTTTGAAATTATAACTATTTTCTATGTTTCACTACAGAAAAATGTGTGTCTGTATTATTGTATTTGTTTCCTTTAGTTTCCTAGTATAATAACCTATGTTACCTTCATTTCATGATGAGAAGATGTGATGTAATACCTGCTTAAACACTGATTTTAAAGACAAGGTTATAACTAGTAATCTTTCCGGCCATCTTAGTAGTGTTTAGATGGGGCCTTTCAGCTGTTTCATGTCCCTGAATATTCAGTATTTAAAAGACCAGTATAGTCTGCCATGTGTCTTTTGTGTTCCTAATGCTTTATCTTACTTAAAGATCAGCTATGAATACACTCAGGTAGTGCTTGAATAGCACCTATTTTGATTTAGTGTCTGGGACACTTTACTAGCTCTTGAATCAAAATGCACAAAGCATGCCAATGGTATAAAACAAAACCTGAGACAGACTGTACTGTTCTTTTAAGCATTTTTTGAATACTGGTTGTGGAAGCCGCAGTGAGCTATTAGATGCCAAAATAAAAGTCTAGAGAAACTTGTAGCAATATATTTTCATGCGTTTTTTCACACAAGGATAAAAGTAGAAATATGAAGAAACTATGGAGTTTCAAAATTTTATATGACGTGTTGGAAAGTCAGTTAATTATTATTAATGATTGAGGGTATATGTTTGTGTTACTTGGCTTTGAGGAACTGTTTTTTGGGTAAAATTCTGGGTAAATGTAATACTTGGGCTATTGCTGATGTTTTGGCAGTCTCAGGTAGACTTTCTTAGCTGTATGTTGAACCTCTCCCTTTCTTTGGTCAGCTTATTTGATGGGCTCTGCTATTCAGGAGGGGAAAACCCACAGAGACAGCGATAACTGAGATTAACTAGGGTATGCCAGAGCTGGATGTAGATCAAGTGCCATCACTTAGAGTAAGTAAACCATAAAAAAACACCACAAAACCAGTTAAAAAACAAGCAGCAAAATAAAAAACACCCCAAAACCACTGGAAAGTTACTTTCAAGGCAACACATCTGAGAACATTAGCACCAAGTCAAGCACTCGGACAACAGGTAAGTTTAAGTCTGTCTGTTAGCGATGATAGAACTGAGAAGTTTTGTGCAAGAGCAAAAAGAACTATTTCAGTTCTTCATTCTTATTTTTCACTCTCCCTGGAGCAGTAGAAGTTTGAGCTCAAGAAGTTTTGAGCACAAGATATGTATCTGTCCACAGTAAATGGTGGATTTTATGAGTGTATGGCCCAAAGAGTTTCAGAGACTCTGAGTCGTAAGAGCCATGGTAAACCAGTATGGAACCATTTACAGTGAAGTCACAAGAACAGGTCACCAAGGTGCACTTGATGACCTTTTGCTGACGCCAGTGGAAAATGGAGCACCATATTAGAGTGACTTCTCTGGACCACAGGTCTTTGAAGTGTGCATTTCTGGCAATTTTACTTTTCAGCTGTTGCAACATAGCTAACGTCATTGGAGTGGTTTGTTGGATGGTTTTGTAAAACAAAATGATATATTAAAATAAGTAAAATGCAAGATTATTCATAAAGATCCAGAAATTGTAATATTTAGAAGCATAAGTTGTAAATATTAGAACAGTTGGATGGTTGGATTTCTTAAGATCTGAGAACAGAATTGGAGAGTGTTAAATGCAAAGTGAAAGTTCCTTGCTATACAGCTGTAGAATAGGTTGGGTAAGCCTTACACGTGAAGAGTGAAAGGTAAGTAGAAAGTTTTGATAAATTGTCATGTGCAGATTTCTGTGTGTCTTTTACCTGTTAATTATTTCCATGCAGACGTGGCTGCGGTAGGAAGATAAATATTTCAAGATTTTAAAAAAGCAAATGTTGCTGAGTTTGCCTTGGCACTCACCTTATAGACATTTCTTCTGGTCTGCTGACACATGGAGATGCTCATATACATTAGACATTTTGGCAAGTCCTTGAAGTGAAACATAGACATTTGTTCACACGAATCATGTAAAAATCACACCTTGCACTGACTGATCAGATAGAAGCATGGGAAAAGCTTTTCCAAAAAAACTATTTCTTTTAAACACATAGGAGACTTTTCCAGTATGAAAAGTGAACTTTGAACTCAAATTATGTAAATGGACTTTTACATTTTTGGATGAGGTTTTGTTGCTTGCCAAACACTGAAATTAAGATAACAGTAATTATTTAATTTCATTTCTTCCGATAGAATTCAAAGTAATCTTTTTAAAGACTACTATTTTAAAATATATGTCTATTTTAAAATATCATCTCTCAATGTTTTATCTCACTCTGAGCTTACTTGCTGAAAAAAGATGACTCATTTGACAATGGAGCAATGTTAATGTCACTTCAGAGATTTTGTTTCATTTTTCAAAGCATGTAGGCGTTGAGTAATGGTCTGTCTCTTCTAAAGCCTTTAATGAATGAAATGTGACTCCTGTGAAGTGCACAACTTGCATACATTTCACTAGCATAAGATTTGGAACCTTTTCCATTTTTGTCCATTTTGTTGAAATGAAAGTCTATTAGAGCTCAAGCTGACTGATTACTCTGTTATGAAGGCTGCATAATATTTTCTATTGCAGGGCCTTTTTTATTAATTAAAATTTCATGTAGTATCCAATTGAAAATCTTTATATTGATGCTGTATAGTGAGTAAGTTGTTTGTAGATCTTCAGATAAAATGCTTATTCTGTTTCTGAACAATTCTTTTCTGAACAAAAAAAAGAGGGTCATTGGTTTTTTAGTAGTGTTGGTATAAGAACTTTTTTTGTTTGTTTTTGCTGTTAATGTATTTCATTGAGAAATCCTTATTCTACTCTGCTTTAGAGAAAAGACTTTTAGTTAGGCAGCAGTCAGGCCCTTCTTGAAGTAGCCTGTCCAGGAGTGCAAAGAAGATTCATGATGAGAAAGGAAATTGAGTTTGTGTGTCAAGACTTAGGCTGGTGTCTGTCCCACTCCACTGTCATCCTGGTGCATCTGCAGTTTCTCCTGATTATTCAGCTCAGCCATCAAGACGATTGCAAAGCATTTGGTCAACACCAGGGGAAAGTGAGATAAGACACACAGTTCTGCCTTAATTCTAATCCACAGAAAATCTGATGTCTTTATTAGGATAATTCCTCTGCTGGTTTTCTTGCCACTTTTCCAACTAAGCTTTTAATACAAGAAGACACACTGTATGCTTGCTTAGCTTAGGGCATGTGGATAATCTCATTAACTTCATGGGTTTAGTAATAAAATTGTGAAAAAAAAGAATTAAAAATTAGAATTTTCATAAGATGGTGCTCTGAGTGAAGGTGATGTCTTCCAGTGTTTATAAAATAATTCACTAACAGCTCTGTTTATGGGAGTGGGCAGCAACAAGTGTATGCATATGGTCACATGAGGTTACACTTTCCCATACTATTGAGATTCTTTTTGTAGACAAGCTGTAGAAAGACACCTTTCAGAAGAGGCACAGGAGGTGATAGAAGACCTGTGGGGATACAGAATACTGGAAAGATTCAGAGCAAAATCTTAGTCCTTAGTATCATGTAAATAGTCAGCAATTGTATTTCATGAACATCGGAGTTAATTTCTTTCTGTGATTGTGCTACCATTGACTGTATAGGTAACTTTTTTCCCCACAGCTCCTTGTCTCTAGTAAATAAAATGAGAATAATGAACACTAGGTTTTGGATATCTATTTATTATCTGAATGATGATAATTCCTTAAAATTGCTGGGGTAGCTGGGCATTCATTTTGAACAGAGACATCCTGTGAAGGTTTTGCAGCTTTGTACATTGACCTACAGGATGCTCTAAGTTGCAAAAAGGAAAATTGCTCACCAAATGAAATATCTGCTAATAGAGGGAATTTTCTGAGGTGACGTTTCATTAAACATATTGGCAGCACTGCCAAGAAAGACACAACTAGTCCTAAACTTAAATGTGTATGGTGGTAGTTTTAAAGGGAGTCAAAGAGCTGGGCACTGTGTTTGATACAGGATAGAGTTGGTGAGAGATGTGAAGAGCTGCAGCTGCCCTTTCAGTTAGTTCCCAGTGAGAACTGATGGTTAAGCCAGGAATGCACTATGTGGTTCCTAAAGAAATGTGTTTTGCTTTTGACAGAGCATCATTTACGTTTGCAGGGGTTTTTTCCTTCTTCAATCATAATTGGTGAAGTGAGAGAGCAGAGTGCATACCACCATTTTTCCCATGTTTTGAGTCTCTTATAAATGCTGATGGAGAGTTTGTCCCTTGAAATTAAGTATTTGAGAACATAAAAACAGCTGTACTTGAGTCGTGGCAAAAGTCTATTTTACTTGTCCTGTGTCTGACAGTGACCAATAGCAGATACCAGGAGAAGAGTATAAGAACAGGACAATCACAGTCTGCTCTGCTCTGTTCTACCAGTTTCTATTCATGTTGCAGCTTTCCTGTGCCAGAAGTGATAACTCTGTTTTTAATAGCTCTACATGAACTTTCTGCATAGATTTATTTTTAAACTTGTGAAAGTTTGCTGTGCCTGTGTCTACATCATCATTCAGAAATTAAATTTTGTAATTTATTAATGCCTCTAAATTCATATGTTACTGGTGACAGTTGTTTTCTGCTCACTTTATTATTACTCATGACTTTAAAGATCTTTTGCTCTTTTATTCCCTGTAAGCTTAAGAAGTCCTAATGTCCAGTATTTCTTGTTGCTGTTCTGTGCCTTGAAACCCTGTTGCTGTTCTGAGTGTCATTTCTGGGTTTTTTTCTATATATTTGGGTGAGAAGAGGACAGAAGGGCAGTCAGTATTAAAAAATACAACAGTATTAAGGAGTTACAAGTAACAAAATGGTGTCACCGATGTGTTCTCTTCTGTATTCTTTTCTGATAATTCCAGTATCACAGTATTTTCTGTTTGGAGTTTTGGGGCAGGGCTTTTGGATGTTTTTAAGACCTCTTCTGAACATTGAACTGATATCTTATAGAATTGTTTGTTGCAACTCCAGCATCTCCTTCCTAATTTGTGTGTATGTTAAATTAGTATTGTTTTCTCCTATATGTAACCCTTTATCAATATTAAATTTCAGGTGCTGTTTTGTCACACTGACATTCATTATTTTGAATGCTATTCTTTGCTTTTGGCTTTTGTTCTTTATACTTAAATAACTCCTTATCATTTACTTTTACATCACTATTACTTCCCTTGTTAGTTATGAGGATGCTGAGCAGTAGTTTTTAGTACAAGTGATTTTTGGGTTCTCAGTGCAGAGAACTCTTTTCTCCTCTATTTTATACCTTTTTACTTGTTTATTTATCCACATGAAGACCTTCCCCTGTTAGATTGTGGCATCTTGGTTTCCTTCAGAGCTTTCAGCTTCAGAGTAAGACATCATGTTGTAATTATTTTTTAAGTCAAAGTTGACTTTTAAATGGATCTTTATTCATCCACACTCTTAGTGTCCCCTTGAAGAACTCTAGTAGATTAGGAAAGCCTTACTTTCTTCTGTGTAAGCAGTTCTTACTTTTTGTTAGCAAGTAACAGTTTTCATGTTTTGCAATTCCAGGCTTTAGTTTTTTAGCCTTTACAGCTTCTACCACTTTGCTATATGCTGATGTTAGACTTTATAGGCTGTTTATTGGATGCACCCTAGAATTCTGTAAAAAGTTATGTTTTGCTTTGAAATTATCCCTAAAGAAGCAGCTTCAACTCAGCAGCTGTGCCTGCATAGGTTTGCAAGATGTACCCTGATTTAACTGTCTTCCATGACTAACTTTGAGAAACTCTGAAGTCTGGTAAGAGAACATTTGTTATTGTGGTTGCATTCGGATTATGTGGTATTTTTTGACGTCTGTGTAATTCTTTCCCTGCATCTTTGTTGTAGCTGTTTACACTTCTGTTTTGATTTGCATATTGCAGTTTGAAGGAAAATATTTCAATGTGTCAAACTCTTGGATCAAATGCACATTTTCTAAAATGTTAAAAAGATGAAAAATTTCTTTTTAAGATGAGAAATATGATTTGTTTAATGCTCTAGTAGTTACACAGGTAGGAAATTGTTTCTTTCTTAGACCTGTCAGTCCCTGAAGATTCTCTTACTGATACTTTCTTTAAAACCATGAAATTTAGAACAGTCTGAGACTTTCTCTTGGTACGTTTTACTGATAAAATGCAGAAGTTGATAAATGTTCCAGTCCTCACTTCATTCTGAGTCTACTTAATGATAATTAAAAGGAATCATGACAAATACAGGATTAGTTCTTGTGCCAGATTGGGGATTATTAGTCTTTAAAACAAATAGCTTAGAAAGGTTCACTGTTTAATAAATATGTACATACTGAAGTTCCTAGGTCCATATGATACTGAATGCAGTTTAAGTATTTCTTTAAGATGCATATATCTTTCAGTTAAGAATTCTGCATTTACAGAATCAACCAATAACCATTCTAGTGGGTTTTTTTAAACTCTGGAAAATTGATGGGGGGAAATTCATGTCATAGGATCTGCATGGTTAAAAACTGCAGATCTTGTTATAGCACAGAAAGTTTTGCCTTTTTCCTCTTCACTTAAGGTAGAAGGAGAAGAGAGATTGACCTCATTTTTGTATGAGGCTTGCTCTTAAAAATCTTACTGTTGTGAAGAACTGAAATAAACCTCCTGAATGTTATTTTTTTATCTTTATCCGTGTAATTGTTGTGACTATTTTAGTAGGCTTCTTAGATTTCAAAATAATCTCACATTCCTCTAATTAAAAATACATTTCTCATTGGTATTCTTGGTGGACTTGAAATTAATGATTGAACAGATTTGTACTCTGCATTTTGCAGTTTTTTAGTATCTTGCAACAGGTACCTTAAAAGTGAATTTTTATTTTGTAATGTGAGAGTTTTGGTAAAAAGGGCCTTAAATATAATAAAACATGAAATTGCCTGGTTTTCTTATATCAGCTGGCAGTAAGGCAGATAATAAATTGCATATATGAAATAAATACTAGGTAAAGCTTCTGTAGAATTGGTAGGAGTCTGACTTTTCTTATCAAATAACTGTTTTTGTCATGTAAAGTGGTTATTAGTGTTGGCAGTGGTTTTGCTCAGTAAATTTTTTTTTTTAAAATTTGTATGGATATAAAGAAAAATTGATGCTGTGTGTGTAAATCCTCATTGGTTATGCTGCTGTCCTCAGGATGCTCTGCAGGCACACTGTGTGTGAGCCCCAGCTCACAGAGCAGCACTTAAGCTGATACACCCTGGGAGCTCAGGGGCAATATAAATCAGAACAAGAATTAGAAGTTTGCAGCACACAAAGCAGCGCATGTTTTGCTTGTAGTGCAGGCCTTGTTGTATATATTTGACTACTGGAGTAATTGAATTTTGGATTTTATTTTAAGAAAACCTGCTAGACTTTATGATTCTAAGAAAAACTAGGAAGTCAGATGGGAGAGTAGTCTGTGAATACAAATAAAAGAAGTAGTAGTTTCTTTCCATGTGTTTGTTTTTTCACCTGTCATATTGCTCCTGTCATCACAGATCGGAATAATTCAGATTTCTTGAACACCTGTGTATATGTATCTTGGCTTTATGGTTTTATTTATGTGATGGAAAAATGTTAGAAATTGCTTTAAAATAACCTCTACATCCTCATTAACTTGTTTCCAGTGTGTTTAAAGAGACTTTCAAAAATTCTATGCTACTATACAACGTTTTGTTCATTCTCTGTCAGCACCATTGTGAGTTGTTGAGCCTCTCTTTTGTAAATTCAGAGTTCTCTGTAAATAAATTATCCCAGCATTTTTTAGGGTGATGAGAGTGCAGATTTAAAGCCCTGATGCTGCTTTACTTTTGGTGATAAGGAAGGTGGATAAAAAAGGAAGTTTTCAATACTATTTTTCCTCAAATAAGAAACAAAAGTGTAATCTGGAAGAAATTTTTCTGGGATTTGGTGCAGCAGGGAAATTTTGTCAAATGTATAAGTAATTCATTTAACTCCTAAGTGCTACCACCAGAACATGTTAATTATGTCTAATGCTTCTGTCCTGATTATTTGATTGCATTAGATGACATGCTTGCTGTAGGTAAATGTCAATTTATATTTGTGACTAAAAATAGTTGTAGCTTTGCATAAATTAATATGTTGAGGCTCCAGTGATTTATGTTACTTGGGAGTGCTGTGGTTAAAAAATAAAGCAGCCATGGAGAAAAAGCTGTTTCCAGGCTCTTTTGGAGGACTGACTTGGATGTGATTGAAGGAGTTGCCTCAGTAACAAAGAGGAGGGTGACTTACGTAGACTGGTCCTATTTGCCATTGCAAATTAAGTTGTCATATTCATTGACTGATTTTATATATTTAATAGATTATTTCAGCTCTCAAGAATTTACTTTTGGTCAGTCTGTTATTTCTTTTTCTTTTTTGAAAATAACAGCTGAATTGTTAATCCAAAAGCTATGTTTTAAAGTCAGTAGCCTGTTACCTGCAAAATAACCTCTGTCTCCGTAGGCTGTAGCTGCATGATCCGCTCCTGTGGCTGTGCAGGCTGTTATCCCCACTTTCCCTTCTCTCCTGTTTTGGGCCCAGTGGGCAGGTCACTGCTAATAATACTAGCTTTGGGTAGTGAGTTAACACTGCCCTGGTGTTCCCACCACAGCAAGGGGGTGACCCACTTTACAAAACACTGTGAGAACTCTTCATAAAATGTGATAGAGAACAATGGTTTTGATCGGGATTTTTTTTGTTGTTACTTTGTGGTTTTGTTTAGTAATAGCAGTATGATAAGTATGTGGGATTATGCTTTTTGTATTTAAAGAAAATTATAGAATCATAGAATCAACTGGGTTGGAAAAGACCTCTGAGATCAAAATAAGTTTAACTATGCTGTTATCTTTATTTAAATAAGGAAAAAGCAAAAATAAAATAAACAGTGTGTGTGATTGTTACAGCAGTGTAGCTGTGCTTTGTTACTGTGTCAGCAGTTAAAATTTCCATTTATGGCTTTTAGCCAAGTGTCTGCCTGTAAAAGTAGAATCATGCATGTAACTTCACAGGTTGCAGTGTGACAGAGAAGCAGTGGGGAAAAAAAATGACCGTGGGTAAACCCACCACACTGCCTGTGTCCTGATTTGTCCCCTGGTTGTTCTGATGTGTCTTCTCCCTGCATGTGCCTTACATTTAAGCAGAAGAAGGAAATACTTCTTTCTCTCTTGAGTTGTTTTCACCAAATTTTTGTCGAATAGATGTTCATGGGGGAAGTAAAGGGGGTGAACTCAAAGGAAAGAATAAACCTAGAGTTAGTGTTAAAAGCATTTCTATCTGGGCTATTGTGGTGCCAGAACTAGTTTGCCACTCTCTTCTTTTGGAAACAGTTGACTTGTTCAAATGATGATCAAAGGATAAGAAATTATTTAGGAGTGTAGCTATGTTTAAAATACTGTAAAAATAAAAGAACTCTTTTGGGGTATATGTGACTGTGAACTTAAGGTACATCATGAAGAAATTGATGTCAGAGCTATCTGAAATTCAAATATTAAAATAATTTAGGATTTTGCTAAAGAGTTGTCCGTTCCCATGTTGTCAAGGCTTCTGTAAGGTGATACCCAACTGTATAAACTCTTTTTTGGGATATGAAATAGGATAAAAGCTATGAAGGGAATAACCAGTGGGCCTTAGTTACCAGAAAAGTGGGCTTTTTATTTTTTTGTCATTAATGTTATCTCATGTCTGACAGCAGTGGTTGTGATCACCCAGGAGAACAGCGGTTATGGTTGAGGCAGGATGGTGTTTGTTCTTTTGCTGGAATTTGATTTTACTTTCATTCTGTTGGATTCCTGATCAGATGACTCTCAGGCTGGCCGAGGTGTGGTGCTGTTTGCTCCAAACTGGGAAGATTTCTTTTGTTTTGAATCACACCTCAAGTGTATCTTGATTCTCAGTTGGTTAGAGCATGGTGCTAATAACACCAGGGTTGTGGATTTGATCCCTTTATGGGCCATTCACTTAAGAGCTGGACTTGATGATCCTTGTGAATCCCCTCCTACTCAGAATAATCTGTAAGATTCACAGCCTAGAAGCCTGAAAACCGTAACCAACATCCTTCAGAAGCTGGAATATTGGATTGGAGTACAGAATAATCAACTATCAGAATTCTGTATATCTTTTATTCTGATGGTCTGTAACAACATTTATGGACTTCAAAACTTAAATATAATTCTTATAACTTGTATTTCAATTTTAAAAATATAAAAACATGTTCCACCCACATATCAAAGCACTGCTCAGGTTTTGCCATTGAAATGGCTATTTTGTATTCCCTTTACATTGCAGAGTCTGCTTTCTGCTCCAAGAATGATGAAAGACTTGTTTAGGAGATTGGTGTGTGTTTAACATTAATTAAAGATGGCATTCAGCACTCCAACAAGAATATTTTTAAATGGCTGAAAGCCATACTTATGCTATGGAAACCTAGATGCATCTGTGGGATTCTCTAAGACTCAGTGGCCATTTCTCCTCTTAGGCATGGATCTTGTGAATGACAAGGTGGGGGTCTTTGGAATGGCTGAAGATTAGCATCCCCTGCTGTTTTGTAATTATCAGAATCTGGACAGTCATTTATTTGAATGAAATAATGCATACAGTTTGTGCCTCCAAAGAAAAGCGTACATAATGTGATTGTAAGGAGAGGTTTTCAATATCTCAGTGGGATGTCATAGGGTATGTTTATAAACTTCAACCTAGCAGTTTCTCTGCAGTGAAATTCCAATGGTATTGAGATAATAATTTGCACAGTCAAATTGCTTTCCTTACAAAAACCCAGGGAATTATGAGGCCTAATCCTTTATTAATGTCAACCCATAGGCAGCAAGAAAGCGTAAGATTGCCATTCGAAAAGCCCAGGGGAAAAATCTCGAGGCCATCCGAGAGCTGAATGAGTATCTGGAACAGTGAGTGTCTTACAAGAAAATACGGATTGTGTTTTGCTATTCTGATAAATCTTTTTAATTAAAATGGAATTTGCATTTAATTTACGCTTTTGCTTCCATGCTGATCGTTTACAGAATCCCTTGCACATTCTTTCTTTTTTTCCTTATTTCCTCTCTTGTCTTCTTTATACAGATTTGTTGGAGACCAAGAAGCTTGGCATGAACTTGCAGAGCTTTACATCAATGAACATGAGTAAGTTGTTTGCTAAGTCCACATAAAAACTGTTAATTTGAAATCCACTCTGTGTAAATCGAAAACCTCAGTGATTTTTTTTTTATCGACTACTGTTACAAAGTATGTTATCTCATTTCCAAAATAACAGGCATCAACAGGAAATAATTACCAACCTTATTTGACTACCAAAAGCTTTAAGAAAGCATTTGATTTTAAAACAGAAAAAGTTTACTTAATTACCTGTGTGTTTCAATAGTTTTTAAAAATCTGATATTTTAAAAGAAGTGGTTTGACTGTAGCAGGGAACAGCACTTATTTCCCGTAATTTTGTTTCAAGTGATGTACTTTACTTTTTAGAGATGTTAAATTCTTCTAAAATCAGTAGATCACAGCAACTGAAATTCTGATTTTCTTTTAGTCTACCTCTCCAAGAACTTTTAATAACCTTTAAAAAAAAAGACAAAGCAAAACATGGATCCAGAGCTAGAGGCATCTGGTCGCCTGGGTAGAAAACCCAATGCAATCAAGAATGCTGAATGTTGTAGTAACTTGCTTATTGGATATTTAATGTTTTTGTTAGCTTTTTTTATTGCTGTAGTGACAGGAGGAAATCCCAGTGTGAGAGGATTAGCTCAAAGCCTTAGTGCAAGTTTTCTAATATCACAGCATTAATTCTAACCTCCACCCAAAGGCGTATCTTTTTTTTTTTCCCTCTCTTTCTTTAGTTCTTCAGCCCAGCCTGAATTATATCACATTGTTTCCTTCCTTCCTTTCCAGAGGGTAGTAAAAGAATCAAATTGTCAAGGAAGAAATAGCTATTCTCACTGTGATGAAAAAATTGTTCCCCTGTCACCTTTCCTTCCACCCCATTCTCAAAGAAAATAATTACTAAACTCTTTTAAATGCTGACTTAGACCTAAGGAATAGTCTAGAATTTTGATATCCAGATTTCCATTTGTTTGAGGAAATTTACCAGCCACTTTTCCAAGAAAATAGCTATTAAAAAAAATTGGCTAGAAAGATATTTAAGCTTGTCAAATCTTTCGGTAAGAAAGTGAATGATAGAGTGGTGCAAACATACATATTCCATTATTGGGTTTGGGGTTTTTTGCTATAATCTTTATTACAAAATTGTGCAGTAAAACCTGAGAAAGAAAATGCTCTTGCTTGTATTAGTCTTGGTCTGTAATTCCAATTAAAATTAATATATAAAACTCTCGTCAGTTCATTGAAAGAATTTACTCTCCTTGCTGTACTTCTGTAAGCATCATTATCATTATTTTGATGATTAAATGGGAAAAAAATTGGGCTCTTGGCTAAAAAACAATTAGTTAATTTTTAAAAAGAAGACAGTTCATCAGCTTATTTGTTTTATCAGGCTCACAAATTTAGTCTGGCTTGTGAAATCACTATGCTCTTACTGTTATTCATAAGCACACATAGATATACAAGATTTATACAGTCCTCAGTTCTGCACTGTTCTGCAATGAGAACTGTGGCTTCTGCTTTTGGAGAATGAGGTGGCTGTCCTTTTACCTCCAAATTAAAATAGATACATGAGTATCATATCATGCACAGGAGAAAACCACAGTATATTTATTTTAAATTACAAGATTTTACGGTTTAATACCGTCTCATAATTTCTAAATTGCTTTTACTGCGATATTAAATATCTGCCCACACCGCTATTATAAACATTGCATCTCTGAATTTTGGACTCCTATCATGTAAACTGTGCAATAGTGCTATCACATATCTGTAGACAATACAAATTCTGCAGAAAATTCTATTAGTTGAAAGATTATGAAGCTAAGATTCTTCTAAATAAATCTACATTTTGAGCTTGACTTCTTAATTCTTTCTGAAAAAATTCTTACTGAAAGCTTTCACCAAAAAAACCCAAGGACTAGTCTTTTCAAATAAGTTTTTGCCCAGTTGGTCTGATGCTGTTTGCATACATAGATTTGAACTGTTCTTAGTATGGGGGTTTTTTTTATCTCACTTCTGTGGTTGACTGGTGAAGTTAAATGCCAGTGTAAATGCTCTGGTCTGTAGCTTGGTTTGTGGATTCTCAGAATTTTCTTGTAGGGAAAATTAGTGCCTCATAGTACCTAAGTCCTGTTTCTCTTCATCACTCTTGTTGAAAAGAAATGGCACTTATTAATAAGAGATTAGGATATTAAATTCTTTCCATGAGCTGTTCCATATATACTCAGACTATTAGATTTTGTGTAGTTTTTCCCTGTCTATAATGTAAAAAGAGTAATTTGGTTGCAAACATAATGTAAAAATGAAACATTTTTATTAATTGTGAATCACATGATTTTATGGGGGGAAAGTAAGACTTTTATTGTGCTATAAAAAAACTGAAGCAAAGAGCTGCATATTCTTGTTTCATTTTGTCACTGTTTTTTATATTCCTCAGCTATGCAAAGGCAGCCTTCTGCTTAGAGGAGCTTATGATGACTAATCCACACAACCACTTATATTGTCAGCAATATGCTGAAGTAGGTATTTTCAGAAAAATCAATTATGTTTGACTACATTTTCTGTTTTTATGTTACAGAAGTGGTGAAAATGGTTTCTTTAATTTTCCCCTAGGAGATTTCAAAGAGTACACAGAGAATGTTGACATCTCATAGAACTGAAAATGTTAAGAAAACTGTGTTTTCTTACTCACTGTGACGAAGCTAAGAGTTAGGGCAAGAATTATTGTAGATAAAAACTCATTTTAAATGAACTTTTCTTGTTGAAGTGTTTATGCACTTTTCAAATTAAGTGCATGAGAAGTTGAAGTTCCACAACAATTCTGCTTAGAAGGTTATGATATATTGCTTGTTACTGTGGAGTCAGATCTTGGAATCCACATACGAAATTTTGCCTGAAGGAGCAGTGGCGGAAGAGAGGTAAAAACTAGAGGTAAACTTGGAAGTTTTAGCTCAAGGTTTTAGCCATTTGTGGTCTTTTTTTCTTTTCCAGATTATATTTTTTTTCCTAAATTGTACTGTTAAATCCTTAGAATGGGTTTAATTTGTTAATGTGTATAAAATACTGTTAACATTAAAACTTGAAAGTCTAAATAGCTTTTGGGTGGAAGGACTGTGAATGTGTCTTCTAGTATTTACCCCTTTTTGTTTATCCAGTAACTGGCAAAATGAATAGAAAATCAGTGGAGTAATCCTCTAAACTTTGTGTGCTCCTTTGCAGTTGAATACACAATGAAAGGCATTGTGGTGTTTTGTGTACTGGTGTCCTGCACGCTGAGGGGACACAAAGTCAGTGTGGATTTCTGGTAGTCAGAATTTAGTTTTAAAGTTTGTACTGCTTTTCATAAGAGACTATCCCAAAGTGTTAAGTCTTTATAGGTGCAAAATAATCACTTTTGATTCTTGTAGCAATAAATTAATTAAATTGATGTTGGCTTTTTTTTCTCCTATAGTGAAGTATTTTAAAATTGGTATAATGAGAAAATCTTGGATTTTTCCCAAGCCAGTATTTGGCCTTTGGTAGGACTCCCTGATTTGAAATATCACATGGAACAAACCTGAAGTGAATTTTCATAATATCTTTGCTTCAGGGCAAATGCCTGAGGTATGAATGACATGAAAGTTTCAAGAGCTTACCATTTTTACAGGTTAAATACACTCAAGGGGGACTTGAAAACCTTGAGCTATCAAGAAAGTATTTTGCACAAGCACTGAAGCTTAACAACAGAAATATGAGAGCTCTGTTTGGACTTTACATGGTAAGCATGATTATATATTTTCCCTGTTATCATTTTGAATATGTCTATGCATGTGTATTCTCCTTTACCATTTGCTGGTTTGGTTTTTTTCCCCCTGTTGGTTTAACTTAATAGCTCGTATTTTTAACACTATTTTAATACTGGGTATGGACAATTTTGTGCCAGTAAGTACTCCTTACTTGAAGTGCTCTTACCCTTTAAGTCTTGCCTGTGTTTTCCAAAGAATTATAATTCTTGGCACATAAAAGTAACTTCTTGAAAAAGGATTTAAAGGCATATTCCTCTCTGCGGGATGATGAACGGCTGAAGAGTACCAGCACAGTAGCACTGGTTCATTGCATAGTGGATTTATTTGTATAAGTGAAAAAATCTCTGAGATGAGTTTGGTTCTTAACTAATATTTTTATTTTTTCAGGTGAAGGTGGCCATAGTTTATGTAGAGTCTTATCTGCTTTTAAAATGTGTTTTCTGATGCTACAGGAAAGAATGTCATGTTTTTAATGGCACTTTGGACACACGAATGACGTATTTTATATTGTCTCTGGTAACACATTGAATGGAGAAAGCTAATTCATAACTCTGACTTTAGGAAAAGCAAATTGGATTAGCTGATCCTGTCCATGTTTGGTTCTTAACTCAATACACAACTGAACTGAAGTCTAGTGTAGCTTTAATTAGAACAAACAATTGTTTAAGAAGTTTAGCTGGTTCTTATCTGGATGTTGTTTGCCAGTAACTTTTTTAATTTTTTTGTCTTTTTCCACTGTCATTGTGTCTGGGACTAGGACTGCAAAGATGCTGAATGTCCTCAGTTTATTCAACGCAAGTAAATTTTATAGTTACACTGGTTTTTGTTCTTATTTTATTGTATTCCTAGTCTGCCAGTCATATTGCTTCCAATCCAAAAGCAAGTGCAAAAATGAAAAAGGATAATATGAAATATGCCAGCTGGGCAGCAAACCAAATAAACAGAGCATACCAGGTTAGTACATCTTTGCTTTATGATACTCTTAACATGCTGTATAGTTCTTTGCTGCCCTTTTGTCGGCTGCTGTTCAAGAGGTTAGATATGACATGGTAAACCAGCATAATTTGCTTGGATTTTTTTGCATTCTACTTGTTTGATTTCCTAGAAGCCATAATTAATATAAGGTTGATATTTTCCATTTATGAATTACTATTATTTACTTAATAGTTTTAAACAGATTTTTTTCTACTAACATTAACTGAATGTACACTAGTGTAATGTTGACCTCCAAGACTTGGTTTTAATAAAACATGGTATGTCTTAATTCTTAGAGTGACTTTGTTACCCACTTCTATTTTACTAAAAAAGAAATGGAGATTCTAGAATTTTATTTTCCTTGAGTTTACTCTGACCTTTCATATTTAATGGTGTTTCTAATAATTACCTTAGAAATTGTGACTGAAGTTGGTTTTACATAGTTTTGTAGAAAAATGCCCATTGAACTATGAAAATGTAGACTTTGTAGGCCACAATCAAAGGTTGCCGAAGTCATTAGGAGTCTTTTCAACTCTTCGAAAAATTAATCTTAAAATTTTATATTTGATACTGTATTTTAAGTCTTTATTTCTTTCTATAACTCTGAATGAAAACATGTGTTAGGACATAGGTTCTGCTGTCTATGCATCCTAAATATAGTATGTCTATTTGAGTCCCTTACAGCTATTGTTAATAACCTGCCCATCGAAGTTTATATATAAGTAATCCTGAACATCATCATAATACTGTCCAGTTCTCCCCAAAACTTTTTTTGGAGCAAAAATGTTGATATTAAATGCAAAGACTTTATATGCATGTAACGTTCCTTTCTTCCTGCAATATTTCAGTATTGGAACCCCATATTTAATTTTTCTCTTGTTGCTACTATTTCATGGATAATACTACCAAATGGCCTTTTTGCCAGCTCCACCTATTATAGATTTAAATTAAATTTTCCTTTTATGGCCAATGCAGTTTTCTTAGTACACACTTTTTACGTCAGTTCCTTGCCAAGAGTGCAGCTTCTTGTGGCTAACACATTTTCAATGTATTCCAACTCAGAGGTATTTTCCATTTCTCCTAATTGGCCCTGTAGCCTCTGACTGTACTTCACAGGGAAGAATATTGTAACCCTGAGTATATAATTAAGCATTTTATACTTGTGTGCCTAAGGTTTATTTCTCTCTTTTGCTCTTTAAATGACTCTGCTTTTCATTAATAAACCATTTACTTGCTCAGGTTGGCAAGGTGTGTATGAATTAAATACTTTGTCTGATGTCCCATAAATAACCAGGGCTTCTTTTGACTGAAGTATGTCTGACATTCCTGTAAGCATAATGCTGATGGAAAACTCAAGTATTGCAGAATTTAAAAAAAAAAAGAAAAAAACAAACACAAAAAACCCCCAACCAAAACAATCAAACACCCACAAGAAAAACCTTTGAAGAATGGAATTTGCTGTGGACTCACCACTGATAGAATAAAACAGGTTTTAAAAGATGTGTGAATTTTTAGTGAAAACTAGTAGCCCATGCTTTACATCTTAATAGAATCAACTACTTTGATTAGAGTGGATTTGCACATGTTCTAAGTAAATATTGCAACTGAAGTTCAAAGCACCAGTAGAGACCTGTTAGCACTATCAGGTGTGTCAGGGTGGAAATGTAAAACCAGTGTTGGTTGGTGTGTGCCTAGAAATAGGCATCTCCTGGTTCTAAATGTAAAGAATGTTTATTTATGACAGTTTGTATGTAATTGACTCACAGCAAGATAAGCGTGCCTGGGTTTTGTTTTGGTTTTTTCTTTCTCTCCACAGGGCTTTCTTTAACATCACAATGTAATAAAACATGAATTTTATTGGGAGTGTGGTGGTGGTGCTGGGGGGTTTCTACATGTGTGTGGTGGTGGTGGGGTTTTTTTGGTCTGTTTGAAAATTATTTTTTTTACTGGTTTTTGTGGAGTTCTTTTGTATCCTCCATTTAGCATTTCTGGTTAATGCTTACCAGAGCAGACCATGTTAACACAACTAACGTATCTATATCTATCTATCTATCTATCTATCTATCTATCTATCTATCTATCTATCTATCTATCTATCTATCTATCTATCTATCTGTCTATCTATCTATCTATCTATCTATCCATCTGTCTATTATATATTAATATATAGGTATGTAAAACACATGTCATAACTTCTTTGTGACTTCATACTTTTGTGATACATTACATACTTCAGCTGCTCTTGTTAGCTCTTTGGGACATAAAGTGAAGTGTGTGATTGGAATCGTAGGGGAAACTTAGCTATTGAGAAAATGTAAGTGCTCAAGCTGGGATCTGGCAAGTAAGTGGGGTGAACACGCCTTCCTCTGCTCAGGAGTCCCGGGAGAAGCTCCAGTGACTCTGGCTGGGCAGGGCGGCCCCAGCCCAACCCTCCTCACCTTGTTACAGGGCTGCAGGAGCGTTTGGCTGCTCCAGTCTGTGTTCAGAGACTTGTAACATCGAGTGGCTGCAGCAAATGGTGTTTGGTGATGTAGTAGGTGTCGCTTTCCCCTGTGAGTCAGTGTTGATTTGTTGCTCCCTCTGTGAGCTGAGCGGTTGGAAAATGTCATCATTTGGACCTGAGGATGAAACCTTGGTCGCCTGTGCCAGGGGAAGCCCTTACAGTATTCCTCCCTTGGTGGAGGGTATGTCTAGCCAGGTTTTAAGCTAGATATTTATATTATCTCTATAAATCCTCCCAACTTTCCATTCATTATCCACCTGTAAAGTAAGAGCCTTAAGAGCTTGTTGGGTTTGGCATTGACTTGTTTTATTGGTTGGACCTTCTCATACTGCTAAATGAAATTTTTCTGGTGGTCATGTTCTAGAGAATAAGATGCATTGAGAATCCTGATCTGGATGCCAAGACAAATTACATGAATATGTGCCTTTAAATTATGAGATTATTAATTCAAAAAATTACTTTTGAGCAGTTGTCTTGAAGCGACATCTTTCCCCATTTCCAGTTTGGATTTGGACTTGAATTACCATCAGTTTTCTCAGTAATTTTGGGAAGCTGCCCTAATTTTTTGAAAGTATTGGCTATAGTTGCTGGGGTTTTTTATTATCATTATTTTATTTTATATGAAGTTTACTTGAAATATTTCTACTGGTCCCCTTTCTTTATTCTGTCATTCAGTCAGTTTGCTTTGGAACTTGATTTTTGCTTTTCCTGTTCATTCCTGTATAAAATCAGAACTTTTTAGTTTATTGTCATTTAAAGAAAGCAATGTTTGAGTATAAAAGGAAACCTTATTTCACTATTGTTGGTTAGACCATGCAGCAGTGTCTTTACAGGAAAACATGATACAGAATTGTTAAATAATTTTCTGAAAAGCACAGATATTTGATATCTGGTTAATATATTTATTTTGATCTTAAATATGTAACCATCCATGCTGATTAGTACTTCTCATCTGTGTCTAATCTAACAGAAAGGTAAACTTCTGCAGGAAGACAGAAAGGTTTTGTAGCTAGAGCTGCTGTATGGAACTGGAATTCCTGACTGCTAGCACATCCTCTGAAATAAGGGCCATTATTCTCAGGCCTCTTAAATTGACTGGGTGGGAAAAAAACCCAAAATTTAATTTTAATTTTTATTTCAGAAATTAGTCAAGTACTTGTTATTCTAAGAGTTGTTATTATTATTATCAGCTTAGTTTTGCCTTACCACTGGGAAACTGGACTATTCTGTCTGTGCAGATGCTGGAAAGGACTTCTGTCTGTTCTGACTGAGGACATGAGTCACAGTTACTTTAAGATCGAAACAAAATGTGGCTACCTGTGCTGTTCAATTAAGTAATTGGTTTAGCATGTCCCCTGGCAGAAGTGTTTCAGCCAAGGCAGACAAGTTTGATTAATGCTCATAAGAATCTTTAATGTGATCCTACTCATAGTAATTTTCCAGATACATGCTTTTTGGGTACATTGCTAAATTCTTCTGTGTTAGCAATCTACATGTTATTTATGGCTGGAGAGGGGTGATTTTGTTACTAACCATTTGGGAAGCAGAAAATTAAATCATGATTTTAAGAAATGGATTCCAGCTCAGTCAGTCGAATTGCTGTGTAATGGCAGAATAGACAAAATAATTGTTTTTCAGGGCAAATTTGAAGTGATTACTTTTCTAAGTGTACTTCTGTTTGTTATGATGCAGAGTTTGGTTTTATTTGTTCAGCTTAAACTATATGTCAGTATCATGAAGGCAGCCACTCTTGAAATTATCAAGTAGCATTTTTTTAAACTAATGTCTTATGTCAGTTTTGCTTTCACTGTCCATGAAGAGAATAAGTAAATGTTCTCTTATTTTGAAACTTTTCTCTGCATGCTTTCTGTGTGTCTTGCCAAATGTGCTTTTTGAACACAGTATGTTTAGGCTTCTGTGCTTTTTATTGAAATTTCTCAATGTTTTGAATTTGAAACAATTTTTCAGTTAAAGGTTTTGAGTTCTGTTTTTTAACTTGTATTTGTGAAAGGATTTGGAATCCCCAAGTATCTGTTTACTGTGAACAAAAAGAGGATATTATATTCAGTCAGATCTAAGCAAAAGTTGCTTCTCTCACTTTGGAGTGTGTTAAGAAATATTGGATTTTCCTCTGACTATTGCAGGTCACTATGGACACTCCACAACCTGAAGAGTGGGTTTATGCATACTACCAGAATCAAAACATGGCATATCAGTTAATCACCTGGAAATATTAAATATGAAAATGTGGTGTTTTCAGTACATCTCCAAACTATTAAGTGTTGTCACAGTAACAAAATTTCTTTCTCCTAACTATTTAATTGCAATAGCTTATCATTTACTGTGCCAAAACTATTTTTTTAAAAACTCAGTGCTGATTGGGGATCCCAGTGCTAGATTGTAGCCTGGGGGTCAAAAGCAGGTTAACAGGTCCTGCAGCTTATTGCTGGTGTGATATTACCTGGGTTTGATGATTTAATCTTTCTTAACAGGTCATGAAGAGTTTGCTAAATTAAGTTAATTACAAGAGAGAAGGGACACATTATAAATCAAGGACTAAATATGCGAGACACCAGTGGTATTTGAAATAAAAAACATCAAATTGAAAATTTATTGAGTGTTTAGATGTTAACATTTAAGTAGAGAATAGGCTGTTTTACTACAAGCAAGTTAGAGTTACTGCTTCTGCAATTTCTTCACCACCCCTCCCAGTCCCAAATGCAAAACTTTTTAGTGCAGGTGTATTAAAAATGGTCATTTCATTTGACTGAAGACCATCCTGGTCCATAAATCCACTGTGTTAGATATGGCTGATGAGTGATGGGAATTGTCAGTACTGTTAGAAAAACCCTTTTGAGGTCAACATGGGGTGGTCAACATCTACAATCCTTTTACCCCTTCCTTTCCCAGACTTGGCTGCATGTGTCTTAGGAAATCTAAAGCCATTAGTAGTATTTATTACGCTGTGTCTTTCTTTCTTTCTTATCCGGACAGACTTTATTTCGAATGTTCTCTGAAATTGCTGTTTTAATAGTAGGCTACAATCAACTGCAAGGTCATCACTCACAGTTACTTTGAACCATAAAATATATGTTGTCTGGATTATTTTATAGTAGATTTTGATAAGTAGAATTTTTCTCTGACTAGCTATATAAAATAAAATAAAAAAAAGACTGGCTTTAATAACAAGTCTAAGTCTTGCTACTATTTAAATTATTAATATAATCTAATTTGGATCACATAAAAATAAGTCTGAAATAAAATTTATGTTAAAGTTTACAGAGCAAACAAAACAACATGAAGATCTCTGTTCAGATAAATGTTAAATTTCAAAGTGGAGTAATAGCGCAGAATATTCAAATTCAGAGCAAATTAGTGAAATTGAGTTCTACTATTAAGTAATTTTTCATTGCTTCACAGAAGGAGGGTGATACAGCTTGTAGTGTGGTAAAAATTCTGAGTTTTAGTGTTGTCCTTCAAAGTTTGTAATGAATGGAATTAATTTCTTAGATGTGATGTTTGGAACTGTTAGGGTCTGTGCACAGAATTTCTGATGTATGACTAATAACCATCCTTTCTTTCTTGCTTAGTTTGCAGGTCGCAGTAAGAAAGAAACTAAATACTCTTTGAAGGCAGTGGAAGACATGTTGGAGACCCTGCAAATCACTCAGTCTTAGTTTGGCACAGAGATCCATTATGAAATTTTTCAATACCATGCTCAACCTGTGGGTTATGTTACTTTAGTGCTGTTAAAAGTTAATTTTGTATTGATTAACGTGCTATATAAGATAACATTTTATGAAAAGTAAAATGCCTATTTATTGCTGCTATAAGAAATGTGATGAATACCCACTGAAATGAATAACTTATCCACATTGACATCATAAAGAAATTACATGCTGCACATAATTTTCTTCAGATTTTTTTATCTACCGTACCTGCTTCTAAGCCATAATTTGTAGAAATAAACTTGTTAAATGATTTTAAAAAATAGTGATTTATTGGTCTTGCAAATGGAAGTTATGAATTTATATATGTAGATTAATAACGTATGTTAAACTTTTTTGTCTTATTTGCATACTTAAGAGTAAAAAGCATGTTACTGATGTGCATTTTCTGGAAAATGTTTACCATACAGCAAGGAGTGATTATGAATACACTTTAATAGAGAAAAAAAGTTGTTGTCAACGGTTTTCTTAATGAGTTGATCTCCAATACTGTAGAAAAGGAGAAAACTTGCTCATGTACTTGGCTCCAGAGGTGCTCTTGTACTGGCTTATGGCCAAAGACGTTTTTCCCTGTGGTTTTATGGGCAGATGCTTCCATGTCCGTGTAATTCTCCAATCAGTATATGCAGATGCACTTTTTTTATTCCTTCTCCGTGTCCTTTGTTGCACATATGTTCCACATCATGAATTTCAAAACCACCTGAATGCAAGTCTGCATGTGCTGGTCTGTGCCCACGCTGTGCCTGCAGTCTGGGCACCCTTGGCTGTGGGGTGACGGGCGCGTTACCTGCGCAGTAACCGGGAGCTGCACTGCAAGGGTGAGCTGAGACGGCTCGTTCGACTGCCCTGTACCGACTGCAGGATGTGTTTGTCACACCATCAGCATGAAGCATCTCACACACTGTAAATCTATACTGTGTTTGTCTTTAGGCACTGGTTTATTTACTCAGATAATTAGTCAAACACCCTAATTCATGCATTTTGCAGTTCTGATCGTTCTGGACGTTGTTCAGATGTGTACTGTGGCGATGCAGTTGCACAGCTATCATCTCATTTATTACAGCAATCTTCAGTAAGATTGCATAACAGCAGCAACATACCCTTGGCAAATTCTAATAAAAATATTGCAATATAGTTTTCATGACTGTCACCATCATGATTTGACTTTTAGATTTTATAGTGCCTACTCTGTATAGATGGGTAGATTAAAGGCTATATACCAGAATGTCCTTTTTATGATCCTGGACTTGATGTAGTGAAACAAATCTGAGTTTCACTCAAAGAACAAAAACTTTCTTTGTGAGTTCAAAGCTTGGGAATGTGTATAACTGACCTGGTTGTTGCCTGAGACTGAGCCTTTTAGAAACATGTAAGATCTCACTCCTGTTATCCATAAAGTAGGTTGGAGTATGATAGTGTGACAGGATGGGTGCTATGCCATGGGAACTAATTGTATGTGGAATCTTAAATTAACCTAATTCACTACTGTTGAAATACAAAACTGCAAATACTGCATAGTATTATATTAAATCATCCAATTCTAACCTGGGGGAATAGTGCAGATCATTTTATAATAATAATTCACAGCCTGGCTTCTGAACAGTATCTGTGGCTAGATTATATATGTTTTGGGTGGAAAACCAGGAAAGTATCATGTGTGAGCCTGTGTATTTTTGTTAAGACTTGTAGTCTTTGACTGTAGGAGTGTGCCATCTAGAGTTTTAGGCCCTCATAGGTGTTTTTTTTTCTTTTACCTACATCTCATGTAACTTGGTTGCATTATAAAATTAAAAATGGTGTGAAGCTGTACTGAAGACTAAAATTACTTAGCAGTGCGTAACATTTTACCTCCAAGGTATTAAAAAACATCAGTGTAGTATTTTTGTGCAGCTGGCATCTGTGCTGCTGGGATGAGTTGTGTATGTTTTATTCAGAGGCAACTTTTAACATAACAATGTCAGACTTGGTTATGTAGTATATCAGTTTCTTGGTAAGAAAATTTGTTCTGTTTCTTTTTTTCAGTGATTTGATGAAAAATTTAATGTCATTTGGCTGCTTAGAACCTTTTCACTACTGCTTAACATCTTTCTGAAATTACTGTTTAGCACTCTGATTTGTGTGTGTATTTTGGCATAATTTCCACATAGTAGAGCTTACAAATTGACCTTGCAAATATTTTTGACAAATTCAAGTTTACTTCAAAGGTAAAATAAATTACTCCTATGAAAATGCATGGGCAGTCTCTGATAGAATTATTGAATTGAAGCAATGGAAATTGAGGGGCTTTTCCATATTCAAATTTTAAAAAAATAATTAAATAAAAAGAAATAATTAAAAAGCTTCTGTCTGCATGGAAAATAATGGTATGAAATGCTGTGCAGTCTCAGCAAGCAAGGAGCTTGCTGAGAAGGGAAGTTGTGATATAATACGATCTTTATAAAAGTAATTTTCCAGTTCTAGTAAATGATTTTGTAATGTTACTGACACTGTGTTGCATTAAAAAATAGGCTTTCAAAGAATGAGTTATTTAATTAACAAATGAACTTGATTATATTTTGTATTGTGCTCTGACAGTGACAAATGCTACACAAAAAATTTATTATCAAGCATGCAGTCACCTCATTCCAAAATAAAAGGCTATGTTTTTATATTGTTTCAGTTGACAGCAAAAACTTGGGACCTTTGCAATGCCAGACTGTGTAGCAAGGACTCGTGTCTTTAATTCATTGGGTAACACTAAGCTCTTGCTATCAAGCCCATTATCAAAGCATGGTCAAAAAAATAAAGGTCATTGAAGAGCCACCAAAACCTCACATTCTGCCCTTGTGATGCAAGTTACTGGTGACTTAAAAACATTTTGTCCAAATGTTATACAGTTCATATTATGTAGCTGCAAAAAGCAGATCTTGTTTAGAATATATCCCTAAATCTCTTCAGATCAGTGCCCAGAATATCTTGCAGTTGCTATTGGAAACTCTGTTATTAGTCAACGGAGGACTTCCTCTTGGCAGTGCTGTATTTGTAATGGCATCCATGTTTGCTAGTCACTGCATTTACAGTGGAACTTGTATTTTGGCCAGCCTTAGAAGGGAGGGGAAAAAGAAAGCAAATTAAACTTGACTTACTGGCATGAATTTGTTAGCTTCTTGTTACTTGCACTCTCATCTTCCAAGAACACCAACTGTAGCTGCAGTCAGGTTTGCAATAATAATTCTTTTTGTAACTCAAGAGCTTCTATATATTCAGCTCTAAAACCAACACTCCATTAAAATCTAAGCCATACAGATTCCAGTGAAATGGTGCTATGTGCTGTGCATGTACCCCTGTATGCACGAAAGGACTACTCCCACCCTCCCTCAAGTTGGTGTCAGAGTGGAGCAGCATTAGAACAGTTCTGGAGTGTGGTTTTGTCTAGAAAATTAATACTACTTGATATGCCTCAAAATATTGGTTAGTACTTTCCATTGTTCAGTGCATGAATAGAATTTTAGGACTAACTGTTGCTTAACTACAGATACTTGTGTCTATGTGGAGAATAAAGTACCTGAAATGAGTCTTCTCTGGAATTACTCTGGAACCTTAGAGATCCTCTTGATAGGCACCAGTTGGAAGATAGATTCAGCTAGAGACTAGTTTTCAGAAATAAATGGCTCATTAATCTACCTGCCTCTTAAAAATAAACAGCAAACCAAAAATAAAACCCCAAAAAACAAAACCCAAAACAAAACTCAAGAAAACCAAACTCCCCAAAGTCACCTCTGGTAAAGTTTTTTGGTTGCTGGATGTGAAATGGAAAACCTTAATCAGTGCACTTCACAGGTGAATTTATTTTGCTCTCTGTGGAGGAAGTCCCCTATAGCAAGCAGCACAATCCTTTCAGTGCTTGTCAGGGAAGGAAGAAAGGCTGGAGAGCAGTACACAGGCCTGTTTAACCCGCGTGCAACAGTAGGGCTTCCACTGGCAAGTTGCAAAGAACATGCCACTCACCTGCACTTGGGATGCCACAGGTGAACGTTCCTGGTGAAAAGGGCTAAATAAGAGGGGACCAGCACAGCCAGAGCCTACAGAGTCGGTGCTCAGATGCCCGTGCTCAGACACCCAGCACAGCACCTGAGCTGCACCGCCTGTCAGTAGGGCTGCACGTTGGCACGAGTCTCCCTGCAGATTTTTGCTCCTACTCAAGACTGTCCTGTCCTCTGTTTTACTTTTCTCCCCCAGGCCTTTGCACAGCTGGAGTCTTGTGGAAGATCCGTGCCGATGTGATACTGTGTGATTTTCACTGTGGGTTTGTTTAGGTGTGGAGGTGAGAGTGCAAATTTGTGAGGAATCAGTTTGTTGGATTGATCCTGGCTCTGAAGGTTTTGCACATTATTGGCTTCAGTGCACACCTGAAGGTCAGCATGTAAGCCTTTGCATCAGACTGAAAGGATCTCAGACCTGTCTTGTTAAATATCCAGAGTCTGCTTAGTTCCTTTGTGGAGGCTGCACAAAGAATGGACGAGGTTGGATATGATCCGTGCTGAGTGACCTGCAAGTGTATGGAAAGATCTATTATTCATGGTGATGTGGTGACTGCAGTTTGGGTCCCGAAGTCAGTGGGCCTTTTTGTGTGTGTGTGTGTGTGAAACAGCATGGAGTGAATAATTGGGAAAACACTTCCAGATGGGAGCCTGTTCTCCAAGGTCAAAGGGATGACTGGAAGGAGGAAGAACCACCTTTTCAGCTTGAGTGAGTCAGCAGAGGTCCGCTAGGTCTCTGCTCTGTAGAAGGTGACAAAATGTATTGTGATTTTGCATTGCCTAAATAATGAGAGGTGTAAGGTTGTGTTTAAAAAAAAAAAATTGAAATTGCAGTGCAAATATGTTTTTATCATCCCTGTGTATTTTAGCTGCTTTCAATGCGGCCTTGTTGATGTTAGGGTTCCTCATTTGGGCAGCACGTAGGCATCTACCTCAAGGCTGCCAGTGGAGAAAGACACACTTAGAGGGACTGCTCACTTGGGAAAAGTTCCTCATGGGCTTCCATCATGGCAGGTCATGACCTGTTTGCACTGGCAATAGAATTACGGCTTGTCCCACAGACAGAGCTTGCTTAAATAAGGTTCCTCTTAGGATCAAGGCTAGTTTTCCCCAAAGAATGAAGGATCTTTTGCCAGATTTATACAGTTTTTCTGTAGCAAGCTTTTAGTTTTGGACATGATGTTTGGAAAGTGAATCTTTAGACCAGGCAGATGTAATCCTCCTGGGAAGAGACTGCAAAAATCAACACTGAAGCAGTTTCAAAAAAGTGAGCAGCAAGTAAAATTAACCATTGCCTCTGTTTATTTAGGTAATTGAGCTTGACACAGTGTTGTGTCTGACAAGTTGCTCTGTGTTTTTTATTCCATGAAATACAGCTATGACACTCAAAGCTGTCACTGCCCGTCTGAGAATATTTGTTTCAGTTTAGACTTTGAAAACTGTGTAAATGTGGATAGATCATGAGGTGGGCAGTGGTGTAAGAAAACTACCCAGTAGAACTGTATCTCTCTCCCTGGACAGCTGCTGCAGTTTATTCTGCGTAAGTTAGAATCAAGAATGAAAACCATGAAAAATTATTCATAGGTCTATTAAAAGTCAATAGCTGCTGTGTCTGTTTTATTCTGAAATCAATGTTGTTATTGCTTTATTTTTTTAATTGACTGATTATTCAATGGACTGCTTGGCCATTATTAGCAGGCTTTATTGTAAACTGGAAGTACCTTTGCAAGATTCAAAGGGAGGATGAAAACTCTGAGAAATCTATAAATACCTTGGTCTTGCTGACTGCAATTGAGGTAAATTGTATATAAAATGAACACAGAATCTCTATTTTAAACATATCAATAACATTTAGTGACTTGTAACAATATTGTAATTGTAGTCATGCCAAGCTTTTTGATCAAAACTTCCCAGAAATGTGATGTCTGTATGGAGCCAAAAGCTCTAATAAGCTTTTAAGTAAACTTTGATTTAGTTAAGTGTAGGCACCGCCCAGACATAGAAAGGAGCCTTTGCTAATACAGAAAATTTACTCCTCTTGGGAAGCTCCAATATTCAGGTAATTCTGAGCCTGATTAACCATACAAAAGAAACAGCTACACCTATTATCAGAGTCGTTTCAAGGAACAGCAAGGCTTTTCCACATACAAAATATCTTCTCAGTAAAGCAGAGATGTAGATGGGGTCATTTGGAAGTAACTTAGAGAGCAAATCAATATGTGATATCATCACTTTGGGAGGGAATTGGATGGAGAAGCCTAGCAAGAGATCTATCTCTCTTTTTCCTTAGACCTTTTTTTTTTTTTTAAATGTGAAGTTTGCTGAAGAAAAAGCCCTCTGTGAAGGAAGTTCAGTGGTTCAGTTGTCTAACTACATACTATACAGAATGTGAATTTTGGTGGGAATGAGCCTGAGAGGCTGTTGGGTGGCTGAGGTCAGTGCAAAGAGCAGTATCACACTGGTTCCAGATTGAGAGCACCTGGGCATTCTGTGCCAAAAGGTAGGGCCTGGTGCCTTCAGGATAAGAACAGTCTTTCTCATGTCTGTTCAATGCCCAACTGTCCTATTCAATTTTCTGAATGCCTATATAACATGAACAGGGCTTTTTAAAAAAATTCCAGTGATTTCCCAGTTTAGAGGGGATCGATGATCCAATTTATTCCTTCCAGCTCTAGGCAGCATACATACAAATATTTTGTTCAAAATGAGCTCCTGGGCCCTATTCCTGGATTGCTATTTAGGCAACAAAATAAGGGATGGAATTCTCCAAGCCATCGGCTCCCAGTTGGCTTTGCTGGCACTTTCTTGATTCCAATTATTTTTTTTTTTTAATCAGACCACATATTTAAGTGCTTAAGTGCTTAGACATGGATTTGATTCTTAAATTTAGGCACCATTTTTTTTTCTTTTATTTTCTGTCCTTTATTTGCCAGACTCCTAAGTAGAAGCAGAACAGACAGTTGTCTGAATTGCCCTGGCTCTGTGTTTGTAAGCAGCTGAGAGTGACTTTTAATGTATGGCCATCTGCACCTAAAGTCATAGGAAGAAAGCAATGAAAGTGACTGCTGACTAATGCAGTAAGATCAACATTTTAAACAAAATCAATGCAAGAAAGGCTGCAGAGACTGGAAATAGTAGGAGTTGGTGAGGTTAAAGTTCTACTTGAATTAGAGAAGATGTAAGGAAGTCTGTGCTCTGCAGGGCCCTGGAGGAGCCATGTGGTCTCTTTTCTTCATGCCTCGTCCATTCCCACAGTCTCTTGCCTGTTGCCTCCCACCAGTTACATCTTTTGTGGCGGTTCTTTGGGGTAGGGTTCCTGTCTGTGTGCTGTGGCCAACCATGACACATATGAGGACGGAGGGGTGACATCTGGGTGGTGGTTTTTCTGTTGTTTTGTCCTGTTTCCTTTTCAGTGGTGGGTGAGACCCGAGGGTGTGTTCTTTGGCAGTGAACAAGCACTACCAGAAGACTTCCATATATTGACTGTGTTCATTTACTCCTGATTCCTTCAGGTAAATGAGCCAGAGGAATTGAAAGTGTCAGGAGGATGTCTGTTTGCTGTTGTGTCCCCAGTGATCCGAAGGAATCTGTGGGACCAACACTTCAGTGCCACTATGGGGGTGGGAGGGAGGGGAACACAAACACCGTGAATGAAGAAGACTATTTAAATGGGAAGTGATATTACTGAGAATTGGCTAGAATACAAGAATTTTGTTTTACAATAAAATTGAGGTTTGACTGCTGCTTTTGTACCATAATAGAAATAAAACCAGAAACCTTTCACTGCTGAAAATGCCATACCCACAAGGTTTGCTCCACACTGGCTTGTCAGTAACCTAATGACTGACTCATTTCCCTGAGTGGCAGAAAATGGGGATTTATGTTGTCCACCTGATTAAGAGAGAGACTTTGAACTTGAGTTTCATGTATTCCCAGCATGTGACTTAAACATCATGTTGCAGAGTAAAGTCTCTGGCCCACAGACAGTTGCAACAATGGGAAAACTCCGTAGAAGAAAGCTTCTCTTGGAAGCTTATGACAAGAAACTGTGCTTAGGCACTTGGCCTTTCTTTCATAGTGAACTTCATGTATCAGCAAACTACTGAAGTGTTAACTGAGCTTGGATAAAGTGATAAAACTATCTTTCAGACATACAGATGCTTCGTCAGTTCTTATAAATCAATTAGCACATAACACAGCTCAGAGGTCAAATGATGTAACTGGTGCTGGTACGGAAGGTGCATGCCATTGCAGCAAAGACAGATCTTAAAACATAGCTTCATTTTTCTTACTTCCTTAAGGCTCGTGGGTTTGGGGTTTTGGTATGATTTTAGCAGGGTTGAATAAGTTTCCTTACTATGCTGATCTTTCTGTAAAAGACACCTGTAAATGTTGTTCTTTGTGTTATTAGTAACATGTCTTATCTCTTGAGTCATTCAGTCTGTGGGGTTATTCTTTTTTTCCTCTCCCCCTAAGTAGTTTAAAATCTCTCTGATGAAATCCATATGCAGAAAATAGGTAAGTTTGCTGGAAATTATCTTTGATTAGTTATTTTTCCCTTGTGCAGGGGAAGGGGAGTTATTCAATCTGTTATAATGACAAAAAATCTCACTAAAATGTGGGGAATGGTATAGTTCTGTGACTAGCATGAAGCAGCCTCCCACTCCCTGAGTTTTTTCACTGACTTGGCTCTGCAACATGATGCAATTCAGTAATTTAGGATTTTTCTGCTTCAGATTTCTCTAACATAAAATCAGTGGAATCTCTTGTGCACAAAAAATCACTGCTCATAAGTGTTGCCATGAAATTAATACAGTGCTTATCAGTTTTATCCTGCTTCATAAATATTATATTACTAGTTGGCTCATCAACCAGCTAAATCTGTCTGGGGAAAGAAGTAATTTCTGTGTCTAGTAATTTTTCACAGGTAACAAGAAATTTATGTCAGGTGGGTCATTCCAGTCAGTGCTCCGAGTGACAGGAAAGTGTAGGGTAAATTTGGCAGAATTCATGTATATTTTATACTGACTCCAGATGTTTTAAACATTCTACACATTCATTTTAAAAAATGGTCTTTTAATAGTTGAGATGGTTATTAATTTTTCTGCTGAAACTGAACTTTAATATGAATCTAATATGATAGATATAAATTAGCATGTCTTGCTAACCTAAAACTTTTATTAATTATCCATGGTTTATTTTCTATACATGTCAAGAGCTTTTGATCTTCACTGAGTTTATAAAAGATAATCTGCCATTTAGATTAACAAGAGAAATGTATTTGAAATATGTTGTATGCAGAATTTTTATATGATCAGCTGCAAAATGATAGATCACAAAGTACAGGAATTTGGAATGAAGTATAAAAAGGGCTTGAAGGCAAAAATAAGAAGTGGTTCTGAATGTTAGAGGGGTCACAGCTAATCCTGGGATTAATTATTCTGTATACAGAGAGTTGGATTCAGCTCTGATTTAACTCAGCAGGAGTTTTTATTTTGAGCTGAACATGAACTTGGTGGTGTGAGTTTTAGGTCAAATATTATATTCCATTAAAATACTAATTTATATTTTGTAAATTAGACCATTTTAATTTATAATCACAGTTTTCTCTACATTGAAAGTGCTGCACAGCCAAGTACCTTGCAGTGAATGGGACACGTAACAAGTAAAGTGTTTAAAGTGCATGATAAAATAAGAAACTGATCTAACATTTTTTTCATATTTTTAAACTATTTTTCCATCACAAGTCTGGAAAGTAAGTGACTGATTTTTGGTAAAAATGGTCATTAGGCAGCTCTGGTATAATTTATGTTAAGAGGTTTTGGCCTGTTTATGTGTGCTGGAATTTGCCAAAATTAGTAATGCGATATTCCATCTTTAGCAAGCCTACAGAGCAATAAATAATGACACATGACTGTATGTGAGTGTTGTTAGTTAATTTTTTTTTGTGGTGTTCATGAAATGCAACAATCTTCCAACCCAGATTCTGCAACATTAGGCAGCAAGTTGTACTCTGAACTAAACCAGATGCTGATCAGCTCTGTTCCTATTATCAACTTGGGGCAGAGATGGTAACCAGACCTTATTTGCAATGTTAACATTTGGAACAGATTAACAGCAGTTAGGCTGAAATGAGAAACCTCCACTTTACTGAAAAGGTTCAAAACATGTAATGCTGTAAAAATCAGGACGTCTGTAGTATGTTAGGTAGGAATAAATAAGTTAAGTGTAAGCCACACTTTCCCCTTCGCAGGATGTGTTGTTTCCAGTTTATGAGTGACTCTTTGAAAGGACATGTTTATGAGGTATGGTCAGCTTTAAGTCATGATAAACCATCTACCTGATGAGGTATAGTATATCCAAACTTGCTGCGCTTGTTTGTTGGGAGGCTGTACAGAAGATTTTTGACTGCTGGACAAATCCCACATGCACTCATGAAGCTTGGAGGCCCAGGGTACTTTTGACTGCCAGCTTTGTGCTATGTTCAACAGCAAACCCAATGGGGAACATGCCCCAGAGGGGCCTGGCAGAGTATGTGGAACACGTGGTGGCCCTTACGCTGTATGCTGGGCTGGAGATGTTTCTCTGTGACTGCTTATGTTATCTCAGAGGATTGAGGGAGAACTGGAGGGGTTCAACAGGAGTGTAGCAAGGGCTTAATGCTTTTTAAGCTGAAATTGGGCTCAGCTTCATCACCTCTTTGTGAATGTTGTATAGTTATTGCTGCAACCATAAACTTCTACAATGCGTTATTTCTGGTGTTATATTACCTTCCTTGTCCTGTCCTATGCTTTTTTATTGGGAATATTGCTTTAGCAGGAATTGAGTAGCAAGCTTCAATTCTGAGAGTCTTTCTGGAAAAGTCAGTCAGAGATGTTGCTGGGTTCTCATTGTGTCACCTGCTGCATGGTTTTTCCATGTGCCTAGTTTGAAAACATGGTATTCAGGTTTGCAGAGAGGAAAAGCTTTTTGCAAACTCGTATGCAAGGCTGCTATTTAAATGTAGTTATTAACCACTGTCAGTACAGATTTTGAGAGAGAAGAAGTAAAGAGATTAGCTACCCTGGTAATCTGGTCAGATTGTTCATATAGCAGCCAGGTCAGCCAAGGAAATCACCGGCCACAGCTGGGAAAAGAATCAGCAGCGAGGTGCTTTGTTCATGAGTGGAGGGGCCTGTATTGATGGTGCTGACCACTCACCTTGGTAAGCTAAATGGGAAATTAAACCTAATCTGCTCTAATTGCATTGGGTAAACTATTGCCTGGGTTTCAGCTCAGTTTATGTTGACTTGAAACTGGTCTTGGTTAAGCGCGTAGGGTGGCTGAAGGTCTGTGCTGGAACCGTAGCTGTGGTTCAGCTGTGACTTCTTACATGTAACTTTCTGCAGGTAGAGTTACAATCCTTCTTGTAGGGAGTAGCAACAGCCATTCCTGTCTTTTGGGAAGGAGCAAATCTGTAATGACAGGGACCCTGCCCTGATGACAGGTGACCAGCCAGGACGGACGTGTTTGGCCTTCCCCTTTGTGGGATGGCAAGAGGAGCCTTTTTGTGACTGAAGGTCAGGAGCAAACCCTGGGTCTGCAGTGTGGGTCACACTGCAGACCCAGGGTTTGCTCCTGACCTTCAGTCACAAAGAAAAAAAAAATGTTGCCTTCTAGCTTCTGTCCACCCAGCAAGGATGTGAGGCAAGTTCAGGTGAATAAGTGGGTTCAGGCATGCCTTGGACCTGCGCTGTAGAGGTGTGCTGGTTTTCCCTCCAGTAGGCCACAGCTGCATCATATAGTTCTTGATTGAATCCACCTATAGGTCACCCAGGTTTATGTCATTATTTTTACTCCTTCCAAAATTTATTATAGAAAGTATGTTTGCCTTTTTCTTGACCTTTTAGGTATTTGGGCCTTACAAAAATTGATCAAGCCGGTGTTTAATTACAGGTCAGTGCGAAGCCACCCCTGTCTCTGCTGTTACTTAGAAGCTTATCTGAATTTCACTTTGTAGCTGGACCTCTTCTATGGTCCCTATATTTCAAATTAAGAAGAATATTTTCAGATGCAGAAGAAAAGCTGTGAGAAATTTGCAAGTAATAGTGTATTCCATGTAAAAGTGAAAAAGTAGTGAAATAATCTGTTTTATTATATAAATTATTATATATTATATATAAATTATTATATAATTTAATATTGATTTTAAAGCATGACCTTCTTTTAGATGGTGTATATGGGATTAATTTTCCCACTCAGATTAGTTGCCATCACCAAAGAAGCTTGGAGAGAAGCCATTTATGGCACTGGCACCACAGAAACAGGCAGATGGGCAGCTCGGAGGTATGGTGGATGTTGCTATCTCTGCTGAAAGACTGATCTGAGACTGATTTTAGAGTATCCAGCATAAGTGCACAGTGCAAGATGGTGAAACAAGACTATAATGCCAGCAAATAACCTGTTGCTCAGCATGCCAGTACACACTGTGGTGTTAATATCTCCCACACCGGATGGCTGCAAACCATTTTATAAAGTGGGGGCAAGGCTTTGAGCAAATGAGGCAGAGCTCTGAGATGAAAACTTGAAGCGACACTGTTGAACAGAAAGTTTTGTGTGCCCAGTCCTTCATGCCTTCAGTCCTTCCCCTTTCTGCATTTCTATATCTCTCATACAGTGGTTCTAAGGTGGTGCTGCCCAGTTGTCATTTCAGCATCTACTGGACCTGTTGTCAGGTTTAATTTCTTCATAGTAAAATTTTGTTTATCCTTTACCTTGGTGTCTTGTAATGCTTTGCTGGGCAGTGGCATATTTCCACAGGCAATCTTCTACTCTAAAGACAAAATCACACTATTTCTACCTCTTGCATTTTAACTTCTCTCTGCTTTACCTTTGCAATGAACATTCCTATTGCAAAGAGTTCCCTAGCCTTTTAAGCCCTTTTTTAATACAAACCATTGCTTTTAAAGGTGCATTTTGCCTATTGTAAGAAATCTGTCATATTGGAATTAGTGACTGAGTTTTAAATATGAAGCTGATATGCTGTAAAGTCTCAGTTGCAGTTTGCATTAAATTTCGATTTAAAACGAGCAAAAATGTAATTGCGGGATAAGAATTGGCGATACTCACAGCCTAGGAATTATGTTTCAGACTTTGGAAGGAAAATGGCTTGGCTTATTTTTTTTTTCCTTTCAGGAACACTATTATTTTCTGACTTAATGGTTTCAGATGCTGTTAAATGAAAAAAATATTTCTGTAGTAAGTGAATTTTGCAGGTGCTTTGTCCTGAGGTGTCTCTCAGAGTTTTACAGTATGACTCTTTATGAAAACAACACATCACAAACCTTCATAAAGTGGCTTCCAGCCAGCCAGGAGTGACAGCTGAAGTTGCTGGTGTGCAGCTGCCCTTGTGGGGTGGGATCAGCCTGCCCAGCCCAACGTTTCACCATGCTGGGTGGGAAGCTGCAGCAGAGGACAGCATGCAGTCATTCCTCTGGAAAAAATGTATTATATTGAATACAAAGAAGAAGAAAAAGGATTCAGATCTTACAGTCTCAGGGACTAATAATATCTCGTCATGTTACAAATATGTAACCCAGTCTTAACTGAAGTATTGACTGGACCGAGTTATCACAGCTGGAACTTAGCTGGGCACCCAAACTAGTAGAATAGGAGCAGAAGCTCCCCAGGGGCATCATCTCACAAATTTATTTATTTATATATAACAATATATGATTCTTACTGTCTCAGACATGCATTTAGGTCATCTATGAGATTAATTATAAAGAAAAAGCATATTTTTCACAGTGATTCTAAATAAGAGGAAACTCTCTTTTCCTTTCCCTACAAATGAAGAATCAGAGTGCTCAGTGTGGGCCACATTGCCCTACCTCTCCCTCCTTGAGAGCCTAATCCCACACTGTGTTTATACTTTGAGTCACAGCAACAAAATGATGAAACACTGACATTTGGACAAGTGAAAGCTCCTCCATCAAAGACCAGCAGTGCTCTTACTGTCACTCCAAAGCAGACAGGGTCCTCATCCTGTTACAGACAAGGCAAATTTGATCAATAGACATTTCAACTGCTTTTACTAAAAAACAAACCCAATCTACCACTTGGTCGTGAGGTCTGAGGTTTCAGCACATGTGGAAGCTACCTTGGAAAGCTGAGGTGTAGGCTGTCCCTTCCCACTGCATATGTCTTGTAGTCGCTCCCAGGAGCAACAATCCTTGAGGAATGGTAAAACTGACTGTATGTACATCTGAAATGACCCAAGTATGCTACTTATTTTAAAGACACTCTATGATTTTAGTGATAGCATTGCTTTTCTGCCCTTTACTTGTTTCACCAAAGATCAATTTTTTTCTGCCCAAATTTCTTTTTTTTTTTTCCCAACAAAAATGTGCATTTCAAATGATAGAAAAATTTTTTGGTGTTTTTGTTAAAATCATGAAATGCCATTTTGTTGTTTCTCTAAAAAAAAAAAATCCTCATTTATGCTCAAACACATTAATTCTTTAATTTCTTAGATGCATCTCTTTTCTTCCCTCCACCTCTTTTTAAATTGGGAAGCCTCTATAGGGAATTTTCCTTATGCCAGGTGAGATGCTCTTTCCTGCCTACACAATATCATTACAGTAACACTCAAGGCACTGGATCAGTAAGGTGCTTTGTGGAGCACTCCATACCACGTTAACAGTTTCTGAAGTCATCTATATATTGTCTGTGTTGGTAACATCCTGGGGCTGGACCAAGATCTTAGAAGTGTTTGTTTTATTTTCGACTTGTTAAACATGAAAGAGAGGTAGGAGAATTGTTAGTCAAAGATGAAGGTTTTGCAAGTATTTCTCATTCACTTGATGTAAAATAAATTCTTTACAGAGTAACTGGAATGTCTTTGCACATGTTCCAGGATGGTTGTACCCAGCTTTGAGATGAGAACAGTGCCTTTCCAAGTAACATACAGTTAACTCACTGCCAACTTTACGTACAGCCTTTAGTCAGAGACATATGTCATTTCAATTTTACAGCTGTCCAGACACACTCTTAAAAAACCTAAGCCGTATACACCAGATGTTACTTAGTCCGGTGTGGTCTACCTTGGACCCGTTCCAAACCTGCCTGCATATAATTTTCAAGTACCAACAGCCCTGCAGTGCTAGAAGATAAAAAACTGACCATAACTGTACCCTTTCATATTACTTAGAGCTCAGTTTAATTATCTGAAACACTACCAGGTATATAGTTCAATCAGAAGAATTCTACCTTAACGTTAACTACTACCACATCCATTTTTTTTTTTTTTAATTTGAGGCTGTTTGGGGTTACTAGCTCTGAATTATGCAAAGTTCAAATCAGTGATTATTATAATTATCTAGAGAGGGTTTTTTTCTTAAATTGTGAATAATGGAGTGTGTTTATATGGCCTTATTGGGAAAGGCAGTCCATGAATTTATATGATTTTGGTTTAGGTACAGATGGGTTGGGTATGTACGTGTGACTTGGAACTGATATTTTAAAATGTTATGCCTTTAATTTTAAATAGGGTCACCTCCAGCTAAGTAACCAGCAGTGCCAATTGTACCTTCTCAAGAAAGAAAGTTTCTCAAGTTTTTTGAGTCAGCACTGTATAAGCATTTCCTTGTGATCAAGTGGACGCTTAAGTGCTTCCCTGAAGAAGTCAGTAACCCAGTGATGGTTTTAAATCAGGGCCTTCAGTGCCTGTAAATTTTCTTTCAGAACCCTGGTTCTGACTGTAGCCTGGCTCTGAAGAGGTATTTAGGTTTCTAGCCCTCCTTTGTGGGTTTTGTGTGCTTTGTAGGCCTCATTCCTTGCTCTGGAAATGTAAGGATAAGAAATATTCTGAAGTTATGTGGAGAGCCGCACTTTCTTTAGACAATATTTTCAATGTATTTGTTATGATCTCATATTACAACTGTATTTTAATATGAAAAAAATTAGAAAAGCCAAGTAATAGTTTGGTTATTTTGTAGTCATTGCTGATTTTCTTAATATTTCCCTTCATTGGTGTATGAGTTTTCTGTATATACGTGGCCAGTCTTCGCGAACAAAGATCTGGGAAAGGTCTTTTTACCTTTCAAGCCTGCGCAATGGATTTTTTAGGT
>JAWWLV010000088.1:134634575-134649171 GCA_035041135.1 Platyrinchus mystaceus
TTGTTTAGAGTGACCTTCTCTTAGATGGATGGCCTTAGGGGCTGACGAGCTCCATCTGCCCGGGGGAGTGTCCCTGACGGGTTTGGGAATCGAACCCGGGTCGCGGAGGTGAGAGCGCCGCATCTTAACCACTAGACCACCAGGGGTCCCCTCTGTATATATCAACTGTAAAAAATTTCTCTCATTTGTCTTTGCTGAATTTTTTTATTTTCATTACAAAACTCTTTCTTTAGTTTTGGAGCAGAAAAGAGTTCAAAGAAACAAAAAACCAAGGAAATATTAGTAAGAACTTGTAAAAAGTGATGACTGGTGCTCAAAATATGTAATCGATTGAAGCAGAGGCCACTTGGTTATGGATTCATTTTATCATCACACAGAAGCAAGTTTAAGACCCATGGGACAAATTAGAATGAACAAACACATTTGATTTTGGTATTAAGTATTAAGCACATCCCTTTTATGAGCACTCTATGTCTTGGCTGTTATTTCCCTGAATGATGCATTACATTTCAAGTAGTGGTACTGCACAATAAACCTAAATCAGATAGAAGTGTTTAATGGAGGAAATAGATATTTCTATTTCACTCTGTGAATAGCTACTTTGCTTTAAGATTTTAAAATAGAAATAACAATAGTAATAATAAATATTGCTAGCTAATTTGTTATCTTTTATAGATTCTTTTAACTTACATTAATTAGACCCCTTCCTTCCTTTTTGATTCGGATTATCTTATGTTTCAGTTTTCTTTTCAACTTCCAATTTTTTATCTCCTTCATGAGTCAGATCTCCAGAGTACTGAAGATTTTTGCCCCTTTTTGCCTTGCACTGTAAGAATACATTCGTTTACCAAACTGCTTTCACATTTGTGGCTATGGCTCCCTGCTCCACTTTCTCAGTGCTCCATTTGAGCTCCTGCTAAAACTGAAAGCTTTGGGAAAAATAAATCTAAGATGTCAGTGACTTAAAGCCCAGTGCTGTAAGTTTAAGATGTTTGCCTAATATCACATCACCAAAATGGAACAGATAAAGATGAAGTGTAAAGTATATGTAATGTGGCTTGCAGTTAAGTGCAGTAATTGGAGAATGCAGGCAGCAGATCTGGGAAGGTGATAAGGTAAGCAAAAGCTTCTTGGGAAAGGTAAACTGTCTGAAGAGCTGACAGTGATATGCGCTGACTGGAAGGAACCCAAAATTGTTTTAGCCTTTAAGCATCCAACAGACATTGGAGTAATTGAGTAATCATACACTCTGGGTCCAGTATTCCTGTCACTGATACCCCATGAGTCTCAGTTATTGGTGTAATTTAAATCTGATAGCCACATAATGGACCAAATTCTCTTCTCTACTTTTCAATAAGTTGTCCTATTGGATTCAATATGAAGAATGTTTGCTTAAGTGCGGTGAGTAGGATTTGTGTCATTAGGCTTATTTTGCTTCTCAAATGTGGTATTCCCTGCTGTATGTACTCTAGAGCACCATAGAAGACAGAATACTTATTCTGAAGGAAAACACCCTAAAGCACCATAGATTAGTTTAAATTCTCAAAAAGGTGTAAACTTTCCTGTTTCTTCCAGGGTTTAGGCACTTTTCCTTAAGTTTTACACCAAAAATTGTCCCCAAGTCTCTCTTTGGTGCCAGCATTTTGAAAGTGTGTCAGATTCTGCACTGTAAAAAATGACGTCTGCCCCTATGTATTTCTTGGAATGACAGGTTCTACCTTTCAAGGGTCATTTGGGTCAGAAATTTTCATTAAAAAATATTTGAGTACATGCCACATACCATGTCTGTTTATTCAATCTTAATATTCAACAAAACATTTCAATATTGCTAAGCAGCCAGGTCGGAATAAGCTCATTGGAGCATGGGAACATCTTTTTGTGCTGGTTTTGTGTATAGCACCTCATACACTGAGGCTCAGGGTGCATAGGCTGTACTGTGGTGCAGATAATAAATACTAATCATCAGGAGAGCTTTCAGGTGGGACTTTTGCAATGAGCATAGAGCTTTGTGGAACAATCTGTCCCTAATTTGCCCAGTAAAATGGGTTATGGGCTTTCACGTTTCTCCCGAGTACTAAGGTGTTTGACCAACATGTATGAAGTGTTATAGAACATGTTAAAAGGATCTGGTCAGCCCCACAGCCTGCAGTGGGTGGAAAGCCAGGCCACAGCTTAATCCAGAAACTTGGTCCTTGCAGAATTTTTCCAATTAGTAACAAATATGCCATGGGGGAGGCCTTTCTTGAGATTATGTGAGTTAGTTAAGCTTGGGATTTGTTCAGAAGGTTTGCTTTGCAAAGTCTTCCTCTACATGTTTCCTTCCATACTCTCCACTCTCCCCAGCCATAGGGAAGCTTTCAGGTTGGTTCTAGCAAAGTAGCACTAGTCTGGTAAACTAAATTAGTCTGAACGACTCATAGTAAACTGAATAAAACATGGCACTGCTGCACAGTGATGCTGTGTAACTGGTAGCACGCTTTCTGGCATGATTTGGGCCATGACAACCATCATTTCTCCATGGAAGGACGCCCATGGAAAGGGTGTCCCCAGTAGTCTGGGGAAGAGGACAGCCTGTTCCAAGAGCAGGCATAGATGAGAGCACCCTCTTGGAGGAGAGAGGGACAGGGTACAGCTGCATTGACATGAGCTGTGCTGTGCAAAGCCAGAAAACACTCCAGCACATTTTATGCAATAAAATAACAACAAATAAATGTGTATCTGTGGAAAAAATTGTTATCTGGTGTCAACCTGGTTCTGTTCACTGACACTCTGTATGTAGCTGAGGTATCTTGTCCCCTTTCTACCAGGAAGCAGCCTCCCAGGCTCCAAGATTTCCCTGCATCATCCCTTCTTCAGACAGAGGTACCTCATGGCTGTAACCCCACCTAACTGATGTATCACCTCCCCACATCTTCCAGAGTTTCCACACCTGGAAAGAGGAGTGAGTTTTCAAAGAGAAAAAAGGGTTGAAGACTGCCCATCCTCTATAAGACATGACCTTTCCTATCTAACTGCATGGCTAAAGCTTGCTCTGTAACTTTTATAGGCTCAAGTCTTGATTTCCCTGCACACTTTTTTGAGGTATGATAAATGCAGCCTTGCCCTTTGCTTCCATCTAACACATTGCTGCATGGGTCCTTCAGACTTGTTGCTTTGACTATGACATTTGTCTTTGTAATCCTTCCCAGCTCCCTCTTTATCACTTCAAAAATAAGCTCCTTTCTCAGTTCTTAAAACCTTTCAAAACCTAATTTTCATCCTGCCCATCCTTCAGTATAAAGGATCAACTCCAGCTTCCATTACCCACGTGGCAGGTTTTCAGGCAGGTACTGCCAAGCTCTCTCCCTTGCTGTCCTGCAGCATGGGCAGGGCTCTATCCACATGCCTGTTCCTTACAGCCATATGCAGATCTTCATTTTACCTGCTGCCTATGGAAAACTAGACAAATGTGAATTGTCACCGAGTACCAATACCTCATATTTATGCTGCATTGCCTATCTATATCAAGCCATTGTCTTTTGGTTTAAATTTGATTCAAAAGATGAGGTTTGCACATATGTTTAAGCTTGTCAAACCTATGAATTTTAATACGGCATATGAAGCTCAATTTTTTTTTTAATTTGGGCATAAATTATTCTGGAGGAAGGTTGGTATATTATTTAAATGAGACAGGTCTAGTAATAAACTCTTAGGTGTTATTGTAGAACATAGTATTTTTTTAAAAAATAGTACTTGGAAAAATACCTGACCCTACTTCATTCTGCAGGAAATATACTCTATCTTCTGCTGCCTCACAGTGTTTGCCTGTTTTCATATGCACCGTTATACTTTTGTTCTTCTGGAATAGTAGCACCTCACTACTATTTCTGATTTCAAAGTAGGTGTTGATTCCAGCAATTTCCCAAGATGAATTTTTAAAAGTTGAAATCAAAAGAGAATCTGGTTTAAGGGTATGACTGAGAGGAAATGGTACATACTTGCCCATGTTTAATTCTGAAAGCTGATAGGAAAAAAAAAATCTCAAGCCAATCTCCCCAAAAAATTTCTTTTAGAGAAATTACTTTAAAAAACCAGACCAAGGTGATTTTTGTGGCAAACAGTTTTCTTACTCTTTGCTTCCCTCTTTTGCAAAACACACAATTAATTTCTTCAATGCAAATAATGAACCACATATATAACATGTATGATTTTATGCTAAAAATGGAACCAGTTGCCTTAGAGATTTGTAAATGTTGGAATAATATATGAGATCGTCTTTCCCAGTGCTCCATAAAGGTTAGATTTTTCCATTGAGAGATGTCAGCTAAGGTGATTATGCTGTGAGCAGACTAAGCCTTGGGATTTCACAGCAGATCTCAAATGTATTAAGTAAGACTAATTAGCTCATTTTAAACAGGACTTTGGTATTTTGTTAAAAAAAGAGCATATTTATATTTTTAATAGTATTTCTATAGGATCAGTTCAAGGTAATTAAGTGGAAAAACAATGTAATAAATTCTTGGAAACAATCCCCTATAAATATTGGTTTATCATTTGGCATTCTCCTCTCATTTCCACCGGATACCAGTGGGATTTGTATATCCGCTTCCTTTATGTTTCTAATTAAGAAACCACGTCAGATTTGTGGAAAACCTACACAATCTGTCACTTTGACTGCTGAGGAATGGGCATGCTTCCCTGACCCCTATCCCCATCAATCTGAATAGATCCAATTTCATTGATTTATATAGAATAGAATTTCATTGGTGGCTACTGCATAAATCTACAATGACTTTCACATTTTGTTTCACCTAAACGATCATTGGGTGGAATGTGTCTGTTTAAAAGTGACCTTGCTGCAGTTTTTGAACTTTGGCTTATAATAGGAGGAAAAAGGTTTTAGTTGATTTTACTCCCAAAGACTCATAAAAGTCATCACTGAGTTTTCCAAGATATTTGGTTCATTTAAAGTTTTTCACCCAAAGTCTGACATTCTGTCACACTTAAAATGCAATTTATTCAGAAAGTGGCTTTAATAAATGTAAGAAGAGTAATTAGGATAGGGTTATTGCTATTTTTTAAAATTATGGTTTTTTGTAAAAATGTGCCTTGTGCATCACACAATTAACAAAGCCAAGCTGAAGTGCATTAAAAATTTGAAGACATTTGGTTCACTTCCTTGTAAATGTTGAGCATTTTCTCTTTGTGCTGGAATCACAAGAGGCTCAGGGCTCAAGGGCAGGAGGGTTATGAGGCCGTAACAGTGCCTTGCACATTACACTCCCATTCCGGGGTATGTCTGTGAGGGAGCTGATGAGTGAGTGAGGATGTTTTGGCTGGTCAGCACTGGGTGCCTGTGTGCTCACCACCATCACCTGCAAAGGCAAAGCACACTGCATTTTCAGAGCAGCATACTGTGTGTATCTCTGTGCAAGTGAAGTAGGCAGTAGCCAGGGCTCTCCCTGCCTTGGGAAATTTTGCAGGGCCCCTTCAGCTGATGTAGGAGATGTCACAGGATGGATATCACTCCCAGTGAGCAGCCCAGATGCAGCCCATGTTTGGGGTGAGGGCACAGTAATTCGATGGTGCAGGTGGGACTGTCACAGTGCCACATTTGCATCATAAGCCACCACGTCACATACAGTATTCACAGACAGCCAAAGCATCCAACAGATTTGATGTTTCTGCTTTAGAGTTTTAGCCACTACTTACCTCAGCCTCACCTCAGGGAGCACATTTACCTTCCACAGCATGCATTAGGGTTCATCTTTCATTTTTGGGACCAAAACCCACAGTCGTTTATTCTACTTCAACCTCCGATTGCAGAAGGAGTTGGGGTGTCCACACAGAGAACATGCTGAACCCCAAGACAAGTCAAACCGAACTAGGGCTCAGCTTAGCTTACCAATAATTGAGTCTTCTCTGAATTGATTAGAATCACAAAGTCAGCTTGCCATGAGGCATTTTTTAGGAAGCCTTCTAAAGCACTTCTTTTGCTTCTAACAGAGATTGTTTAGGTAAATCTTTGGTATTTCTGAAGATTGCTTTTTTTCTCGGTGGTTTATTCAAATACAATATTCTTGCATACTCAGTTACTTTCTTTCTGGTCACTGTAGTGCTAATTCCCATTCCAAAACACTGACAAATATGATTTTTGTTAGTGCAGGGTGTGCTGCAGGAAGCACTTTTGTAGTGCAAGATTTCATTACAAGAATCTGTAGCCTTTCTATCATTGTTTTCAAAGTGCATAGGAAATGGATCATGACTGGGTTTCTCAGGTTCCAGGAGCAGGCTGCCCTGCCAGAGGTTAGTTATCTAGTATTTAGCATTCTATCATTCTCCTTAATTATGGGTACTGCAAAATTCCACATTCAGATTAACATATTACATGTAATTACTTACGATTCTGGAGTTCTGCATCATAAACTGCTCACTTTAAGATATCTGAAATGATAAATAAAAATTTTTATTCCATAAATAAACATTTTTATTCCAGAACTGTAAATAACATCTCCAGCCTCTAAACTGGAATGTAATTTTAACCCTTGCCTTACTTTAACCATGATAATTCTTATAGTGTCCTTCTGTATTGGTCATATGTCTTCCTTATGACTGATGTTGGTTTGCAAACATACACGTTATGGAATTTTGACCAGCAACAGGTCCCAGACTTGACCAAATGGTTGCATGAACATGCCTTGATATTATCATTTCTGTATTTTGATCTTTGCATTCTTTGCTCTTTGACATCAGACAAAAAGAGGAGAGAAACAGTAAAAATTAAATGTAGATGTTTGTTTCAATATGCTTTGTAGCCAAACACCTGCAGAGAGACCCTGAGCAGCCCACCTAGGGGGATACAGCTGAGAATATGGTGTAGAAGCTCTTGCACGACCTCGGGAACAGTGTTTGAAGTTGTTTGGGAATGTGCCACATGCACAATATGCCTGGCAGACTCTCAGCTGCCTGTGCCTGGCACTGACAAGGGTAAGGCAGGGAGATGAGCAAACCACAAACATGAGATAGACCCTGCATACCACCACTGACATACCCTTGCCCTGGAATCTCACCTGGCAGCCACAGATGAGCCAGCAGTGCAACTTCCTGACAGTTTAGGATTTCAGGCCCTGCCCAGCTCTCCTGCACCAGTGGTGTGTCACAGGCCTGGGGGCAGACAGACTGCAGGGAACATGTCCTCCTTTTTGAGGGGTACAGGTGTCCCCTGAGCTGTTACCCACTCCTTCGTTCCAACCACAGGGACAATGCTTCAAGTGGAAGTTTGCAAATGGCTGGAGGGAGACCCAGAGAAAGCCCTATAAATATGTTGATGCTAATACTATGCCACTTTAGATACAGATGTAACTTAACTTAATGCCTTGGGGCTGGAAGATGGGGGCTGTGAAGATTTACTCTTTGTTTGCTGACAGAGCTCTGAAACATTTGGATAAGCATGGAGATTACTTTTATCAAGCTCTAAAGTCCAGAGCTGTGTAATATGTTCGTACTCCTGAGACCAAGGAATTATCTCTGACACTTTAGAGGGGAAGAAATCGTATATGCAGGACAGTGCAAATGTTATACTGGAGACTTACATTTAAATGTGTGCAGCAGCGGTAAAAGAGGGAAGTCTGTATACAGAATACAAAAATTCTATGTTTGTAGTCTCTATGTAAAAGATGGAAAAAGGATTTTCAGTTTACTTGTGGCCAGAAGGAGCAGGTTATGCCAAGGGCAAGAAAATGTAAGGAGGTTGCCCCTGAAAACCATCACACCCCGGTTTTCCTACAATGAAGAATATCGACACTTGACCTTGGAAGCATAATGTTCCCAACCTCTATGTTTAGTAAAATATGCCAGCAGGCCATAATCAAAAAATGTTAATTCTGGCTATAAAAACTATGCCACAAAGACAGCCAGATGCAAACTGGTACCTTTGATTTCTCTGGCTGTCAGAGGGTAACCCAAAACAGAGCAGCAAATGTCACCAGTGAGGGCCTACACCCTCACCTGACTGTGCCACTGGGTGTCCCGTGCCGGTGGTGCTGGGCAGTCAGCTCTGGGCAGAAGGGCTTGAGCAAGACGGGCCAGGGGCCCTTCAGAGGCCCCTTCCCGCCCCAGCCCCTCGCGAAGGGGTGGCTGTGTGATCCGGGGGACAGCAAGCGGTTCCCAGGTCGCCAACACCAGGCAGGTGCTCGTGGGCAGCACTGCCCTGCTCCTGAGGCACGGGCAGCCGAGGTGGAGGCGGCTGGGGATTGTGGGGGACTGTGGGTGGCTGGGAGAGCAGGGAACCACTGTAGCACAAATAACACCTCACTACTTAGCTCTGCAGTTCCCCGTACCCGTAAATTACGTACAGCAGCAACACATGACAAAAAAGTATTGCCTGCATTACTCCGTCCCGCAGTGGATGGAGGCCGGGCAGCTCTGGGGCGAGCGGCAGCGCACAGGAGCTCGTTCAGCGTATGGGTTAGATTAGGGCTGCACCTTCCCGCTGAGGTCAAGGAGCTGGGCAGGCTGTGGATCAGGGGAGGTTCCTTCAGTGGCTGCTGAAGCTGCTGTGGTAGATTTTTCTCCTCCTGTGAAGTTTATTTGCTGCCACTTCTCATCTCTGGAGGAAATCTTCTTCCTTGTTGAAGGTTTAGTGGAAGGCTTCAACACGCCTCTGGTTGACAGGACATTAAGGGTAAATCATTCACAAAGATTTTTGAGGGGAATGATGCATTTTTTTTGTTTAGAAGTGTTTTGACTGCATATTTTTCAATGCAGACTAATTGAGATATTTTCAACTTTAATCACAGAAGTTTGGCTTCTGCCAAATAATTTGTTATTAATTACCTCTAGGCCCAGGGGTTTCATATAAAATGTCACATGTGAGAGAACAGATCATGCGTGGTTAAGCATAAGGTAAAATTTTGCTTTCCAGCTGTATTCCTCAATTTGATCTAGAAACATGCTTTCTGCTATCTTGGACAGTTACGCTGGTCAAAACTGATTGGTTTGATGTTTTCTGCAAACAGTTCCCCAAACACTACTTGAATATATTTTGCATGATTTCCCTAACAAAATTGCTAGTGGATGAAAAGCTGAATGTAAAATTGCTGAAGAACAGGCAATTAACAGAAATTAAACAGACTAGTTTGCAAAACCAATACCAATTTCTTTTCCTGTGGCATTCTGTAGAATTAAAGAATGCACCCTCCTAGTATTATTGTATTATTTTCTTCATCTGCCTTAAATATCCATCCACACTAACATGAAGGATGTTGCCCATTGTTTACCTGCTTTGAGCAAGAGTTTGGATAAGGTGACTGTCACAAATCCTTCCAAACTTTGCTAGGGCTGAGTAATAATCAATAGCTGTGAAATGGAGGCATTCAAAAGAACCTCATCATCTGCACAGCTGAACATTCATTTTGCAGTTGGTTTTTTTCTGTCTCTGCAGACAGAGTTGCAAAGGATTCAGTGAGTGACAGAGGTGTTCCAGCCTCACCTTGTCAGTATTTTGGGAAACTGAGATGGCTCAGTGCTTGGTGTGGGTCTCATAGCCAAAGAAGCAGGGCAGAACCACAGCATGTGGCTCCTCCCTAGCTGCATCCCACAATTAACAGGCTGCCAGCTGACCTCAGCCTCAGGTTTGGAGGGAGGTTGGTCAGCAGGATCTGCTATTCCTGAAGTCACCATTTACCCTGCAGCCTATCCCAGCCTGCAGTGGAGAGACTGAGACCACCCTTACGTGGGAAATGACATGGGATATCTGCACGACTAGATCCAGGCATGGAATCTGTCAGTATGTCAGTTCCATGTCAGGGTAAGACCCAAGCATGGACTTGTGCCTCTCTGGCACCAGCTCTTCATGACTTTGGTCTGGAAATAAAATATGGTATATCTGACCCCTACTTGCATTGAGACCCAAAGTGGGCTGTGTGGTGTTCAGCCCTCAGAGAACAGCATGTTGTTTGAGCTGTCCTGCAGCTCAAAACTGTTCAGCTCTCCAAGACCTGCAAAGCAGAAATAATTGAGATGGCCATTTTTGGTACTACAAGGTCAGGAAAACTTCCTCTGTGCTAGGGTGCAACAGCGTAATCCAGGAGTGATGAAAAGCTTTAGCTACTGGTTCATTCCATGGACCTGACAGGTGGAGGAGCATTAACGATATGGTCGGTGTGCAGTGTTAGTTACACAGGTACATGGGTATGACCACAGAGGGCAGAGTGCCCCAGCCAGGTAGAGCAGTAAGGCAGGTGACACTTCACAGCACTGCAGCTTTGCAAGAGGCCCAAAGGATTTTAAAAGCCTACAAGTCTTTGGACAAGATCTTGGTGATATCTTGTGATCATTATAGAGATTAGAACAATGGGGCTGAAAAAAAACCCCAACAATCTATGGCATGTTAGAAAAGTTCCCAAAGTAAAAAATTATCTCTGCCTTTTCCTCAATGTCTTCAGCTCTGCGTCTCCCTGCACACAGTATTGCAGTGGAGCCTGTCATTACAGCATCCTTCAGCATAAATGCTGCCATTTCCTTCTGTTTGTCACTTGGCAGCTAAAAGTGAACTCACTGTTCAATAATTTAAAAAACCAGCAGTTAGACTCAAGTATTAATATAAAATAGGAACTAAATGTTTGCTTGAAAATCTCATATATTCTTCTAATTTTATTTACTAACTAAAGACACCAAATTTCTGATATCAACCCAGGTGCTTGAATACTGTTCACTCTTTACTCTTGACATACACTTAAAACTTTTCAAAAGCAATTTTTCTTAATAATGGTTTTCTTTAAAAAATTCTCTCAAGAAATATTGTACACCAGTCCAAGACTTCAGCTGATGCAAATTTCTCCAGGTCTGTTGACTTCACCAGAGCTATGATGATTTACACCAGATGGCCCACCATGTTCGATATTATTGCATTAAGATATTAGCATATGTATAATTTGCTTTGTACTTTTCTTTATCAGCAGTATTTGCTTTCTATCAGCTTCAGTGGACTTTTGCAACCTTTACTCAGGGGAATGGAATACATTCCATGTGAATAATCATGATCCATGATGGATAAATAAGAAACTGCTACCACTTATTTGGTGAAAGCTCTTTTAGTCTTAAGACATATTTTGAAAAGATTTGTTATAGCAGGGAGTTGTGACTGTGAATGGAGTGTTCTTTGTGTAAGAATATTGCAGTTTTCTGTTTTATAAAAAATGTGTGTAATTTGAAATGGACAGCTCTATAGTAAATGCAGTGTATGCAAAATCATACATTTCACCTATACTTCCTCTTGAGCATGAGCCTTTTTTTTCATTAACAGATATAGAATCATAACTAGGTCATTTTAGCCTATAGATAAGGAATCCTGTCTGTTATAGTAAAAGGAAATACAATTAAAGTACCTTCATAAATAGCCTATAGCTTTCCAAAGAAGGGTTTTTGGTTTGGCATATTGACTTTGCATTTATGAGGCAAATGTAGGAGAACATCTGGTTTGTTTTATCATTAATTCTGGGAATGTCCATTAATAATGCATTTTTGGGCATTGTTTTTGTTATTCCTGGAGAGCACTGTAATGAACAATCCTATGCTTGTTCTGCCGGGAGACACATTTCAGTTTAGAGGTTGTTTTGCAGTCTTAATTATTTTAGTTGCTATCTCCTTTTTACTGCCAGAAAGTGTGCACTATTAAAATGAACTGCTGAGAAAGCTGCCAGTGGCCATTGTGGAAAACTAAACTTCATAGTAGTTTAAAAAAGAGGCATTTTGCTTTTTTTTTTTTTAATTTAATTCAAATTTTTTTTCTGTAATTCTGTCCTATATTCATACAACCCCAGAAAAAACACAGTATTGGTAACACACACCTTTGTTATTCTCAGTTATCACTCTAACTGTGAAACAGTTATGAGTGGATAGATTGTTCTTGCTGTTGGCAGGAAAATGAGACATCAAACACCTCAATGTTCTTCTAGAATTCCTTGTTCTAGTGTAGCCGGATCACATAACTCCATAAATTGAAGCAAGATTTTCCCAGGTCAGTTGGGCAAGGCAGTGGTATATGTTGAGTTGTGATTGAAGGCTCCACCTATGGCAACTTGGCATGGTTAAGGAAAATCTGGAGCTCCCTTCAAATCCCTAGGTAAAGGAGCTGTGGGACTCAGCACTGGAAAAACAGCACTGTCTGGTGATTCAGAGTACAGTCAGGAAACATAGATTCTATTCCCCATTTTGGTCTGATGTCTGATCCATGCAAAGTTTCTCCATAGCATTGCACTTATGGATCTAGTGTGAACCTAATTAAAATTGCATGAGATTCTTTCCCTTAACTTCCTGGGTGTCACATCAGACCTCCACACATGCTCTGGGGATTTCTACCTTGTGTCTGTTGTGGGGTAAACACTAAACCCTCATCCTCTTTTCTTTGTGATTTCATTCTGTTTATTTACCTGAGAAAGAACCTTTTCCATAGGTGGCAGCTGATCAGCGAGGGGCAGGTGGCAGGAGCGCAGTGGTGACATTGACTGCAGCAGACAAGATCTGTGTGCACCCGTGGGAAACAACAACACAACATGTAATAGAACTCCCAGTGGTCATGCCTGGACTCAGAAACATTAAGAAAGACCAGATCTAGACAGTTCAAACACCAATTTCTTAAAGAACCAGGGATTTATTTTTATTTTTTTAACACCATTTGTTTAAACCAAGACTCAAATCAACAGCCTTCTCTTCAGTGAATTTTTCCTAGAAAAGGGGGAAAGTTTCTCCAATTTCTTATGCATTCTACCAACCCAGCAATGTATATAGCATCATTTAGTGCACTGATTTTATAATTTTCCAGAACCAAGTCTAGCAGCTTCTGAAGAGATCAGCAGCTGGGGAACATTTTGGATATCCAAATTCCTAATGACCCCAGATAGTATTCCCAAACCTCTTGGCAGTTCCAAATTTCATGCCAAAACTTGCAGGCATCTGTCTTACATTTTGAACATTTGTCATCAATATTCTTATTTAATTTAAACATCCGCTTAGGGGGGTCATGTATTCTCAATGAATAAAATTAGCTGCATGTAACCAATCTGTGAATTTGAGTTTAATCATAGAGCTCCGGTCTGGTTACAGATGTCTTTGTCCAAGGATTGTAGTTCACTACCGAATGCCTTCCCCATTAGCTCTGGGATTATCAAGCAAGGATTTATACCGTGTAGAAACCTTTTTCCTTTCTAAATACATAACTGAATGCTCTCACTGGGGGGATTAAATTCAGGCTCTCTGAAAGACCTACAGCTGGTTATCTCCTTTAGCACTGACTTTGCAATCCACACTAAGGTGAGGGGCAGGGCATGGTCTCACTGCCTCGGGAACATAGCAAAGATCAAATTGCCAATGAAAATTGCAATTCAGTTCCTGCTCCCTGTTGCTCCTGGGGGGGAAGAACAAGATTGCCACTACCTATTTTTCGGGGTCAATTTACTACCTGCTACCACCCTCTCAGCTGCATTGGCTGGAGCTTTGGGGATGCTCAAAGCTCCACTAGTTCTTGTGGCTTTGTGTCAGCCTTTGGTGCTCCCTTTGCTTGTGGTGCCCACTCACTGCCCTGTGCAGGTGCAGGAAGGAGGTGTGCAGATGAGCCTATGGAAAATTACTGGGTTGCCTCTCTCTTGAATAACATCGTTATGATGTGGTAATTGGTCACAAACTCCTCAAATCTTTCTTTGTATCATAAACATCCTGCACAGATGTGATATCCAGTTCTTCACATAGCACAATTTAATTAATTCATCACTGCAGTCCATGTAAGCAGAATTGTAGCTTTGATGTGACAGTGTGCTAACAGTGCATAAACTACGAAGATTTTAATTACTGTTCTTATTTGCATCTTATCAACATAACCAAGGAAAAGGCAGAAACAAGAGCTGAGATTCAGCCTTTGCTCTCCATCCTGGTACAAATAGCATCTATTTGTATGATGTTTAGCTTTTAGTATATGTAAGCCATAGGCTTCCATCGGTACGATATTGGATGTAGATACCGTTTTCTTCATCGAGGTCTGCTGTGGCTCTTTGGAGCATCATACTGAAAAAGATTGTGAATAGAGTTGCTGCAAGAATGCAGCCAAATCATCTTGTCCATGAGCTGCTTTACGCTATGATGCTGCCCCCGTCGCCCACACAGAAGTAGCTCTGCAGCGTTTAACATCCTGCTTTGCAGAGGCTGCTGAGCTTTTTGGGCTGGAAATCAGCTTGAAGAAGACAGAAGTTTTCTATCAGCCTGCAGCTCAGGAAGTCTTCCATCATCCTTATATCACCATCGGTGAATCAGAGCTCAAATCAGTCCAACAGTTTAATTACCTGGGAAGCATCATCTCCTCGGATGGTAAGATTGACAAAGAAATCGACAACAGGTTAGCAAAGGCATACAGAGCCTTTCGTAAACTCCATAAAAGAGTTTGGCAAAATAAACACCAGAAGAAAAGTACAAAGATCAGCGTTTACAGAGCCATTGTACTGTCTACTCTTTTATATGGGTCTGAATCATGCGTCATTTACCGCCACCACTTGCGACTCTTAGAACGCTTCCATCAACGCTGCCTCCGTACAATCCTAAACATCCACTGGACGGATTATGTGACCAA
>JAWWLV010000088.1:134649271-134673361 GCA_035041135.1 Platyrinchus mystaceus
TCACCCAGGGAGTCTTTCTGCTGTGCCTTTTGCAACCGGACTTGTCTATCTCACATTGGCCTTTTTAGCCATCAGCGCTTGTAGCAAGCGTGGGTAGAGCCCTTCTCAAATCTTCGTTCACGAAGCCCGGCCATGAGGATGATGATGATGATGTAAGCCATCATGAATGACAACCTATTCAGCAGATGAAACTGTAGTTCATAAGCTAGACTGTCCCACTTTCGTCATTAAATCTAGAACCAACCCTCCTTAAGAAAGAAATAATTCATACAACTCTTGGAGCTGAAGGGTTTGACCATGATCCTCATGTCCTCACATCTCCAAAGTCCAGGAATAAGTCCATTGAGCTACATGTAAAACCAGCTGATTTTAACACTGAATCAGTAAGAGGTAAGGATAAAATGAATCTGCCTCTTTGCTGTGATGATACATACAGGTTTTCTTTCCCTGAAAGACACTGGATTGCTCAGTCAATACTGAGTTTCCCTGTGAAGCAGCACGGCCACATTCCTCTTCAAGTATTAGGAAGTATGGTGGCCTCAGACAGCTCTGTGAAGGCCAAATGTACCAAGCTGAGTCCAAATAACACAGTGAATACTTGCTGCATATTTTTCCTGAACTTTTTCTATATAAAAACAATATAAAGCTTTCAAACATTTTTTAAATATTGAAAAATATGTGAATTTGTGAATTCCTGTTTCAGGGGATTGTTCTGGATAATGCCTGGTATTAATTACTCAGTTGTGATAATAAATTCATATGGAAAGTAGAAATCAAGGATCATAAAAATTACTTTGCTAAGAGATCTATGAAGAGATTGATGTGTGTGAGTTATGTAATCCTTCTTCAGGTAATTCTGAGATGTCTTTCAAGTCACATACTCTTCAACCATTCATTAACATTACCAGACCAAATTCTTGAAGTATTTTTACTCATTACAGTGAATTAAATCCAGTTCTGGCTTTTGCACTGTCTGTATTAAAAAAACTCTCAGGAACTGAACACAGGAACTTAGAGGCCAGAGGAATACACATTGTATATGTCTTTCTCAGTCATTACTGTCTGACAGAAGAGCACAGAGATGCAATTTGGGGTATGGGATGTAAGCCTCCATCAGCACTCAGCCAGGCTGATGGGAGTAGTTTTCTCTTGTGCATCTTTTCACAGAAACTATTCTAAGATGAACTGGAACTATAACTGGAGATGGTATCTTCTGCACCCTTACAGCTAGAGTACAGTCCACAGTGGCTGTTTCAGAGACAAAGCCCAAACTTGCTTAAAATTCTACCTGGAAGCTGTTTGACCTCACCATCCAGCAGTGCCTGGTAGGTGTCTGCTGTTTCGCGCCCAGTATGTGCTGTGTCAGGTTGCACAACACCTATCATATCCCAAACTGGACATTTCCATTCCTCCCCACAATTCCCTATTGCCTGTTCAGGTGCTGCCTGAGCACAGCTAATTCTCTTCCACCCATGAGGTTCTTCTCTCTTGTCCCAACCACTGCAGCACATGGACATCCCATCTCCCGAGATGTGGGTCTCTGGCTTGCAAATCTGTATCTGCTCAACTGGACATAGCCCAAAATTTCCTATCTCAGAGATCCTCTTTTTCTGTGTTTCCACTGTTCCAGCCTGGACTCTGGTGACTTTTATATTCCACTAGCAGTTTCCCTGATGAGATTAAAGCCAGTTCTGCCTTTTTTTTCCTTTGCCTTCTCCAGCTTCATCACACTATGACTAATACAAATAAAATCAGAAGATGGATTTGATGTTTTCCCTTGATCTCAGGATGAGAACACAAGCAACTCTAGTATTGAATATAAAACACACAAATCTCCTCTCCTTCCTGACTGTTTTCTTGGGGGAAGAAAGGAAACATCTCAAGAATCACTTTTATTCATTCAGTGGCTCCACAGAAAAGATGGATGTTACCCAGTAATTTTTCTGAGGGATGAAGATCAGTCTATACCCTTCTCTTCTGCTTTTTCTGTTATATTGAGCATATTGGATCTGGGATTTGAAAGTTAATGCCAAGACACCCATTTGAATTTTCCCCATTTGCTGCTGAAGGTAGCATGGACCACAGCTCAGAGAGGGGATGTCAGCACCAGACAGGAGCCACCAATAATACATCCTGGCCTGCTGACCCTGCCTCTCTGCCTGGGGAAGCTGTGACAGGGCACAGAGCACCAGGAGCAAAAGGGACAATGACCAGAGGCTGCAGTTATCAGAAGTACCAGGAACCATGTTTTTCCCCATCAGAAGTATGCGTGTGTGTGCAAAATCATCTGGTTGCCAGAGGTTCTGTAGCAGGAGCAGCCAGAGAGGGTTTGTGTCCTCTTTTCCCCTTCCAAGCTATTTTACAGGTATGCAATTTGCTCAGGAAAGAAGCAGAAATTGGTGAAACATAGAGAGCTAAACCCTCTTCCACATTGCCCTGTTTTAGCCCAACAGTGTTGCACCAGAGAGAAACAAAGTGAGAGTTCTCCTGAGATGAGAGCAGATATAAACCACTGCTTTGCCATCCCAACATGGGTAGGGGTCCTGGCTGCAAGCTGCCCCCAGGCAGCTGCTGGAAGGGGTGCAGCTGGGATCTAAAGGTTCAGCCAGGAGCAATGAGCATGTCTGCAGCAAAGTAAGGTCTCAGAGGCTCCTGAAGGAATGAAGCTGTGAGCAGCAGTGGAGATGACATAAACTAGCACAGCTCGGGAAACCTCTGGGGTGCAGAGCTGGAGAATCCATCCCATCCTGCAAGGACAGCAAGGAACTTTGCTTTAAAACCTTTTACTTGAGCAGACATTCAGAGTTTTCCCCTGTTTACTGAATTTAATGTTTGATTTGTTATTTTGTTCTGTAATAAAAAAAATGCTTTAGGGATTGGAGGTCTTCTGGTATGCTGGCTTCACAGAAAGTCTGGAGCAGCTTCACTTCAAACCTCTCGCCAGTTCAAGTCCCATCACAGCATACAGTGGGGAATTGAAGAACTGGATATGTTTCTCCTGTCTCCAGGCTTAGCTCACTGTCTAGATTTATGTCAGCTCAGAGAAGCTGGGATAATTTAAAAAGCTGGAAAATAATGTCAGCTGTTTTAAGAGAGCCCAGTGGATCTGGGGATCAGTACATGTGGGGTTTGTGGTCTGGACAGGGTCTGTATCTGCTCTCTTTAATGTCATTCTCGTGGTTGCTAGGACAGTGCTGAACTTCCAGAGACTTTTCAGGCAATCTCAGTAGTCTTCCCAGTCCTGCCAAAAACTAGTCTCAGAATTAATATATTTTGTCTCTCAGCTGTCAACTTTCCTTTTAAAGCTCCTAGACCAAAAATATATCTATTTTTGTTAACTGTAACAGTGACTTGAACAAGCAAGCTGTAAGTACAGTTTGGGTGCCCCTGGCTGAGGAATATATCTGGCTCTGCATGGCTTCTGCAATCCTTTTGAATTTAATTTTTTTTTTTGTTTAATCTCCACTAAAGACCCCATAGCTACAGGGCTATAATAGCATCTCCAAATCATAACATCCCCAAATCAAATCCCTAGGTTCTCCTCCAAAGCATGGAACAAGGACAAGCACCCACAAAGTGGACAGCATTGCCTTGAGCAGACCTCTCTCCCTGTGAGCGGAATACGCTCAGGGCAGGGATATGTCTCAGATCACTCATCTCACCCTGTAGTGTGAAAACTATTTTTTCTCCTACACAGGGCCTCCAGCTCTCGTCTGAAAGTCACTGCCAGCGAGCCATTTGGAAATCAGCCTGTGGTCATTCCCTTCTTTCAAAATATGGCTGCTCCTTTGGCTGGCTCCAATTCATGTCTAAAGGGAGGAGCTGGGCTCTGCTTCCCTACATCCTGGCAGAGGGAGTGCCTTCTCTCAGTGGCAGGATGAGACAATAAAATGAGAAGAGAGAGACTGGCAGGGAGACTACAGGCACGGCTAGTCCTGGTTTGCAGGTCCTGGTGCATCGTGGCACGAGCAATGGGCCTCACTGCTCATCAGCAGAACAACGCAGCCACCCTCATCAAACCTTTAGCCCTGGGAAAACTGCAGCATATATAAAACATCAGTGCCTCCTGACACATGTAGTAGCTAAATTTCAGCTTTGGTCTTGGGTATTTAGCCTTGGATTGAAGCAGAATTTATATGTCTCTCTATGTGATGCTGATCTGTAAGAATAATTTTAAAACCCCGGGTTGCCTTTTCCTATTTTTTTCTTGTCTGAAACCAGTAGCCATAACTAATTCTTGAGTCTTCTGATCTGTAGAAACTTCATACTGCATGAAGTATGAGTGTGACATTATGCCTGTAGTAATAGAAATGCTTTACATGAAGGTTGCCCTTTTTTGGTTAACAATTGTAAAGGGTGAGGTGCAAAATTCCGACATAGTACAAAATTATGTAATTTTCACACTGGGATCTCTTTTACAAAATATGACGTGAGTTTCCATGACACAGATTAAGTTATTAGTAGATAAACTAATGCATTAAATAAGTGGAAACAGTTAATTGTGTAAGAGGACCAGGGAAAGGCCGCAGCCAAGTGTTGTGTGATTTATCTTGTCACTCCTCCTGTATTTAGTTAACTACAAGCATGTTTTTTGCCTGTTCAAAGCTATTTGAGAGTAAGCTTTGAGGAGAAGCTCCACAGATGAAGTACGAACAAGGGGAGATGACTTACAGTCAGAGAGTGTGCTCTTCAGTGCTCCCTCACTTGACAGCTGGCAAATGGGGAAGAAACTGCCTTGGAGGTCCCATCTCTGCATAACAGTAGAGAGAAGGTACACCAAAGGGCACATAGAATAGGCCAACATTATGAGAAAAGGATAGTGGTCAGCTGTGAGAGTTTCAGTTAACCTGAACATGACAAGGGCAGAGAGTGAGGTCACAGATCTCACCGAGGCAGGTCGTCTCAGACCGTTGTCAGAGTGGTGTCAGGGACAGCAAGGGCAGACGCTGCACGTAGAGCAGTTAACACAAAATTCAAAAAAACATCCAGAGCCTGGCTGCAAACAGTATTGCCAGTGCACCTTGGGAGGAAGGGTGATGAGGACAAATGCAGAATCAAATGAAGTCAATGAGCTGGTCTTTAAAAACAGAGGGATTAGCTCCCACTTTATTTTGAGGGGAGAGAAGCAAGTGAAAATGATGAAGAAAAAAATTATACTTGTTTCTATTTTAAAGGAAGACTACAGAGCTACATTCAGATCTCCTCCTGAGTGGCTGTTTTGTCTTCATGGTCCAGCTTCCTGCCTTGGGCTCTTTTAAGACTGCCAAAGCCAAAGCAGCTCCTGGTTATGCTCGGCTTTCACAGGGTGACTCACTGGAAACTCTGTTGTGGCTACTTCTGGTGTGTTTTTCCTTTACAGTGTAAGAGCTCCTTGCAAATTAAAAGGCTTCTAGCTGAAGAACTAATCTCATTGCATCTCAGTCTCCTCTGAATGAAATCCATTTTTTTCTATATTATTATCATGATCATATAAATTATATTTATTTTCCAAGGCTGATTAGTGGCTGATCTAGGGAGGTGGTTGTCAGGCCATCCACATCTTTTCTTTTAGATCAGATTCTTGCTTATAAAGAAACAGATAATGACTCTTATTATCCATAAAAATACTCAGATGATTTTATTTAGTCACATCAATCAATGATTATTTCAAGTTGTCAAAATTTTTCTTCAGGCAACTAGAAATAGTTTTAAAAAAATACGCTATTATTGGGTTTTCATTAGGAGAGTAAGCCTGTAGAAAACAGAATTTTTAATGGATAATTGGTGGAGGTTTAAGAAAGCATTCCAAGTGGATTTTATGATCAGGTGCTTCTTTATAGTCTTTATACTCACTGAGGGTAACAGATTCAATCTGAAGGGGGATGAGAAGGTCATGGCTATGTTGAACCACTCTGGAATGAAGGATTGACATAAAGGTTCAGCTGTAAAATGGTACCTACAACTTACTGAAATTCCTTTAAGGCAGCATGGTTTTCTAAACCCAGTAATCGAAACACTGTATATTCATGGCTTGACACAGCTAAAAGCTGTATCCTAGGGATGGGTTATGAAAGGTAACTATGATTTTTTTCTTCTATATTTTCTACTCCTACTTTGCAAACCTTCGAGGTAATCATAAATATCTGACCTGATGGAAGCTGAATAGTGTGCAGTTTTTGAGATTTGAAGTTTGCTTGGCACGCCACATAGTTCATTAAAGGTTGCATGACAGCTCTCTTGGGACTGTCTCCTCAGCTAGTGGAAATCGGTGTAGTTCCACATGCTTCAAAGGATATGCCTTTCCCTCCTGCTCTTATGTGTGTAACCAGCCTCTAAAACTAATGAACCGAGATCTCAGGTTCATGACACAGTTAGAAAGAGAAAGGAGATAAGATGAGCTCGTGCAACATTCACATCTCAAGTCTCAGTTGTTTTATTATTTAGTATATCAGAAACCGAACTGTAGCACTCTGTATGGGCTAAGAGTAGATCTGGATAGGGCAGGCAGTCAATTTCAGCACACAAAGAGGAACATCATATTTAGTAATTTGTATTAAGTGTGTGTGTGGCCAGTCTTCGTGAACGAAGATTTGGGAAAGGTCTTTTTACCTTTCAAGCCTGCGCAATGGATTTTTTAGGTGAGACACAGCCTGCGCTGAACTGAGCCCACCCTTTAATCCTAAGGTTCAACTGCCGGGGCCAAGCGAGCTTGGACAATGGCAGTGAGGTCCTCAGGACGTAGGTTTGTTTAGAGTGACCTTCTCTTTGTATTAAGTACCCTGGAGCTAAATCTGTGCATTTGAAGAGGAGTATACTGCATGATCAGGGGGCTGAATAGTAAAATGGGATATGACTGACTAAATGTAGGAAGCGTTTCAAAATTTCTGAGGTATGGAACGAGCCAGAGCCCAAAGGTTCCCTGCAACAGGTTTCACATCCTACACTAGGAATTTTCTCTCCTGTGAAACCCTCACTTCCTCAAGCATTTGCTTTTGCTATTCATGTTTTGTTCAGGTCTCAGTGCTGCACCCATCAGTGCTACCTGAGCAAACAGGCTGGGACCAGACACTTGTCTCCACCTGGGAAAATAGCGTTTTCCTGGGGACACTGTCTGCCCCAAGCCCCACCCTGCAGGGCCGGTAGCAGTGTCTGGAGTGCTATAGCACATCTGTAAGGGCTTTAAAGTGCAGCAGCAGAATGGTCTGTGGTCTGCTTAGACTGTGTCTGTGAAGGAAGGCTGGACAAGGATGACTTATAAATGGTTTTGCATTTACTAAATTTGATTTCCATGAAGTTTAACTTGGTTAGGAGAGGTACTTACATGCCAACTTACTGATAGTTTAAAACCAGAAACAAATAATTCTACATGCTACATATAGCAATTAATAACCTTTTAATAGTCTTCAGTGATGTTTTTCAGGAAATAAAGTTGTACTATTAACATTCCTGTAAAACCATTAGTCCTAAATGCATGTAATTGATGGCAGTACTAATGTTTGTAAAATGAACTGAGGCTGATTTATAAGTCTGATAATAAAATAGTTCAGTAAAGGGCTTTGATCTAGTAGCTGTGAAAGTAGTACACACACCTTAAAGATTATCCTTGCAGATATCCATCCTCCTTTCAAGTTTTACTAGTGTCAGTCATAACTATTTGGAAGGGAAAAATCCTAACTAAATACAGCTTCATAGAGACAACCATTGATCAGTTACACTCTGTTCTCCTTCTAGACATGAACATCCAGTAGACTTCTTGGGCCATTTTCAGTGGTACTTTATTCATTGCTATTGACTGAGATTAAAGAAAATAAACCCCTTGCCTGCTTCCTGAACTCATCAAAGATTTCCCCTACCCTGCATGTACTGAAGCCTAACAAACTGGCTCCTCCAGCATGATCTTTCTTCTGCAAAAGTACTTATGCCTACAATGTTATCCATGGTAAATTCCCAGTTGCTTTGCTCCATTGGATCCATTTACTTTGCTAGTTTTTCTTTCCTTTTCCTCCTTCCTTATATTTTAAAAAATAAAATAAAATCACTCAATATTCACTCAGTTTTTCCATAGTATTGAAACAGTTAATTTTGTTTGCTAAATAAACACTTTCAGTCAATTTACAGCACACTTAATAAACTCAAAGTATTGCATTCATAAAGCTAGTGAGGGGTAATAGTCTTCCCCTATATGGCTCAGTATTTGCAGTCCTTTTCTGAGTCTCTCCTGTGTTTCCTAGGACTTCATACTGCATCACAAGGTTTCACGGGCTGATTGTCTTAACCCTTTAAGATGAAGATATTGTCCTTTGCATAAATAATTTGATATTATTGTAGTTGGCCAGCATGTTGACTGTCTCAGCTCCCTCCTCAGTCTATCTACCACAGCTTTTTTTTCCTCAGGCAATATGTAAGCAGTTTTGAGTGGGAAAGGTTGAGAAGAGCAGCTCCTCCTCTGCGTACCTCCTAGTCTGGCAGGTAGGACACCCTCGTGGAGAGTGGGAGAACTCACATCAACCTCCTGTGCTGAATCAGGCAGCAGGAAGACAGGAACATGGGTCTCACAATCCATATGCATGTGATTAACTATTGGGCAGAAGAGGGTAAGCAGAGGGAAGGGGGAAGCTGGCAGCACTGCAGGTTTCCTCTGTTCTGTGCATTCAGCCTCTGAAATCAATGTAGCTGATTTGGAAATTGGATGTCAACAGCTCTTTTCTCTTCTCTGTTCTCTGTTCCCTCTTTTCTCTCCTTTCCTCTGCTCTCTGCCTTGCCGTGCCTTGCCTTGCTTCTCCTATATACATATGTATGTCATTTATTTTTAAAAATATGCAAACCCAAAAAAGCTGTGGCTTCTGCAGAAAATTACCAATTATGAACAACCCCCACACACACTAATTTTCCTTATTGGTGGACAATTTTATTTAAACTACTAACTTTGCTGACAAGCTAAAAGTTTTGCCTGTATTTATCCACCTGACTGGACCATTATTCAAAAACTGGAATTCAATTACTTCATCTTCATAACATAACTTTAAAGGTATGAAGTGTGGTATAAATCTTCAGAATTCATGTAGGAAATATGCATATATCACATTCCAGGTTATATTTACTTCTGATTTCTTTCTTCTGCTCTGAATAAAAAGTATTTCTAACAAGAATCCAAATCTATTTCCCTTCTCAGTGAAACTGCCATTCACTTTGCAAAAATACACAAAAATTGCCTCCAAAAAACCCCTTTGGATTTGTCATCACTCTTTGAGTGATGGTACCGGGAAGAATACTTCATGGTCAGAGTGACTTCAGCCAGGAGGAGGGCTGAGTAAGCTCTGTGGGCCACTCTCAAGCTGGATGTTTGCTCCGCACACGGCTCCGCAGTCATTAATAATGTATCTGTGCACGGCTGACTCACACGCCCATATAAATCTGCTGCGGACCAGGCCTGTGTTGGTGTCAGACGAGGCGGAGCGGGGCCGCGGTGTTTGCACGGGCGGCGTGCCGGGCCTGGCGCTCCGCCAGCCGCGGGGAGACAGAGCCGCGCTGGGGCTGGCACCGGCCCCGCAGCCCCAGCCCGCGCTATCTGATCTGGCCTGGGGTCTGCCCAGACAAATTCACCCTGTCGGAGATTTTTGAACGCGCCTGACAGCGCAAAATAAGTTTGTTTGGTTGGACACTTGGACTGACGCGCCCTCGCTGGTCCCAGTCCCGCCGGAGGTGCCGGGAGCTGGGTTTGCTCTGGAGGTGCCGGGCTGTGCTGCGGGGCACAAGGCGGGGCTGGCCCGGGGCAGACACACAAGCCTGGGCTTAGATCTGGGATCGTGCCTACAGTGAAGTGTGTAAGTCTCTTCCAGCTTTTACAACTCGCTTCCCTTCTGTGAGGGCAAAAAGTTGATATAAAACTGAATTCACTAAACTGGGAAGAGCTTTGAGTTTCCTGAATGGCATAATGTGTAAAAAAATGCATAAATATGCATAGTGAAAAAATATGCAAAAATGTCAATGTATGGTTAGAAACTTAAAGCTAAATGAAGAGCTATTTACCTAAAAAAAAGATCAAATAATTTTTAACTTCGTATCAGTGACCCTGCCATATCCTATGTGTTCTTAGTGACAGGGAAAAGCACACCTCTCCATGAAGCATTTTAATTTTCTCTTCATTAGTTTCTTCAGTGGAGAAGGGCCACTGCTCACAAGATTTGCTTTTACTTAAATCTGAGCGGTAAAATTCAACTTTTTCTGCTGGAACCGTTCTATATACAACCTGTCCATTAGTCACCTAATACATTTTTTATCACTTCATAGTTCATTTTCTTCCTTTGACCTTTGAGGATTCCCAAGGAATTCTAAAACCCATTAGTATCTATGAACACTCACAGTAAATCCATAAATGATTGCTTAATGGCTATTGCTAATCAGAATTAAGCAATCTTGGCATAGCTAAAGCTTTGTATGTTTGGGTTTTTTTTTCTATGTGGTACACAGATTTTTTTTCTTTATTTGCAATACTTATTTTAAGTATCAGACGATAAAATAAATGTGCATTTCTGAGAAAAAGCCAATACTGTACGCATCAAGTGCTGAAGTCATAAATGCATTTAATGAGAGGCTGCATTTTTACAAATGATAGACTGTTTATGAGCATCACAGGGAGCTTACATAACTTTGATAGGGTTGAATGCAGGATCTCAAAGGAACAGATAATAGCAGCTGGAGAAAAGGACAGATGAACTTCAAAAGATTCGATTTCATAGAGATAAACATCACAGTTCAGATGTTTATCTGCAGTTTATCTAATCTGAATGGCTTAGGTCTGTTGGAAGCTCACAAAGCCCCTGATACCTCTGCTTCCGGCTCTGACTAGAAATGAAGTGAGACTATCCACACTTGCAGTATTTTGGCACTTCTGCTTTTATTGCCTGCTGCAGCCTTGAAGTGCAGAGGTGAGAGCAAACTGAAAGTAGTGCACCAAACACAGCCCCATCAGATCTCCTCCATGCCTGACATTATACAAACATAAAGGCACTGACAGCTTTGCCTGCCTCAGTGAACTTACCTTCTACAAAGGAGATGAGGGAGGGCTGCACTGCACAGAGTGGAGAGGTGTTGATTTACAAATGTTCTGTAAATTCTGATGGGTTTGCAGTGAAGTGCAACATTTATTTATTTATTGGGGGTTTTATCAATTTTAAATTCATGCATAAGGTATGAATGACGCAAAACCCTGAGACACTGTGAAAAATTCCTCGTGATTTCAACAGACACTTCATTCTCCCATCTCTGGATGACAGCAAAGTTATGTGTGTGAAACACATATGCTGAAACACCAAAACACAGAGTTGTTTCTGTGCAACCTGTTTCCATTATGAGACTCTGTGTTTGGTACCTGTTTAACCTGACCAAGTGGAGTAGTGAAAACACAAAGTAGTCTTGGAAATTTATTGCCGGACTCAGAATTGTTGGTTGCTCCTTTAAAAGCCCCATCCCCTGTCATCAAGTAAACAAGGGAAACTCTGAGCTGCATTTTAAAGATGTCCGATTTTAATGACTGCAGAAGTACAAATGCCAAAATATGGAGAAATTAATAAAAAAATTCCCAGCTTTTATTATTTTTTTAAAAACTTAGTTTTTATAGCCAAATGCTTGTTTTCAGGGCTTGAATCATGATTTTGAATATCTTGACACTGAAAGCTTTGGCCTGGTTGTTCATGATTCACAGGGCAATTACAAAGCTGTAAATAGATTTTGCTTAGTTTTGATTTTTAAATAGTTACATTTCCATTGTGCGCCAAATAATGTCTGCCTGTATTTAAGATAAACCGTTTTGGAACCCATAAATTGAGGTTATCTGTTGTTGGGTGTCTTGGAGGAAAGGCAACTGAATTCAGCATAGGAACTGCTTGAGCCAGAAGCAGATGTCACACTCTAAACATCTGAGGCTCATGATTTTTTGGCTGCCTCGTTCTATGCCTTTGTCACGCATTGTGTTCCAGTCTCATTTTCAGGGGAGCGGCGAGGGAGCACCAGGGCTGCCTGATGTCGCTGCGTGTTGCTGTGTTCCACCATCATTTATGGCCAGGATCCTCATCCAAAGCCCTATGAGGTCCAGCAAGAGCCTTCTACTGACCTCCCATGGTGTCAGAGCAGCCCTGACATGTCCTGCATGTCCCGTCTGCCAGAGGGTGGGTTCTGCTCTGCTTAGCCTTACACGAAAAATAAATGCTTTTCTCTCCTCTAAAGAATATAGCATTACAATATTTTAATGTTACATTTCAAAAGATACATACTGTTAGAGGAACACCTACATTTGCTTAAACTCACCCATTGTCTAGTGTATATTTAAGCTGGATTGCTTTCACCACTTAGTGTATCTGTTCTGGTTTTCCTCTTTGTTGATGGTGATGAAAAAGGGCTCTTGCTTTCCATTTCATTTCTCATCGGTTTCCTTTCCTGGTTATCACGCACTGCTGTGCCATTGGGTATGGTCTGGGGACATGAGCTGGCTGTGAACTGAAGTCGGTGATGTTCCTTGGAAAGCAGGTGTGGAGCACACAGGGAAAAGCCCTCAGTTAAGGTCACGGTCTTCAAGGTACAAAACAGCTCAGGAAACACAGCACCTTGAAGGCTTAGGCCCTTTGCAAGGAGCAGCAGGGGAAAATATTTTATTAAGTCTTTAGCGGGCTGATTTTGTTTCAGGAGACCATAGCAGAAACAAACAGAATAACTGAGGAAATTACAATAATAAACCCTTTTCTGAAATGGTATTTAACTACTGACAGCTGATGAAATGAGTCCAGAAACATGCATAAAACAAGAAAGGAAGAAAAAGAAAAACATGTTCTTGTTCATGGACGTTGAGCAACTTGGCCCAGATCAGTCTCCCTTTGGCTTTATTTCAGCAGGAATTTTTTTGGTAAATCATAAATTCTTTCCCAAAATATACAATGCACTAGTTTAAAAACAATCAATCATTCAATAGAAATTGAGGATGAGTTTGTAGAGACGGCTGTCTCATTTTCAAGTAGCTCGTCAGAGATACCAGTGGGATTCCTGCCTGGAGAGCCGATGTGGTGCCGACAGGCTGGACTCTGGCACAGGGGATGGGCAGAGACTGGGGAGGAGGAGAAGGACGGTCTGGAGGGGCACAGCCTGTTGCTGGTCTGTGCTGCCAGGTCAGTGCCAGGGAGCCCCTCGCCTTGCCTTGGGGCCAGTGGCCTGGCTCCAGATACTCTTTTCCCCAGATCAAGTGCATGTACCAACATTTTCATATTCTCAGGCAGGCAGGCAAAGAGCTTTCAGCAAATGAAGTTTGGGTCCCACCTTGCAGGTAGACTTTGCACAGCACCCACAGACATGCCTGTGGAAAATTTCAGTGAGGTCAGTGTGATTGCTTCCAGGCAAAGGGGATGTCTGGTGTGGCTGAGGGGTGGTAGAGGGGGGTCTGGGAACTGCTCGTGACATCTCCAGAGCTTGTGGAAGAACATGTGCTTTATATAACTGGTATTCCCTAGTGCAGAGGCAGCTGCCGGTATGTGTCTTACTTGAGGCTGCCCAATTGGTCTCCATCTTTCACACACACCCTGCTTTTTAAGAAACCTTTGTATTTGTTTTTTTTCTACATTGTTTTTCACATCTGAAAATTTTGCTAGCTTAAGGATGAATGCTTTGATCTTCATATACAACAAAGTTGTTGTAAATTCATTGAGAAGGGTGGAACCAGAAAATAGAAAACTCCAAGGCATTTGGAACACTGAGACAGCAAAAGTGAAGAAGTAATAAAGATGATCCTTTAAAAAGTAGAAATAAATAAAAACCTTCCTAATTAGTAAAAGGAAACAATGTTTGAAGCATAACCCACAAAGATCAAACAAAATTCTTTTGTCAATATTATTAAAAAAGGAGATCTCCTCCCCCCCTCCCTCCCATATTAAGTTTTTTGAACCCCAGACTAGAAGGTTTTGGAATTACTTTGGATTTTCACCAGTCTAACAAGATCAGAATCTTGTCTTGTTTAAATAAATTATTCGAAACCATATTCCCCAATGGCCCAGCCTTCACTAGATACTGCTGTTGAAAGGCTGGTCCCTTTGTTTGTTTGCCAGAAAAATTACTATATGTATGTGCTTTGGTTTTGAAGTCTTACTATTAGTGGACATGAGTCTGCTTGTCCTGTCAGGTCCTCAGCCAATACTGAACTTGAACTTTGCTCTTCTGTTTCAGATCTGGTGAAGCCTCTCCTTTTGTCCAGATGTATCTCATGTCCCAGAAAGAGTATTTTCTCTACCCACAGACATTTCTCTTGCCCCAGCTCTATCAAAAGGTTTTTATAATTTCTCAAATAGTCATAGAAGAAGACTCCTGGTTTGGTTTTTTTTTTTTTTTATTTTGCTTGCTGCAAACATATTATTATTGTCTTTTGGATCTTTTATTTTATTATCTTTTGTCCTCAAGGGTCCAGAGCTGTTTTCTCAAGGTGCACCCTCATCAAAGGTGGGAAACTATGCTGTGGCATCTGCAGCTTGTCATTAATTTGGAGACACAACAGTCCTATATGGGACTGCCCTGTAAGTTGTCACAGATAACTTGAGTTGAACGTGTTTTTACTTGTGCCAGAGATCCTAGGCAAACTTTAATTGCACCTAATGGATCTACCTGCATATAATTTGAAATACTGGCCTTTTCCAGAGTAACTTTATTAATTCCCTGGTGACAGTTTCTTACTTCTATGTGTTAAGAATGCAACACTTGTAAGGAATTTTATAATACTGGTTCCAGGAAAAAATATATTCACATTGAACTAACATGGAATTGCAGAACAATAGTTTCAATACATTCATATTACAAGAATTATTAATAATAGTATCAGTATCTTGCTGACTGATTTTTCTCTGAAACTGCAATTATACCAAATTATAATCTCTGCTGCAGTGATGCAAAGTCCATGAGAATTTTCCCCTACAGGCAAATCTACTTCTGTGTGTGAAGAGTCCCAAGCCAAAGTCCAAGATGTGTGAGTTTTTTGAGTAGCATTGGGTGAACGATGGCAATGCAAATGATCTCAGTAATCCCATTTTGTTCAAGACTGACTCTGCTATCATGCTAGTTCTATTTAGGTACCATATTTTTTCCATTAAATGACTCCTTCTATGGCAAAAGCACTAAGATGTGGTTGAAAGTTTTAGTTTTCAATTTACTGCAGTTAAACAATGTAGTTTTCTGAGTACAGAATTTCATAGGACTACAGAAGATTGTAAATCCTTGGAACATTTTGCACAATTCTTTAATGACAAAGACAGCACATCTTCTGAACTGCTGAATCTGCAATTTAAAAGGAGGTAGGTTTTGTTTCCAGACTGCCTAATAGGAATTCAATTTTTTTTTCCTCTGATGGTCAAAAACCTTCTTCTAACTTTTGTTCAGGATGTATTCATGATAAGTTCACTTTTTGAGTTTTAATGTGAGTGTTGCCTGATACCTAAATATTTTTGCCTTCCTGTCCTTTCCCCTCAAAGAAATTCTAAACAATAATCATACCCTCAGAAATAAGTCATACAATTTTTTTCATTTATTCTGCTACTGCAAATTTGTATTCTTTTCTTGGAAGATTGATACGCCATTTTCCTCTCTAACCTGAATGTCCTAGATACACTCATTTTCTGCTGCAGCTTGGATTGATCTTCTACCCTCTAGGGAGGGTAGAATATTGCTAGTTTTTTTGGTTAAGGTCTTGCATTGGTATTCATGTTTTTCTCTTAGATTTGGTTATTATACATCCTGCAGCCGTACCTCTTCTTTTCTTGGTTGCAAGTTGTTAATGGTCCTAGTCATCCATTGTCAATTATCATTATACAAAGTTTTATTTTCATGTCTGGTTTTTTTTTCAAATATTCTTAAAAATCCACTAAATTTAATTATCAGACTTTGTTTTTTGGAAACCTTTCAATAAATTGGATGGAAATTCAAATACAGGAAGTTTTATGGTTTTTTCAAACCTTTTTCTGTTTGTTTTTAGTAATTTTAACTTTTTAAAAGCTGCAGTCAAGCAGTGATACTTGAAATGGTAAAATGTTGATAAATATGATGAGTGTGGAGAATATTCTTCTACGGCATTGTCTATAACAGGGATCAGCAATATCTGAATGCCTGAATTAGTGTAGGACATTAAAGAACTGAACCAAAGGGATTCTTGTCTGGGGTTAATATCTGAGATTCCATAGAATATGAATGTTTATTAGTCAAAAATAAGTTGTAAAATACAATTTTTTTATGTACTTGTTGGCTGAGGAAGAGGAAAAATAGTTAATGGACTTGTGAATTACATGTCAGATAAATATTTATATTCAGCAGTATTCCAGCCTGCTGATTTGGCTTTGCAAAATTCCGATGACATGCATGTCAGACTTAAAAAACCCCACTAATACCTTTTAAAAGTATCCAAAGAGATCACAGAGCCATCAACCTGTTGTGTGCATTGCAACGAGGGAACATTTGGATTCTATACAAGCAACTCTTGTATTGTCTCTGATGTGTAGCAGACACTACATTTGATTTACTATCGTTTTTATTAAAATAAAAATCACACTTTGATAAATATTATATCAGACATATTTTATTTCTTAGTCTTTGCTGCCTCTTCAAATTTTGGCACAAAACAGGAGGATATAACAGGCTATAAAGAAAAAGTTACAGAGGGTCTTCAAGTTTGTGATGAGTGAGAAGGCTGCCTCAGTTATTACTGCTACCTAGACATGCAAAAACTGATAGGAATAATCTCAAATCCAGGAAGGGTCTGTCACAGCGTTTATGGTAAAAGGTTATGAGTAAATTTTTCTTCCACTCCTTTAAGCTTGATTTATCCAGCAGATTGTTACTATTGAAACTATATGTTGTTTTTTTAACTTTGAAATAATTTCATATAGTGAAAGGTTCCAATGCACAATTATATGTTATTGAGCAACACTGAACTCCATTCCAACTGCCTAGGAGAGGCTGGGAGAAGATAGACAGAAATCAAGAAAAAGTGAGTGATGCACATTGCTTTGTTCACATATGAGGGGTCCTCATGCCACAGCCATCCTGATTGTCTGTAGAGTTGCCCAGCTTTCTGTACAGACTGTGTAGGATATGCAGGCTGCTACTTACATCAAGTGATGGGTTGACCCTGGCTGGACACCAGGTGTCCAATAAAGCCACTGTATCACTCCTTCTCTGCAGCTGGGCAGGGGTGAGAAGTTATAACATAAGACTCATAGGTAGAGATAAGGACAGTGAGAGATCACTCAGCAGTTATCATCACGGGCAAAACAGACTTGGGGAACTTAATTAGTTTTATTATCAATCAAATCAGAGTAGGGTAAAGAGAAATGAAAAAAAAAATTAAAACACCTTTCCCCCACCGCTCCCTTCTTCCTGGGCTTAACTTACTCCTGAATTCTCTGCCTCCTCCTGCAGAGCAGGGGGGTGAGGAATGGAGGCTGCAGTCAGTTCATCACACGTTGTCTCAGCTGTTGCTTACTCCTCAAGGGAAGGACTCCTCACACTCTTCCCCCGCTCCAGCATGGGATCTCTCCCAGTGGAGACAGTCCTCAAGGGACTACTCCAACATGAGTCCTTCCCATGGGCTGCAGTACTTCACAAACAGCCCCAGCATGGATCCCTTTCCATGTGGTGCAGTCTGTACAATGCAAAAAATTCAAAGTATATATCTGAAGAAAATGTTTTTTAAAAAGTGAACATACGACTGAAAGACTTTTTTTCAGTGTAATGGGAGCGATTAATATGGAGTTAGTTTTTAAAGTGGATTTAAACACAGAAAGAAAACAATTTCTATACTAGATCACACCTTTAAGTTTTAGTCTCTTTAACTTCGTATTTAGCTTTAACAAGGGAGTGGTCAGTAGCAGATATTTTGGAGAGCAGACCATCTATGGAATAAAACGCAAGGAATTTCCTAGCTCATATCAATAAGTCACTTGTACTGGGTTGGATGAGTTTTTTATTTTTGTTTTTATTTAATATAACTACCGGTCTGCTGTCTATTTGATATGGCTGTTGAGAAGAGGCTGTTATGTTCCTGCACCTAGTCTGGGGTCTCTTCTAGTTTTATTTATTAGCCAAAGCACATTACCTTAAACAGATTATTTTGTGCTGCTGTCTGATAAAGTAACTTTCTACAGTTTATTATATTAATATGTGTTTCATTGGTTGCTGGTTTTGCCTTAATTTCAGCATTGCCAATGTCATTTTGTTTGGGGTTATTTTAAGAACATATAACCTCAAAAAATAAAAGATGTTAAAATTTAATTTATGTTTCCTCTTTGGCTTGATGGTACCCGTTGGCAGTGAACTCCACTGTGTTATGAACTATGGGAAGAAAACATATTTCTTAACAGCTTGAATCTTGCTCTTTGGTTTTGCTGAAAGTCCACTAACATGTGAAAGGACATGGAATATTTGTGTACCTTTGTGCTTATTACTTTGACTCTTTTCTCTCCTAAAATGACTTTTAATAACTCTTGTCAATAATTTCTGTATTTCTTTGAATATATGTGTAGTTCTGTTGCTTGAAACAAGAATGGGTTTTATCCTCCCCAGAAGCTACCTAAAACGTGGTGTCTAGTCCAAGATAGTAACTTAGGATCTCTCAGTAGGAAGACTGAAATCCAGGGAGAATCTGACTGCATTGTAAGATGAGAGTTTGAAATAAATTAGACAATTTCCATCCTCAAGATCTGTCTGTCTGTCTTTTAATTACAGAGGGAAGTGTAGTCTCCATTATGAGGCTGCACACTGACGTCTTGGACAGCTAAAGTTAGGTGAGAGTGATCCTATACACATGACCTTACCTGAATCATGATCCTGGATTTGCATATCACCCAATCTTTTCAGTATCACATTCCATACCATTCTTTAAAATAACCATAAAATTCACTTTATTTTTCTTTTTTTTCTCCCACAACCATTGCATAGAGTCATAGAATGATTTAGATTAGACGACATGTCTGGAGATCATCTAGCATAACCTTCTACTCAAAGCAGATCCAACTTAGGTCAGTTTGCCCAGAGCCTGTGTCAATTGAATGTTGAATATCACCACAGATGGATACCCCTCAGCCTCCCCACACAGGCCTTTCCAGTGTTTGACCAGTCTCATTATGAAGACTTTTTCCTTATAAATATTTTATATTTCCCTTGCTGTTATTTTTGTCTCTTGTGTCTCATTCTTCCACAGTGCACCACTGAGAAGAATCTGGTTCAACTTCTCTATATCCTTTCATTAGGTAGTTGTAAACAGCAAAACCATTTTTTCTTAGGCTTCTTAAGACTGAAAAATCCCAGTCTCTTCTGGAATGTCCCTCCTTGCTCTAGCCCTTTAATCACCTCCATAGCCCTCTGTTGGACTTCTTCCAGTTTGTTGGTGTTGCTTTCACAGAGGGGTCCAGAGTGGGACACAGCACTTAAGATGAGCTTCCTCTCTTGAACCAAAGGGAATAAACACTTCCCTCAACCTGCTGGCTGTGCTTTTGCTAATGCAGCCCCATATGAGCTTGGCTTTCCAAACTGCAAGAGGTTTGCTCTAAGCAAAGCATTCCTAGAGCTGAATGATGAGAAGCCTGGGTCCTTTTCAGGGTGGATGCAGAAATCATTTGATATAATTCCAGTTGTGTCTTTCAGTGTGAGTCACTTGACATGAATCAACATGAAATGCTAAGTGTCATTGCTCAGTCACTGGGAGTGGGATAATTTCATCCATCAAAATGTTAGGTGTTATGTCTGAGCTCAACATCTGTGCTTGCTCTATGGGCAAGGGACAGAGAGAGAGAAATCTGCAGAGACTGATTCTTCTCACCTATTTTAGACCCTTATTTTATGAGGAAATTATTCTTATTGGAGGGGTTTGTCTCTTTCCCTTGGTTACAGAATACGCCTGGAGAGTTGGCCTAAATTAAACTCCTAAACATTTGATAGATTTTCTTAGGTCAAGTAAATCTTACCCCTACTGCAGGGTTTTTGCAGTCTTCTCTTCCATAGGCTAGGCAAAACGTGTTTACAAGTAATCTGATGCCCATATGTGCAGTTTTCCTGCTGTTACCATTTTAAATGTTTTCTGCAAGTTTGACCTCCAGAGTAATCAGGTGTGGTGAGATAGATGAGCCGACTTAAAATTCTATTTTACCAAGTAAAACAGATAAAACTCATCTAATTGCTCTAATAGCCTCATTCATCACATGACCTTGGTGATCTGATGTTTTCCACTCTATTTCACTCTTGTAATTCTTGTAGTAGAGGAACAGAGAACCACTGCCAAGTTTGTGCAAGAAGAGATCCCCTTCCTTCCCAGAAGCAAAGTTCTTTTCCCCAACTGGAAAGATGTTGACTTTTTCTTCTTGCTTATTGAAAAAACAGTGTCCCTTTGGTTGACCAGTGAAGATGGCTGCCATCAGTACTAATAGCTGCTCAAAGATACCTGATATCAGACAAGAAAATGGAAGTTGTGGTACTGTGAATTTGGGTTTACATTCAAATAGTTAATTTTAATAATCCTTTTTAAAGGATTTTTCTACTTTCATGTTGTATCTTTACCAAAGATATTTACAATGCTTCAATATTTGAAAGAAGTGTTGAATATTTGCTGGCAGAAGCAAGTATAAATTTTAAAATGACATGAGCATCTTTTAAATTTAGAGCACTGCCTAAGTCCTTTGTGGATGACAAGGCAAGATATTCTACATAAGATGGGCCCTGTGCTGGCCCTGGATGTCCTGAATTCTTTGGGAGCTTCATACCACTGGCTGAAAATGGAAATATGTCTCACTAATGAAACTGAACTTAAAAATCTTGTAGTCTGAATAGAGCCCCCTTTCAGTGGCAAGCAGAAAAGCTGATGGTTAAGCATCTCTACACCTTTCTGTCTGTCATCAGTCATTTTTAAATCAAAGCCTGCATTTCCCTGTGAGTGGGACAGAACTTTTCTCACAAGTGGGCCAGATGTTACTATTGTAAAATTCATCAGCAGCTTCAAAGGTTCAGTGCTGCGCATCAACACTTTGTTCCCCGAGTCCCTTCTCATGCTCAAGCTGGTGACAAACACAGTGAGGCAATTAGGCTGTGTCATCTTTAACCTACAGAGGATATCCAGGTTTGAACTCTACTGGGGCTCACCTGAGCATCATTCAAAACCCACAGCTGTTGTCAGATGTTGTTCTCATTGGGTTAGTGATACATCAAAGGGCATTGTGCTCATCCTTTTTGATCCATAGAATTTGTGTTTGTTCTTGATTTGAGAGAGGAGAAACAAAAGGCTTCTGAGAATAAATGTACAAGAATACATGAAAATGCTTACTTTAATATTATCTAATCCTGCCTTGAGATAGTTTGAATAATTAATTCAAAGATTGAATAGATTCATACAGTCTACGGGTAGAGTCTCTATCAGCAAAACCCTGCTGAAAAAAAAGAATTCCTCCTAGTTAAAATCTTGGGAACATAAAACACAATTTACATTGTGAAGCACAAATAATGAGACTAGTTAGGTGTGTCAGCTGCTTATTATTTTAACATATTTATGTCTCCAATGTATTATTTCAACTGCAGATTTAAAATGCTGGATTTTAAAAAGATCTTTGACCAGTTACTGCTATTTTAAGCTTTTGAAGTGAGAAAACAAAAATGTTCAGTGGAAGATATGTGTTGAGAAGCACACATTCTTCATTTGGAGTGGCAATCTTGGCTACTTTAGGTTAAAATGAGAATGAATACAGGGCAATTTAGGTCAGAGACTTGATTTGGGGACAAGGAAGTCAGAGGGCAAAACTGAGCTGTCAGTATGAAACGAAACTATTTTCTTACTGTTATTCTAATCCCAGTTAGTCAAAATAAATAAAATTATTAAAAATGCATCATCTTTCAGTGTAGATGTATGCAAGAGCAGCAAAGCTCCAAGCAAAAGCAAGAGATCCATGGCTTGAGTACTGTCAAAACCAAATGAAATGTCAGGAAATGAAGTACAAGAAAAATCATAATTTTTGTTTGGTTTAAGTGAATGGTACATCTACAGAGGAGTTCACATATTTCAGGTGAGACATCTCAAGAGGATGTGATATTAAACATAAAGAATCACAGGAGGCCAGCAATAATGATCAAGTGTGTGGAAAAGCTTTAACATCAGGAATAAATGGTCTAGGACTCTTCAGCTTGGAAAAGAGATGAATGAAGGTAGAGAGGACATATGTCTATAAAGGAAAGAATAAAATAAGAATGAAATGGCTGTTCACTGGCTCTCCACATTAGAAGTAGAGAACATCAAATTAAATGACTGACTGATAATTTTGATTAGGGAGAAGATGAGGTTTGTTTTTTTTTTATCCCTTGCTAGGGAAGCTGTGGAACACACAGTTGTATGGTCAGTTGTGGATGCCAAAAGGTTTACGTAGCTTCTAACTTGAGTAGCCAAATCTGTAGTAAAAGGAAAGAAATCCCTCAAGAGCTATTCAACACATAGATCCCTCTTCTGGAAAGGAGGTTGCTGAGCTGCAGACTGCTGTAGGCTGGAAGGGGGGTCTGGGGAATCATCACTATATGCTTGACCTGCCCTTGGACTCTTCTCTTGGCCTCTGTTACTGGCTGTTGACAGAGTTTGGCCACCAGATCTTTTGTTTGATTCCTCACTGTTGTTTTTAAACCATCACACAGAGACTGGCAGCACTGTTATACCTGTCACTCTGGCCTCTGTAAAAGTGTTCTGCTGGAACACCTTAATTATGAGTGTGGACTGCAGTGTTCTCAAAGTGAACACAGTACTTGTGCATGGCAGATCATTACACTGATAGTGATATCCATGAAACTATATTGAAACAGACTTATGGGCAACTCTAAGGCTATCCATTGTTTGCTGAGGACTTTGAGGATCTAAAATTCTTAGTTAGTATTGGTCCTAATAGGCTTTTAGCCATTATAACTCCATCCAGTTTATAGCTGAGGTAAAGCTGAGTGCCATTTGTGACACCTAATTCAACAGGGTGTTTAAGTGATTACTAAATCATCATGCCAAAGCATTTTCTTTGGTTGTCCTTAGTTAATTTCAAATTGAACGATACCATTTGTCAGTCAAGAAATAGAGTACCTATTCTTTCCCTACATCTTGCACCTCCTGTAATTCTCTTAGTGATACCAGCAATAAAAACGTTTGGCAGAGGCAGCTGCTTTTCTAAAGGAGTGAACTGCCAAATGTGTGAATGACAAAGTGGCTCTTACATTATTTCTGCCATTCATAAAGCAAAGATGGAAGTGAAAAAAAAGCTCCCAGTGTTCCAGTAATCCCAGACTGCAAACATATTTCTACTTCATTTGCCAGCAACTTAAAGTCCCAATATTTGCCTTGCTGACTACAGCAGACTTTAAATTGCAGGTGAAGGAGATCTGGGAGGACTGAAAATCCAATCAGCTATAGAATAATGTGTTGGCAAACTGAGATGAAATCAACCATTGGGATGCAGCAAAGGCCAATATGAAGTAGTCTGAAGGAGAAGAAATCATGAAATAGGTAAAAATAGGTGAAGAGAGACAAATTAGTTCAGTAGTAGTTTAACAAAGAGATTTGAAGTGGGGGGATAATTGCTGAAGTGAAATTAAACAGTGGTCAGTGAAGACTGAGACACTGTCATAATAAATTGTACCTACTGGAGGAGTAATTGAAATGGCTCTGTTAATTGCAGTGGGAATTGGATTAGGGTCTGTAAACTGCTGGAGGAATACTTAAGTTAGCTTTTCACATTAAGTTTTCATGGACATAAAAATGCTTTCAAAGGAAGATCCTAGAACTTCCACCATTGTGGACAATAATGCTCTATCTGAGTTAGTTTCAGGCTAGTTGAATTAACACTGCTGAAATGTAGAAATATGTGTGTGTGGGAGGGGTTCCCCTGAAAAACACAGAAGTCTGACAGTTGTTATATAAAATCTGTGAATTTCCCTATTTTTTCTCAAGTATCAAAGCCAAAAAACCCAGTGCATTTTAATATATATATATATATATATATATATATATATATCTATATAAATGATTCACTTAAAATTGGTGACGCTGTAGTTATAAATCTGTCCCATCAGATGAATATTGGGTCGCAA
>JAWWLV010000088.1:134673461-134727883 GCA_035041135.1 Platyrinchus mystaceus
ATATATATATATAAATGCTTCACTTAAAATTGGTGAAGCTGTAGTTCTAAAACTGTCCCATCAGATGAATATTGGGTCCCAATACTGGATCTGCAACCTTTGGGAAAAGTTGTCAATATTAGTGCCTCCATTTAGGTGCACAGTCTTTTAGTATTAGTTGGCAAGGTCATGCTCAGTAGTTTTGACCAATGTCTGTAAAATCTAAAAGCTTTGACAAGTGTCTTCTCTGAGCAGGTACTCTAGCAGCACGTGGTACAGAAAGGAAAGCTGATGGGCATAACAGCAGATGTGTTAAGTTAGATGAACAGTTACAGCAGGAGGGATGTCTTAAAGAACAATTTGTAGACACTAGGCATCAATTGTTTCTTTTTCCTCAGACATTAATATAATTATAAAGCCAGAGCCATAGAAAGACGGGCAGCAAGGTTACATTTTATCCAACTACCGTGTTTGAAACAGATTCCAGTTGACAAGTGGGTTTTGATTTTATCAATCTTGACGCCTAGTTCAACGACTGCAACATCTGTTATTTCAACAGTGTTACATACACCCGGCTATGCATTCTAAATAAGCAGTGTACACAATCTGAGATGAAAACAGATGCACTTCTATTGAAGGGAAAAAAAAAAGTTGTGCTAACAGACATAGGAAGTGTTGTGGTAGCTGAGGACCAGAGTCTATTTCCCTTAAAATCAGTGGAAAACTCCTGTCCCTTTCAGTGAAAGCCAAGAACTTGCAATATCAAATATTTCTTTTTGTTTTGATGAAATTGTGTCTACAAATGTTCTTTGTTTGAGAACTAACACTGTATCATGAAAAGCATTTATACACAGGGTAATGAGAGAATTTCAGTGGTGTCATTTCTAACTGGAATGTAACTAGTACAAATGAAAGGCCATCTTGTATTTTCTGAACCAATATGCCCCACAAAACTACTCTGCTGATTCTTCTCTACCTCCCTTCAGCCTTAGAGAAGGAGCCTGTGTATTTGCACAGTCGGATTCTAAAGAATTGAGCAGGTTAGATGCATGGTAAATCAGGCAAAAGAAATGGCATTGTGGCAAAACCCAGCCGTTTATTCTGTAAGGCGCTTGTGTCTTCTCAGAGGTGCGGAGCTGCATCAGCTTAGATTAATCTACTGTGAGGATGAAAATAGAAAGCATATATAGAAAGTCTTTGGATGAGATTTATTTATAGGCACTCTCTCAATAAAAATGTAGTGCATTTTGTACTTTTACATGTTTGCAACAGCAGGACAGAGACACACAAAATCTCTCATCTGGGATAAAAGACAGAGTGAACACTTCAAGAATATTGGGGAATTTGTTTTGTTGTTTTGTTCTGTTTTGTTTGTTTTTTTTTTTTTGGGGGGGGGGTAGATTTGAGAGTAAAGGACAAAATACAGAGTTCTTTTTTATTAATTTCTTTGAGTTTCCTTTTCCTTTCTGAATGTCCTCTTCCAACTGTCCACCCCATAGGGTTTCAAACACAGATGTGATTGAAGGAATGTTTGTTTGAATGCACAAGTGAATGAAAGGAAAAGAAAAAAGGGGAAAACCCTCTCAATGACAGTCACTAACAATTGTCCATTCGGTGAAGAAACAAGGACACAAGAAATCAGATGCTTTGTAAACCCATGGGGCTTTCAAAACTGTATCCCAACTCCTGAGGCAGCAGGTAACCTGGCATCATTTGGCATTCCATCCGATTCTAGGAGGTGGAAGTAGATATGAATGTGAAAAGTATATTGATTTTTTTTTAACCTCAAAACATTTCCTTAGTGCCGAATTATGGTTCAGGTCAGTTTGTAAGTTATATGAGCCAGTTTGCTGATCCCTAGATATGAGACTCCAGGGAGATAAAGCCAGACTCCAAAACAATCATTCAAAAATCCAGTCAGAAGAAGGATGAATATGATACTTTTGGGGATGGTGGCCTGTGGAGGGAAGAAAAAGAATTTTAAATGGGAAATTACTCAGAAGATCATAAAAATGAACAACGCAAAATGAAAAAAAGTGACATCTCTTTGCATTATGGAAAAATATTTTCCTCTGTGAGACTTTGTAAAATAAAAAGGTATCTGTTATTGTAGTTCATACTTTCCCCTGAATTTCAGGTGGGTCTGCCAGAGTGTGGCACATCCAAATGCATGTGCTTTCTGCTTGTCACAAAGATCCTCACTGTGCTCATCAGTAGCAGCATCACCAAAGATCTATGTTAAAGGTTTGCTTCACTAGTTCCCAGAACATGCATGGATTTAGTGAAAAAAGCAGCATATTTTGGTAGTAAAACAGGAGGGTCACGAAAGATATCTGCAAGGCTGCATCAAACACACCTACAGGTTTCCTTCATGACCTTAAAGCCTGAAGTTCATGAGTTTAGGGGTTACAAATATACATAAATATTTTTATGTTTACTTTGGCCAAACAAGAGCTGGATGTGGATTAAAGGCACCATTCATGTGTTTGTCTGGTCATCTCCACATGTAGTTAGTGAAATTAAGAATTGTTTTCAGCAATATGCCTGCATTATGCATGCACATTTCTGCACTGAAGGCATCTGAAAATTTGGCCTATGACCTCTTTGCCAATGTTTCTACTGGGAAATGTGGTGAAATGGTTCCTTCAGTAAGCACCCAGGGATACTGTGAGGCTAAACGAATTCTTTTTGAGGGCACTTAGAAGCCTTGGAAGGAAAGCAAAATGTAAGTACAAAGTACAATTTTTTTGTAGTCTTAGTCACATTCCTCTATCTTATGTGTACAGCTGAAATAGCTATTTAGTATTAGTCTTAATTAGGAGAAGCCTGCAAAATGTTCCGTGGGCTGTATGGTATGATCATCACCAATGTAACAGCACTGGTGCTTGAGGTTCTGTGAGCTGAGTGCTTTCTTAAGAAAAAAACCCTGACTCAAATATGGCAACAGAATCCCAACACAGGTGACCCTTTTTTATGGATGTATACGTCTGCTACAGGTGCCTTGAGCCTTGCAATTCTGTAGATTTTTTTTCACAGGGAAGGGAGATGTGAAATTCGTTTGTTTCCATCAATGATATGTATTATCAAAGGGTACCAGCTATGAAAGCATCTGATGTAGGACAGAGGACTAAAAGGGGCAGCTGGATAACTGCTCTCTATCACTCCTGAAGCACACTGTAACTGCAACAGCCACAGCATCACATGAGCTTCATCTCTTTGGGCATTATCCATGGACTGGCATAGGAAATAAGATGGGTAAGAGAGAGATTGTCTCTTCATAGAAAAGCTGAAAGTGTGAATGGGATTTTGAGCTATTAAGTGGAGAGTGAGTTGGGGAGTCAACTTCTGTAGAACTCTGACTGAAATTTTCAGAAATGGATGTGTATATTGGGGTAACTAGATCCATCCCTGGCATCCTGGCTTGTATCAGCAATAGTGTGCCAGCAGGATCAGGGCAGTGATTGACACCCCCTACTTGGCACTGGTGAGGCCCCACCTCAGATCCTGTGTCCAGTTGTGGGTCCCTCACTGCAAGAAACACATTGAGGTGCTGGCACAACAAAGTTGGGGAAGAGTCTGGAGCACAAGTCATATGAGAAGCAGCTGAGGGACCTGGGGGTGTTTATCCTGGAGAAAAGGAGGCTCAGGGTAGAGCTTCTCACTCTCCTTACAAGAGGAGGTTGCAGAAAGGTGGGAGTTGGTTTCTTCTCCCAAGTAACAAGTAACAGGACCAGAGGAAATGGCCTCAAGTTGTGCCAAGGGAGGTTTGGATTGAATATTAGGAAAAAATTCTTCACTGAAAGATGGGTCAGCCTTTTGAAGAGGCTGCCCAGGAAAGTGGTGGAATCACCATCCCTGGAAGTGTTAAAAAGACACGTGGATGTGGCCTTTGGGGATACACTTTAGCATTGAACATGGTGGTGCTGGGTTAATGGTTGGACTCAATGACCTTAGAGGTCTTTTCCAACCCTAATGGCTCTGTGATTCTATGATCCCTATAAGCCTAATTTTTAAAAATGCTGTATCTTTCCACATCTACGAAAATTCATACTTACTTAGCCTACATGTTTTTACCATGAGAAAAACAGGGACATAAAGACCCAAATGGCTTCTTATCTGTGTTAAAGCACCATTAAAAAAAAAAAAAAAAAAGAAAAAAAAAAAAAAAGAGAGAAAACCACCCATCTAGAAGCCAAGCCCTCTGCCCGGGACTCCATTTGGCTTCAGTACAGCTACCTGCCAGGCTGATTCCAAATTTCAAGTAGTCTAGTGAATTGTGACAAACTGGCGTCAGTCTTGTATTCCTATCTTATGAAACATTTCCAATGGAATATTTTAATTAAGATCAGCTTTGCACATTGGCATTGGTAAACTCATAACCTTCCCAACAATCAAATATCAACTGGAAAAAGCAGTAAGCAGTTGACCACAGAGCTGTTGTTTAACTTTGAACCAAGGTGGGAACCTGCTCAGGTTTGTCAGGCAACATCTACCTGCTGCCCTGCTGCTCAGGTTCAGCTTTGACTCCTCAGTAAGAAAATAGTAATGTAGAAAAACCACCCATGTATCTTTTCCACAAATATTCAACTCACTCCCTGGATTCAGATGGATTTTCTGTTATTTAACAAGTAAATCTGTAATGGAGTAGGAATTAAAATTAATCAAAAACAGAACTGTTCAAGAAATTCAGTGTCTGCATTGATTTGTTATTGTTGTTTTCCCCATGGATTTCAGTCACTGAGCACTATTTCCAGCTTGCCCTGTCGGCAGCATTCACAGGATCCCTGCACAGGCTGTCTGAAGAAATAAGGTTGTTTTTAAACAAAGATGAAAAATGTGGTCACTTAATTTTTTCATCTTATAGATTTCAGGGTACTTAAAGTTCCTCTGAAATGGGGCAGTTGTCTGGGCAGATACAGTGGCCAATCACCACTTCTCCTGTTAATTTGCATATAATGAGTCTATTGTTCATAAGGGATTAGCATCCAGAGACTTCTGGCTGCTCAGTCTGCTCTTTGACGGATTACTTGGACCTGTCATGACTCTTTAAGGATTCCCGCTAAGAGGCAGAGTCAATTACTCTCTGCTGAGCTCTGTGCTGCTGTGGCTGGGCTGTGGTTCATTTAAATCGAGTTCAGCTATTACCACACCACACGGCAGCATCTGCTGCAGGCAAAGAAACGTGGGGTTTCATGCAGCTTGGGCAGCAGGGCTCGGAGGGCTCCTCAAGAGCTGTTGGCTTGCCTCTGCTTGCAGAGAGGGCAGATCCATAGGGCCTGGTCATGGCCATAGGCCTGGTGGCTTTGGTAGCCCTAAGGGAAGTCAGTGTCCTTGGCTGTCCTTTTCTTAGAGTCTGGTCACTGCCAGGAGCGACTCCCATAAAGGATCAGGTGAGTGTCTTCAGCGCACTAAGGAGACCACAGAGGCGAGTGGTGGGGAGCTATCAAGTGCAGTAGCTGGATACATTTTGTCTGCTTTCCTGGTACAATAATAGGAGCTATCAAATGAAGCTAGCATGTGATGAGCTCAGGATAAAGGGAGGCAGCTCATTGCTCAGGCTGTGAGGGAGTTGGGGATGTCCTTGCCACAGGAGACTAAGAATGCAGTTCCCATGAGTTCGAAGGGAAGCTGGATCTATTCTTGAAGAAAAAAATTGCTGTGGATATGAAGACAGCAACTTTTTCTCAGAAAGATCCCAAGCTATCAGATGCTAAAGGCTATGAGAGTATTTTGAGCATGTAAAACTAGAACTTTGTGCTGCTCCTGTGGTCGTCCTCGGCACTGGGCTGGACTCACCATCCACCCAGAACAATTATTCCCCCATTTGTCACACATGTCCCCCTAGCTCCCACCCACCTTCAAGCCACATGCTAGCTTACTGTTCATAAGACTCTTAGTTAATTCAGGTATCTTTATTTGTTTTCCACATTACAAATTAAGAGAGAGATTTACCAAGATACAGTGGTCACTGCATAATACCAGTGTTGCAAAGTTTGAGAAGTATTGGGTGATGCATTTTGGAGAACCTTCTGTACTCACAGATCTACTTCTTGAAGTTGAAAATATAAAAGGAATTTAATACTAAGTCTATCAGTTTTCAAACTAGTGAAAATACACTGTTGGTACTGGCTTTGGGCTTCTCATATGGAGAACATATATGCCGTTTTAATTATTATAAAATGTCATAAGAGTTGCCAGAGAGCAAAGCTACATTAATCTGGAGTTACTGCTAAAAGGATAAAGTACTTTGAGGAGTAAAAAATGTTACAGGAATGTTGCTATTATCTCAGAACCAAGCCTTATGAATCCAGGAGATGTTAAGTTTAGAGAAAGTAATCTTATACTTAAAAAATAAATCTAGGCAAATGGAGAAGAGGGAATACATACTGAAGACAACTGAATAATCATAACAATCTTACTAAAACAAACCTTTAGCCGCAACATGGAGAGAAAAAATATGATTAACAAAAAGTGAGTGTGCCTGTAAAAATCCATTTAATCTAATTTGTGACTATGCTTGTTTCTGACTGCAGGGAAGGCCAAGGTACTAGAAAGTTATATAACATTTTAGCTAGAGGTAGGATGAAACTTGCTGTCATCTTAACTCAGGGACTGAAAGCCTGAGGTGTCAGTGGCACGGGCTTTACCTGTTAAGCACACACTGTATTCTGAAGAGAATCACACAAGCACGTGGTGTTGCAGCTCCACTGCTCTCGTAACTTCTCCTGAGGTTTAAAGCCAGTTTGGGTATTGGCTGGAGACTGCAGCAGTTACCAAACTCTGCGTGGACTGATTCACCCGCTCTGAGACTCCACCACTGGGACACAGCAGCTTCTCAGGGGGCAGCAACAGGAGGCTGCTGTGCAGAGTCAGGGCATACGGATAGATAGGAAACATTGCAACAGTACCACAGTGCTGTCCATAAGGTATATGTTTTTAATAATTTTTTTAAATAAAAATTTGCTTTTGTAATAAAGAGGGTTTTTTACTCATTTTCAAGTACTAAAATATTCTTTTGCACTTGTTCACAGTCTGACTATCTCTGTTCAAGGCTGATTTCGGAATTCTGAAACTGTGGATTTGAAATTGTTAATGTGTCATGGTAAGAAACATCTTTAGAAGGGCATTTTTAAACCTGAAAGCTTCCAAAACAGACAATAGCCTAGGTGCTATATATATAAAAATATGCTACATTGTTAACATGGAAATAATATTATGCATGCATGATTAGTGAGAACTTAATGTGGGTTTCCAGTATCTGAATTAATAATTCTGAACCAGGAATAACACTGAAATTTTCAATGAAATTTTTTCCTTAAATGGGAATGTTTTGATCCAGTTCATCTGCTGGCACTGTCTCTGAGCATTCAACCTCCCTAGTCCAAAATACCAAGCTGTGCTTACAGAGGCATCACACAGACGAAGAGCATGAGAGAGGACTGGTGCCAACTGTTCAGCCTGCCCTCCCTGCTTCACCCCTCACACTGCTGGTTGTCTGTCTATCTGCAAACATTTTTTTTCTTAAGCAAAGGATTTCTGAGTCTGTATTTCAGCTTCAGGTGCCTGGTCCTTTTGAGGCTGGAGCTCGTTCTTCTTCACAAATGAATAAATGCTGCTCCCTGCTGGAAAATCTCAGTATGGTCCAGTCTGCTGATACTTTCCTTATGAAAAGAAGGTGGTGGAAAATGTAAATATCGATTAAAAATCAGACAAGTGCAGTCCCCCGGGGGTAAGCTCTCCAAGGATCAATATTACTGCCATGCTGATGAATCTTGTACTGTCTCTCTTGTTCTGCAAGGCTGCTCTTTCACAGCGCTGGAGTTGGAGCCACAGGCACTGGGGCATCCTCTCTACCAAGGACTTGGAATCCCCGGAGAGGAATGAGAGGAGCCACACAGAGACCACCTGGTAGCTGCTCTTGTACCTCAGGTGAAATCCCACATGTCTGCATGCCTACAAAGGCGGATCTGTTCCTATTGACTCAGTGTGTAAAGAGCCATGTCATCTAGTGATCAGATGAACCCTTCACTGCCTATCTTATATCAAGTATGTTAGTGCAGAGAAGGAGGCAAAGAGGAAATGTCTCTTCTAGGACCAATGTCAGTTTCTGGCATTGATAACAATTATGAGCCTGGTCCCTAAAGAATTTAAAGCATTCCCATCGATGTCTGAAGGCCATGTGGTGGATCTCACTGAGAGGAGACCAGGCCGTAAGAAGACCACAGATCTGACTTACAAAAGGTGAGCTAGCTTGACAAGCTGTCATGCAAACCCATTTTATGCAGGTTAATTTAAGTAGAAAATACATTCAAATGCTGCACTGGATTAGTCCAAATCCTGAACGTCTGTTCCAACCCACTTGACTAAGCTTCATGTAAGATGCTGGGAGCCGCAGCATCTAGTCCCTCATGAGAAGATACAGTGTGCTAAAACACTTCCTCAAAGTTCAGAGACATCCTTATTAATCTGAATCTAAGAGCTCTGAGATCTGGAAGTTGTTACATACTAGCACTCACTGTACTCCTATATCATCTCTCCATGGGCTGCTCCTCCACACAAGGGCTGTGGTGCCAGTGTGCTTAGATGTGTCCATACATGTGAAGAGCTGAAAAGACTGGTAGAACTCTTTGTGGGCAGATTGCATGAACTAAAGGGTTAATTTAGCAGTGTGTCTAGTGCAGCTGAAGGCAGGTCAAGAAGTAGTCAATATGAGCTAAGGATGAAGAAATTTGCAAAGGCAACAGCGTTTCAAGGCATAAGAAGCACATCAGAGTACCACAACATGTTTGCCTTCTTCTAGCTGTAGGTGATGCCGGACCAACTTCAGTCTAGCTTTCATGTGTTTCAACTTCCCTTCCACACCTCACTTTGGTCTAATATCCATATTTTTTCACCCATCACCTCTAGCACTCTTTGCCTCAATCTTTGCCTCTACTCCTTCCTCGTTTGTGGTTTCTGGATTATTGAGACATCCTTTTTTGCACCCACAACGTACAATGATTCCTTTATAAATACTGTATTTACTAAGGCCTTAAGCCAGTACTTGGTGACGTTGGTGGGATTCAGTCCACTGACTTCAGAGGACTTTGGAACACACTTTTTATGTGAATTGCAATACTAATTTAATTTCTTAACCCTCTTCTTAAGTGATGGAATATCAGCATGGAAGTCATGTTCCCAGCTGCGAGCTTTGCCTTGTCAGTTCCCGCAACAAAACCTGGAGAAGGGAAGGAAGTCAAGGCAGTATGGAAGAAAGCTGAGGTTCTGTTTTTCCAGTTTTGTGAGAAGCAGATGGTAATTGTTGTTAGTTTCATGCCAGAGTTATAGCTCGTGAGCTGGGTCTCAGTCCCTGGTTCCTCTGAGGTCAGACTGGAAAGGATGAATCAGAGGTGAGATTCAATGATGCATTAAGAGCTTTCCCAGCAAAAACAGATTTAGAGGAACAAGCAAAACCAAATCTATTCAGTTAATGTTCTTTCCTGAAGTCCAAGAACAGCCCAGGACAACACATGAGTACATCAAGCTTCCAATTGATCTACAACTGGAAACAGAAAATAAAGAGAAGTAGGTGCATTGTTGCAATACTGTACCCTGAAACTACAAAACACTGGGATTGAGTATGTGGCACTTTTTAATCTCTTTCGCCTTATATCCCTTGGTTCTCTCTCAAACTTAGCTTTATCCCTGTGCAACCCCTTTTGTGGACATTGATGTCTTTTCTGTCCTCTTCACTAGGCTCCCATTATTCCTGGATGCTGTTTGTAGTTGTCTCTTTTGTTCATGCAACTTGTATAAGTTCTGTTCTCTTAGCCATTGCTCAATCAGTCCTGCTCTATCTAAGCTCTTTTTCTTTGCCATAGAATTAATCTTCTGTGTATCTCCCATAACTTCACTTCCAAGTGTGACCAGAAATCACTCAGAAAGTGGTGTGAACCATATTCACAAATGGATTATATTGGGCAGGCACTACCTGCAACTTTCACTTCCCATTAGATGGACCAATGTCAATGGAATAGGTAAGATTTCTGGATCTGGAAAGCAATTTTTTATGTCTTTAATGTCTCTGTCTGCTTTTATTTGGGGTTTCATCTTTAATGTAACACTCCTCAGTGCAATATTTGAGCATTTTTATCTTCTTCCTAAATGTGCAGCAGCACCTTTTTTAGATAAATGCTTTTTTTTGGTGAAAGGTAGAAAACAATTACTGACTCAAATAGAAATGACGACAGAATATAGACAAGAAGTGCTGGGTATTTTCTGCTTTTTCTTTTTTTTTCTTTTTTCACTTGTAATTTAATGAATATTTTAGAGAAGATTAATTAAAGCTTTAATCAATTTTCCAAGACACATCAAGTAAAATGTTAAAATCTCACTGGTAAATAAAATTACCCAAAAAAATCATTAGGGAGAAGTAAATGTTTGGCTGATAGTTATTAATATGGCATCAATGCCACTCAGCCTGAACTGTTTACTCTTTGATTTGTGATAACTAAAACACAGCAAAATGAAAAGAAAGTACAAGAACAGCAAAGAAAAGTTTTTGGGATTTGTTGGGTTTTTTTTGAAGAACTGTTGGATGGTGTGAAAATTGTGATGTTTCTGGACTAATGTTCACAGTAGGGAGGAGAGGAAGTTCAAAAGCTTCGGTCAGTATTAAACACTCAAGAATTGAGAGGTTAGAAGTGGTGGTATAGGACAGGACCCTCTAAAGCACTGCAATAAGGCATTTTTATTGAGGTAAGGTTACTGCTCCTGTGTTTCAGTAGGATTTGAGACAAAGGGAAAACAGATCAGCGCTAACAGCGATATTGATGCTTTTGATATGTTTTGAGTTCCACCACCCAACAGCTAACATTGACTCTAACATTCAACATCAGAAAGTATTTTTAAGTGATATTTTATTACGACTGTATTTTTCTGTTTCAAATTAGAAATTGTCTCTGTAGAGATGGGACATGGTGCCCATCCAAGAGGGTAAGATGATACTGATCACTTTTCTGACACTCCTTTCTCCTGTGAGATGCAGCAATTCCTGCCAAGCTTAGAGGATGTGTGAGCTGTACCTCTCACAGCTGCTTCTTGTAAATGCTTTGGCTTCTAGTTGTAGGTAGCTGGTTTGCAGTAAGGAAGGGGTCACAACAGTTGTCTGCAGCTACTTAGGGGCATGGTTAGAGAGGCAGATAAAGGGAAAGAGGTAGCTCTCACAACTTGCAACATGGGATGTTATGGTTATATATGTAAGGAAAAATATTCTTCATATGTGATCCAACATATGTGTCAAACACTGGAAGCAGCTGCCCAGAGAGGTTAGGGAATGTCCATCTTCAGAACTCATCTGGACATACTCCTGAGCAGACAAAACTAGCTTTGAAGTCAGCATTCCTTCACAAAGATATTGGCCATAATAACCTCAAGAAGTTAACACACATTCTGTAACTCCTTTTTTATGTCATCCTTTATAACCCAGGCATCCACTTGGGAATATCTTTACCTGATCTATTAATTACAGGTAAAAGTAAAGAGGAAAGAGATCAGGTTAAAATGGGAGGTGAAGGAAGAAACAGTGTGGTTCTGAAATGTTCTTCAGTGACTTCTCAGAATAGAAGAAATTGGGAATTGACTTCAGGATAAGATGTTCTATGGAATTGCAAATACCGCAGTAATTACGAAATACAACAAAGGATGGCTTCAAACATTGAGCTGTTTTCTCTCACAGTAGCACTGGTGGATGGACAGAAGAAAGACACTGGGTTCCTGAAGTAAAACATGTCTCAGAGGGGAATACATCCCAAATAAAACTTTAAGCCAAGGATCACAAAGCCTTGAGTGATATCTATGCATAGAATTCAAACACAGGATACTGCCTGCATGTGTTGATGAAAATAGCTGATAAAAGTAATTCTGGCTTGGATGATAGGGAAGACCAGGAAACCCTCTCTAACAGGAGGCTTGTGAGGCATCTGAAAATATCAGTAAAAATGGACTGGACACAACATCAGCAAAAGCAATGAAGAGATTAATCCTACATTTTTGAGGAGGTATAGTGGACAAGTAAGATCTTTGCTTTATTATTAAAACAAGAAGTGATTTGTAAAAGCTAAAGAACAGCCTTCAGAAATGTGTGAGCAACATATGAATTATGAACTGCATTCTGTGACTAAATAGAACTGTAAGGAAAATTGAAAAGTTGGGAAAATGTCACTGTTCACATGGGGTATTATTTTTTACAAGTTACTTTATACTTTTTTTTTTTTTTGTAGCTCTTCAAAAACACTATTTTGCTTCATTCTCAATATCAAAGAGCAAGACTGCAGAGCATTATGTAGCTGATTTCTTCCTTATTTTATACAAAGGCAAGACTAATGACATGAGGTTTAATTTTTTATGTCTATTAACACTTTATTGGCATGTTTCTTTAGTCAGTTCTGTTAGAGTGATTGTGCTGCGACTGGATTATAATTAATTGGGGACATTAGCAAAACCAAACCCTAGCAACCCAGTGTACGACATTGAATTTAATAGGAAACACTTTAACACCTAACTCCCTACTCACTACCATCGCCTCCTTTCATCACACAAGTATTTTCTTTTAGTAAGAGCGTGCATTCTTGTTTTTCTTTTGGCAGTGTTTATCCTAGAGCTCTCTGTGACTCTCTGTCTACTTCCATATCACAAACAGTATAGAAGGGTTTATAAGGGCTTTGTCATATAATTGGCCAGTATGGTATTGCAAATAAGTAAAACTAATTCCCTGGACATGTAGATGTTGTATAGCATCAGATGCACTTGAGTGGAAATAATGGATTTGATTATGTTTCTCTCTCCTGCCTGTGAAAAACAGTTCCCTTAAGTCTTTTATCTAATATCATGTGGCTTAAGTGCTGAGGCTCCTGGTAATTGCCTTGCAGGACTGTTCCTCATCTAAGAGACATCTGCAACTCGTGACTCACTAGGAGTCTACTGAGAATTCCTTTACACTGCTTTCCATCCCCAACTCCTAATTTGTCTCTCAGGCTACTCTAAGCAGTAACTTTCAACTTTTCATTTTTCTAAGGAGAATCATCAAATGTACTCATGCACAAGGGTAGGAATCAGCCTACTGCTCAGAGAAAGGCTCTCAGAGGACACACTTGATGTCTGTTCACGATCCTGTGCTGAGAAATCAGTGTTACTTGAAAGCATGTAAGGTGGGCTGTGCTGGGGGTATCAGCTTAGGTCTGAGTTTGGTGTAGATGCACTTGGTGCATGGAGAAAGGGGCTGTAGCAGGACAACTCATAAAAAAAAGCTGTGAGAGGCTCAGCAGAAGCTTCTGCCTCTCTGCTTGCTTGGAAGAATGCAGCGTAGGTTTGAACTCTAAGTTCTGAACTCTGGGCATCTATTTGTCAAGTAAGAGATTAATCCAAGGAGATTCTGTTCATCCTTTCTGCATTACACACTAGGCACAGGGAGAAGACACCCAGTTTGCACTTAGCATTTGCAAGCTAATGCTTATGCAGAAGAATGAAGAAGGTTGGATGGAGTTCTCTGCAGCTTTTGGCTCTCATTTCTATTGCATTGCTTCAAGAGGTGCAGAAATTGCTAATCACTGAAGTGAACTAAGAAGCAATAGGTAAGTAATGTTATATAATAGCTATGCTTAATAAAATGAGGGACATCTGTCAGTTCCTGTTCTGTATTTTCCAAGAAGTTAAGAAATAACTAATATGAAACTGCAGCAGAGGCAGTACAGAAGTCCTGTTTCTATAGAAAAAGATGTCTCTAGTGAAAGCATTTTTTCCTGAGATGACATTAGGCTAATTCCCTCCTGCCCATTCCTAATAAATTGAATGTTAGTAGTCAAATGACACTTGACCTTGTAAGAATCTGGTCACCCAGTGGAAGAAAACAAAGTCTAACAATAAGAGTCTTTCTGACGTAAGTGAATAAAGTTCATTTACCTGTTCCTACTAACCTGATGTTCTGTGGTGCTGCATTCCAGAAATACTGAGGCAGCCTTTTCTACGAGAGCCATTTATCCTGAAAGAGTGCAAGATAGTCAGAGCACTCAAGAGCAGCTGCTGCTTCTGCCTGTTCTCAGGGGTTTGAACAGTAGCAATTTGTTTTATGGGACATGGCACCCTACTGCCCCGCTCATGCAAAGAATTGGCCTTTTGTAAGGCCCCTCTGTGCGTGCTTAGTACCAGCAGATTGCCTTTCTTGGCACACGCAGACGTTCCAGAGGGAATGTGCACGGCTCTGTTCTGCCTGACAGATATTTTATTCATGTGGGGCTAATTTGCCTTGTTAGCCATCAGCCCAAGTAAGTGTGATATATCAGAGTCCTGGATCCAAGTTAACCTGGGGACACTGAGGTAGCTTCTTGGGAAATGTCCTCTCCTTCCCTTTTCCTCTGGAAAACAAGGAGATCCATATTGTACTTCTCCACTCCTTGTGCCCACTAGCTCATTTGGCTGATGCATGGGAGCAGAGAAGAGATGCTCAGGCTCCTCCTTCCACAGCCTTGCTCTGTAGGGCAGGGATGTAAAGGGAGGGAAACAATATGTGCTGAGAACTGAAGCAAAGTGGTTAGGGTACGTGACCTGCATGAGGTGACCCCATGGCTCTAATTCAGGACAATAAAGCATGACAAAGCTTCAAAGAAGAGTAACTACAATTGATTACTGCATCTAAGGTCACAAGAGACTGTAATTACCTCTCTGATCTCATGAATTACACAGTACACAGGGTATCTATTATGATTATAATAGTTATTATGGTTATTATTACTATTGCTTTAGGAAAACCATTCATCTTGATTTCAAAACTTCCAGGGATGCAAAAACCTTGGTACTCACCTGGTAGTTATTCCAACTCGTTTAAACTACCAGTGCTGGTCAAGCTGTAAATCTCTCTGCTGAATTCAGTAGCCCTCTACTAACAATTTCTGGTCTAGAGTAAGTATTGATAGACCTAGTCAAGAACATCCTATATTTCTGTGTGTCTACCCCTGGTTAACCAATACAGACAAACGGTTTTCACTCTGTCATGACAAAGGGCTGGAGCTGATAGAGTGGTGTTGATAAGGATTTGCTTCACTGGTACTGCTTAAAAATGCCAGATCATAACCCTCCTTTCGTCCTTCGCTTGTCAAAGACCAGTGTATCATTTTCTGTTGAACTGCAGATAATAGTATGCCCTGCTTTTCTAGCTCGGTGCTGGGTGATACAGAGATCCTCTCTGTATTATGGATATATACCATTAGACTGCAAAATAACTTAGAGGCAAACAGCAGTAATTAATCTGCCTATAAATTTCCCAGGAGGGACTAATGTAAGAAACTTGGTCTTCAAAGTGCCTTTGTTTTAGACCTTGTTTAATCTGTACTTTCTTCCTGCCTTCACTGATATAATTTTCATGGGTAATTACTATAGGAAAACATAGCTTCATCTCTGTGCAAGATTTATTAACAAATCAAATATGCTGTCATAATGGGCAATGTTGAAAGCATGCACATAAAAAGCCAAGTTCTTATATATTACAATCACATTCAACAACCAAGAATTGCTACTAAAATACTTTAGAAAACCAAACTTGTTATAACTGTGAATATAACCAAAGCACAAAACCATAAAAAACCCCCAAAACAACCCAGTTTGTCTTAGTGATAGACAGTAACTTTTCAGTAGGCCACTTACACACAGGAAAATAAGGAGGATCCTGCACTTTCCCCATATATATATATATTCACATGGACATTTCTCTTAGCAACATTTCTTCCATACATTTTGATCCCATTAACCAATCCCAATCAATTTGACACTAGGGGGATGGGAGACTGCTAAATGCCATATATATGGCTACATTCAGTGAACATTAGCAATTGAAAAGGAGACAGGGACCCTTTTAGTTCTCCATCTGAGAGAACAGCATAGAGACAGCTCACACCTTTTTAGACACCAGACAATCCAAAGAAGCAGAAACAGCAACCACATCTTTGGAAAAGCTTCGATTAACGATGAGACATAAATCTGCTGGAAGCAGCACTTGCTTCATCCTGGTGTTCAGAGGTCTACTTAGCACAGCACATCCCCTGGGGCTTTGCTGGAGGGGCAGGAAACTGAAAGCACTCACACCGCAGTGGATATACTGTCCTACTAAGCAAACACAAGTGGGGTCTCCCTATCAGCAAGATCAGTTGCAGTTGTAACCTCAAATTTCATTAGTGCTATATCTGTTTTCAGAGCTTTGGAAGAAATACTTCTTCCTTTTGGAGAATTTTGCAGACTGTGGGCCACAGCTGTTGGCAAAACTCCCACTGACTCAGGGGCAGAGAAGAAACCTCTTTACATGCTATAGTTAATTACAAGCTGTTTGCATTTTTAACTCAGGCTAGCAATCCAGTTAGAGGATATTTTTTAATTATTATTTACTGATTTCTTTTATTGTAGGTCAAGAAAACAGGTATTAATCCAAAAGGGTCTGAACATCTCCTCTGGAAAAAAGAAAGAAAGAAAAAAGAAGAGCCATGACACTTAACATTTCAGAGGAGAGAGAGATTTTATCATGCAGTCGCCTCCTGCACAGTAAAAAGTAAGTAGGAAAGTGCATTATATCATTTATGAGCTAAGCAAGTGGCAAAATAATGAAATGCCTTTGTCGATGGGAAGCATGAACTGATACACGCCTCAGGTATCTGACTGTTAATTTAGAAATTACTTTCTTCAGCTGAAAAAAAAACAGTTACAATGCCCAATGACTGCATTTTATTTCTGGTGTTTATGAATCAAATCCACACAAAAATGAGGAGACCAAAATGCACCAGACAGGTGTTGAACTGAGATGGGAATGGTTAATAGTGATGTGATGAGAAGTAAAGTTGTCAAAGACTGCAGTTCATAAATAGTTTTAGATGAACTAAAGATTGGGAGAAATTCACAAAATAATAAAATTTCCTTTTAACATTCTTCTGCAAAAGGCTTTAGCTTCTCATTTCATGTATTTGCATTTCAAACTGACATAAGCTAAGCTAAATATTCTGGTTTTGTTGGGAGGAGGCAAAAAGCTGAAACTCTTTCTGAAGTTGAGCATCTTGTAGTGCTTGTGTTAACGATAAATACCTTTTTCCTTTAGGAGACATCTGTCTTGAAGCAGTGTTTCCCTTTTCATCTGTCTAGAGGCAGAGATCTCTAGACCCAGCCAGAAGGTGCTAAAAGTTGTTTGAAGATCTGTGCTCCTTGCTGGAAAGTCTGTGCTTCTGTATGTGACTTTAAAGTGTGGTGTTCTGATTTTATCACAGTCAACTGCTCAGCCTGGAGAACAGAAGCCTCAGGGAGATCTTATCTGTGTGTATAAAAAACTGGGGGGGGGGGCAGGGGGTAGATAAAGGAGATAAACCCAGAGCCTTCTCAGTGGTGTACACTGACAGGGCAAGAGGCAGTGGGCAAAAAATGAAATACAGGAAATTCTGATAATGATCAGAAAGATTGTGCAGGTGGTCAAACATTGGAAAAGGCTGCCCAGAGAGGCTGTGGAGATATTAATTAATTAATGGAGATATTAAAAAGTCAACTGGATGAACTATGGGCAATCTGCTCTCACTGTCTCTGCTTGAGCAGGGACTGGACCAGATGAGCTCCAGAGGTGTCTACCAGCCTCCACTGTGATTCTGTGAAATGGATTCTTCTCTACCAGGTACTTTTTATGAAATTCTGAAAGCAGCCTGACACACTGAATGTCATCCAGTGATCAGCTCAAAGTAAAAGGTCACTTGGACATGTTTCTGAGCAAAGAAAATTAACTTCTAATCAATCTTTATTTTGGCAAATTATTTATGTATCAGCTTGAGAGATAAGATCAGACTCTGCCTGTACTTCCCGTATGTTTCTTTTGCTGCAGATCATTCAGTTAAAGTTTCCTGAATATCCAAATCTGACTTTCATATTATTATTTTGAAACACTTAGGATAAAAACATATTAATCAAACTTTTCTGAAAGGGCATATAGACCATTTTCCTACTGCCAGCACTATAAAGATGAATTAGCTTCACTGCAGAAGAACAGAAGGCATTCTGAAGGTTTTCCAGAGATTAGTTTAATTAGCTAATAAACTGAATAGAATACACATATTTCATTGAGATAGCACAAATGCATTATCTTGAACAATAAACCCAGCATTTACATGCAGCTCATGACAGCAAAGAGACTGTGAATAATACAAGACAGATAAAATTAACAGGAGAGGAGATGCTGAAAGAGGAGAGGGGTGAGGATACAGGCAGAGCTGGCAGAGCAGTGAGGACAATTGCCATGATGGTTGAGGTCGTAAGGATACAGAGGCAGCTGCATTTAGCTCAAGCTTTCTTTGCCCAGACCATGCATGAGGTAATTGCACCCCACAAATCACAGAGCTGTGCACTATGCTAAGATGCACAGCATATTGCTCAGGCACAGTGCCACACCACGGCAGCTCTGCGCTGCCGGGGACCAGAGCTGGCTCTGTGTCCAGTGAGCTCAAACCTTGCACAGCTCAAGCAAGGGTCTGTCTGTCCCCATGCACACAGGGGTGCCCTGAGGAGTAAATGCCCAGGAGCATCTTAGTTTCTCCCCAGGGTGCTCATGAGTCTGTAACTAGTTCTGACACAAGCTGAGAAAGGGAAATATATTGTAAAGCAAAGCAAATGGGGCATACAAAACCAGAAATAAGAGATAAAAATTGTATTAATAATCATTAGATAGTCTTCTGCTGGGCCTAGCCCTGGCTTATAATATAAGGGAACCGGTACACAAGGCAGAGAAGGACTGCAAGGCTGAGAGAGGTGGGGGGAGTGAAAGAGAAAAAATGGAGAAGAAACAAGATTCCTCTTTGGTACATCAGAAAACTGCTGGATTTGCTCAGCAGTTCACAAAGACATTGCTTAAGGTTTTGGGGTGATCTGTGCCCTTATGGATACTTGAAGAGTGTAGAGTGTCCTCAAATTTATTGCAAAATCAACTTTTATTCTGAAAGACAACAGAATGATGTGAGAGAGAATTTAAAGTCTGTCCAAAGCAATTAAATTCAAAAAAGTCACTAGAAACAAAATTGGTTGTATTCAGTGTGGTGTAAGAAACTCCCTGCATCTGACCATCCCTTCCATTAAAATAAGAAAGGTATAGGAGCCTTCGAACACACTGAACATTACTAGAGGACATATTTTATGAAAATGAGTCATTGCTTTCAAAATCAGGACTTTTTATTGTTGATGATAAATTGGCTTACTAGGATAAAGAATGAATAATCTGTAAGAGGCCTGCCTTTGGATTTTTTTTTTTTTTTGATTCACAGTCTTGACTAGCTTCCTGTATTACAACAGCATCAATCCAGCTGACTCAAATCAATTCAATACAAATTGTGAAATCTATTTCCCCAATAATTATTAGCTGTAGCTATTAACATTATGAAATCTATATTCCTACCTGCTTGCTGTCAAGACCTTCACCTCCCTCCCATTTCTTCTTTTTAGTTCCATATACTTTCTCTGACAAAAAAAATGAAACATATTTTTCTTATTTCCCCCCCCTTCTGTTAAAATAATATGCACCAGTAACTGTGAATGCTTAAAATACCTTAATTAGAACAGGAACTAAACAAAACATTGCTCTATATAAATGACAGTAAACATCGTGTATGAACATAGCAATTAGCTTGGGGACCCCACGAGGGAGGCTTCAGCTCAAGGTAAAGAAAGATGGTATCTCACTTGAAGCTTTAACAAATTCACATCCTGTGGTGTTTGGATACAGACCTCCTGACTTGCAATGCATTGGTTCATCCTGTAAGTAAATGACTTTAGTTATTAATATAAGCTTGTATTGTGTCCAGCACTTTAAATGGGACATAGGGCGGTTTCAGTGAAGAATTCTTAAGTAGTGTACAAACTTTCCATGTCAGTCCTCCATGCCCTGCACTCTTGCAAAAATAAAGCCACTAAAAACTGTTCTGTTTACTGTAGTAAGACCATGATTTTAAACTACAGTCTTGAACTATTACCACTGTGCTGTGGAGCTGTTTATCTCTCTGAGTCACAACTCCTTTCCTTTCATCTTGCTCTGTGCAGGAGCAGTAACTTATTACTGGCCTTAAATTTTACCTTAGGCTACTTTGGCCACCCAGCTGAAAGGTAGGCTTAATCCCATCTGAATTGAAGGGGAATTATAAAGGAATTGCCTTTTTATTCCTATGCACTGGACCCAGAACCAGATAATAGGTAGGACAGCTAAAGAGGAGCCCTTTGTTGGGCCACAGAGCATATACCACAGGCATGCCCATTGACAGACAAGATTCAGGCTCTCAAATGACAATATACAAGTGAGATCTCCATGGATATTTAAAAGGATATTTAAGACTCTCTATGAGAACAGACGCATATTCCTTTTTCAAGGCTCACGCGTGCACTCTTGGAGCTGCAGTAGTGCCATGTGTCAGTTGGACACTGCCCACAGCCACCAAGGCAGTGGTGTTTGAGTGGTTCTGTTTGCCTGTGTGACTATGTGAAGCTTCCGAAGAACTGTGGAGCTGGCATTAAAGTGTATAGCAAGAATAGCAAAAGCAGAAATAGTATGACCCTGAACCGAACACAAATGGGAGTTGTCTGGATAGAGGAAGACTGACAGCTCTTTGAATCCAAGCACTAAATAAAGACATACATTTGTGGTGCTCCTAGAATGACTCTGGTTCCAGAAATCAATGCAAAGATTTGTTTAGCTCAGTATGTGGCAATTTTCCCCCCTTCTCAGACAGACTAATTTTACCTAGAAACTTGCTGTCTGCATTGTATCTTCTCCTCTTCTCTTTTTCTGCAGATGATGAGGCATTGTCCAAAACTGACTTAACAACAGCAATAGGAGAGATGGATTGTCACTTTAGGTTACTCAGACAGTGGTTAAAGTTAATAAAGGTTCAGGCTGCTTCTTTGTGCTGCAAATGCTGTGCGACAGACCAGCCTGCTGAGGAGCCCAGTTGGAGGTGCTGGACCCCCGATCACTCCTCACTCAGACCCCACGATGGTGCTGCAAGAATCCATTTTCACAGAAATACCACTGGAGTGTGAATGATGTATGAGGTGAACACTTCCTGCACCCCTCCCTTTTTTTTCAGGGGTTGACTGTGATTTGTTTCTACTCTCCTTCCCTCCTAGAGCCCATCATGGATCTAAAGCTTTGACCCTCACTCTGAATACACTTCTATGCGCAACTGCTTCCCAACAGGGGTTGCAGCAGCATATGACAAATGATGCTTTTTTTGTAGACTATGCAGAGCTGGAGGTCAAGCATGCTATTAATAATGCTCTGACTTTTTAAAAGCTGTATTTCCTCCATTTGTTGGCAACACAATTTGAAAGGTCTGTACAAGCCACTTAAAACAGCAGCTGAACAGAGGCATTTCAGCATTGTCCAATATTGATTTTTGCTTCTAATTCGCCTCTTTGCTAAGACTAGTTTCAATATCCTGTGAAGTTTAAGTGAAGATATTTCCCATCTCAATATCCATGCACTGTTATTTGATACCATAGACAAGCCTGTAGTATTTTCCTTAGCAATGTAGCTTGGCTCAAAGAGCAAGAGTGCCACAAAATCTCTGTCCTGGACCATTGCTGCCCACATCAAAGAAAGGCTGAGTGGGAACAAATGGGGCTGGAATGGTGAACCCAGTCACCAGCCTGTTCACCAGGTACAACCTGTAAAAAAACCCCAAAACCAAAAAAACCCAAAAACAAACAAACAAAAAAAAACCACCAACAAAACACAAAAAACCCCAAACAAACAAAAAAACCACCCCACAGTATAGGGCTGCTACAGCAGATTATTTCTGTCTACAGACAATTGGTCCCAAGGAACAAGAAACTTCAGTAAATTCAAAGCACTAATTGGTATGCTCCCACATAACAGAAGTTTAAAGTAAAAAGACTTAGGAAATTTAGCAAATCCTTAACCAAAATTAAGGAAACAAGAGAAACATATGTGAAAATATGAAAATAAAATAGTAAATGTAAACATTGGTTTGGATAACCATGACAATGACATAAAATTTAAGACATTTCCCTACTGGGGAAATTAGGACATATATATAATATTTTTTTCTTTTTTGGGGGGAAGAAAGTGAGATCCTCATAGAAGAGAATAAAAAAGGTCATAAGGAAGTGCTCTATATTTATACTACAAAGAAAAAAAGACAAAGAAAGAACAGGTTTTCTCCTTTGTGAGGAAGGAGACAGGAGCACAATTAAGAATGACATGAGAAGGCTGAAGTGCTTCAGCCTTTCTTTACCTCATTTAAAAAAAATTAAAACTATTCAGGCTATCCATAGACTTCAGAGTTTATTAAGAACTTAGACTAGTAGAAGAAAGAAGAGGCTACATAGATACACAATGTATCTTCAAATCATGTGAGACATAAAATTCACCCCAGAGTGCTCAGGGAGTTGACTAAAGCAATTTCACAGCCATGAGCAATCATCTTTGAGGACTGATGGAGGGTGAAAGTTCCAGAAGACTGGAAAATGACCTTTCAAGAGCTCTTCCAGCCATGGTTACCATTCCTGTAAGGAGAGAAAAACAAAGGTAAGACTGTGACTTATTGATTCCTTCTTAAGGAAGCCACACTGGGGAAACAACTACTTGGTATTCTCACTATAGGTAAACCATAAAGTTTTGAGAACACAGGGTCAGGCTGGCTCAAATCAAAGGTCCATCTATCACAAAAATCTGATAGTAGCCTGCAGCAAATACTGCTGTATCTAAAACCAAGTGTAGGGCAAGCATACAGCAGCATTTCTCTCAGCTTTAGCAATCAGAAGCTTAGGGATTTACAGAGCTAGAGACTTTGCATCCTTCTGTTAATAGCCCTCCATGACCCTTATTAGCCCTCAACAATTACTAATCAAGAGATCTTAAAAGTGCTGTCATTATACATGAAAACAGAAGATAATACATAAAAACTGAGAATAGTCACATATTTTCCACTGTTCTGCCTTGCAGTGAATATACTTTTGTTCCCAGCCTGGATATATTGTTATCACATATACATTCATTTCATGAACATCTAATCCTTGAGAAAAGCAATACCAAAATGTCAGGATAGCTACTCGATATTATTTACATTCGAGCACAGTTACTCTGGTTAGTTTGTCAGAAGTCGCTTCATGTTCAACCAAATTTATTTTAAGCTATAAAGAGACAAGACAATCTCTTGTAGATGGGTACACTGCAGTTGGAGAATAGTGATTAAAGAAATTTATTTACATTTCTAGCTGATCAACATATTTTAGATCCTTCTAATGGGAAGAATTGATTTTTTTTCCTCTACAGAAGGGACTTAATCAATTTTGCTTCTGGAAATGTTTTATTCAACAATAGCTAAATTTCCCTGCATATGCATCTGTCAAGGCAGAAACAATTATTGGAAAAGAGAATCCCTTTGTGCTGATAAAAAGATATCTGTTTTATTATTTCAACAGAAGCCTATTGATTTTTTTATACCATGATAAAACCTCCTTACTATAATACAAATGCCTTCAATGTGCAAAACCTTCCCCAAATTTTTAAAATTATTTTGTACTTTAAATTGAACTTTAGTATCAAACTTCAGAAAAAAGAAAAAAATATTTGCCATTTACCTTCTGGATTACCTTTTTCTAGTGGTTGTGTACTAATTAAGCCCTTTCTGCAGTGCTGAACTGGGACTTAAGGAGCCTTGGTTCTCCAGCTGGCTCTCTAGGCAGAGGAGGTTTCTTGCTTCATCTGTAAAATGGGGGCACTGTATGTTCTATACAGAGCTTTGGCATCTGCGTGCAGGAGACTTTTTGAAAATACTATGTATTGTGCCATTCAGCATCTCATTTCTCAATGCAGATGGAAGAACTTTCAGTGCTGGTCTATGGGTTATACACTGGGTGCAGGTGAATAAAAAATACATGTGTTAGGTTGTAATCCTCTCATTCACAACAATGGCCAAAATGCCTTTGAAGTACAGCTCAGTTAATGGCAATAGCTCAGTATTTTCTACCACATGTAAAGGTGGGCAAATCTACACAAAAATAAGCAGAGAGCTCTTTACAATATTTAATACAGTAAGTCTGTGGAAGTATTTTAACTATGAATTTTTATTGAAAATCTAATTAAAACTGCATTTTGGCTCAGTTTCTACAGTGGGCATTGCATTTACATTTGCACAAATATTAATCAGGTTCATTTCAAATAAGAGTTCTTGTATTTTTGGGGGGGGGGTTGCATATTTTATGCAAATTTAGAACAGCCACAATTCAATTTAAACTGATACGAAAATCAGAGTAGTCTTACCTCCCTTCAGTCTACAGGACTCTCGACCTTTCCAGGACTCATAAACATAAAAAAATATGATTAAGAAGAATCCTTTAAAAAGAGTAAAAATGAATTTGTATATTTGCTTTCAGTTACAAAGCCTCCCAGATCTTTAAGCTGATGGATATTCATATCTATAAATACATCTACTCTCTTAACCTCTTGCTCACCATCAGTAGCACACCATAGGCTGGATTTGGCACCAGTGCAGTCACTGCAGCCAATTTGGCCACCTCTGGGACACATTTATTACTGCTGTAGAGGTAAGAGCAATTAATTGTGAACTGGGGCCCTGTTGTACTCAGCCCTGTGGAAACAGGTAATAAGAGCAGACAGTCTCTGCTCCAGCCTGGATCCACACCCACCACGGCACTCCCACCCACATGGTGATTCACATGACAGTGGCAGAGAAGGGTCTGATCCTGTCACGCTGGAATGAAAAGAGACCATAACCTGCATGGTATACCTTCATATCGCATTTGGGAAGGAGTAGAGGTTGTCAAAGGCAGTTAAGGTGCTTAACTGACGTACACTGGAGATCTGAGAGGAACAAAAAAAGCCAGCCAAGGAGCAAACTGCAGCTCCCTGGAAGTCCTGCTCAGCTGCTGGTGCTGGTCACTGCTGGCCCCACACCATCACCCTCCCATTGCTTCCCACTCTGGCACAGCTCTTCTTGGGGGGGAGGTGAAGCCAGCCCACAGACCTCCTGGGAACATAGCTCCTGCCTCTCCCTGACTTCTCCATCACCTCCAGCGCTTTCTGGGGACCCCATGCCCACCCATCATAACCATGGCTGGTGCTGAGGCTGGTACCATCTGCCCTCCTGACCTGGCCACAGCCAAGCAGGGCCAAGGTGAGGACGTGGTACTGAAGTGGTCACGCTTGTGATGATGGTGAACAGGGGCTCAACACCCACTTGCTGCCACAGCACCTCCCCAGCTGCCTGCTCACACAGCAGCCCTGGCTGCTCCCACCCTCCTTTTCTCTTTTTTGTTCTGGTTGTATGGAGTTGGGTGGGACAGAAGCGCAGCAGGGACACGATGGAGGTGTAAGCTGGGAACAGGCTTGGTGTGCTGGCACAGCCTGATCCAGGGTGGCCCTGCCACCTACATGGGCTCTCAGCTGAGGACTACGGGCTGTGCCTGCGGCATAGAGGGCAAGAGCCAAACACTGGAACCAGTGAGGAGCAAAGAGGCCCAGGACAACAGTGCTCGACTTCACAGACTTTTATTTTTCACTCTGTACAGAACACGTCTGCGACTGTAATAAGGCATCAAATGCGCTATTGAACAGCTCACGATGGACTGTGACATTTCGCCGTGTTGTGGATCAAAATGGAGCTTTACAAGATTAAACCAGTTGGTTTCCTAGTCAGTAAACTTTATATTTATCGCAGACAGATTTTTAAAAGGATTACAAAGACTAAAAAACTGTAAACACATAAAAAACCAGCAGCAACCCAGCACAGCTTCCTAGGAGAGAGTCTCAGACGTTTCTGCCACGGGGCTGGGTTCAGGCTGGCAAGGAGCAGGTGAGGTTGGCTGTGCCCGGGAGCCATGCAGGGCCCCCACGGCCTCGGGGCTGAGAACCACACAGCAACAGGCCTCCATTCCAATGAACATCCATCCCCAGCAGGTGCTATGCAGCTCCCGAATGGCCAACCTCAGCCACAGGTGTCTGATGGAGAAAAGGGAACCGAGAACACCGGGGAGCTGTTTGAGCAGCAGGGAGCCAGACGCTGGCTGCCTAGGGGAAGCCTCCTTCCCTGCAGCACAGGCACCTCCGGGGCCCCTCTGGTGGGAAGGCAGAGGCCAGGGCAGAGCCCAGCTGGCAGACATGTCATGAGGTAGAAAACTGGAAAGTGTCACGTCTGGCAGTTAAGGTTGATCGGAAATGAACTAAGGGCATAAATCCTGATGTATTTCTGGAGTACTCAGAAATCTGTACTTGGAATCCTGATATTTTAGAGGGCCCTTAAAACCTAGTTGGAATATGCCAAAATTTAGATCCCCAAAGAAGAAAGATCTCCAGTGATCCCTGTGACAGCTTTAGCTCAGGCATTCAAAAAGCACCAACAATTCTTCCCACATCTGTACCCTTAAAGCATTTAAATTTTGAGCAGGGGAAATCAAGTTGTGAGGGTGCACGAGAGGGCAGTCAGTGTCCCTTGGCCTCAGCCTTTGGTATGGCCTCATGTGAGGTCAAGGCTTGTCCACTGGCCAGCAGGCTCATACATTCATTTTCCACCATCGGCCACCTGACAGCAAGTGCTTTGGTTTCTGTTGCACCACACAGCATGAGAACCTGAGAGTCCAGAGGTTTTATATCGCACCACCAACCCGCATCATGCTGTAATTTGTAAAGATGATCAGAGGAATGTCCTGAGAGTTTTTATCTGCTAAATTACTGCACTCTGAAGTCCTTCCTTCACCTCTTTCTTAGCACATAGTAACACCAAAGTAAAGAAACTCTGTAAGTCCTGTTGTTTGAATTTTCTTACTCCTCACACTCCTGCAGAGTATATTTAGATTATTAGGTTGACTAAGGTTTCCTTAAAATGCTCAGGGAAAATTTCAGGGTTCATTAAAGTATTGCAGGCTCATGATCTGTGACAGGCATTTTAGAAAGTGTCAGAAAACTTCTCACTTGATAATAACATACTGACAGTTGGAGAAGAGTTCCTTTTTCTAGTGCTAATAATCAGCATTAAGGCATGCCATGGTTCCTACAAGAAATCTGTGATCCGTACAGCTTTAGCTGTCATCTTTCTGCAATAACGGAATGTACTCCAATTTCATGCATATGTATCATTAAAAAAATAAAAATAATAGCTCTCAAAACCACCAGCCTCAGTTTTAGAGCTTCTATCCTGTAGGTGAGAACAGTGATTCCCACTAGGGTCCCAGGCAGGTGAAAGGGTTTTCATCCCCCACGACATCCATCTCCTGCCCCACACCGTCTTGTTCACTCCAGCTCAGTACCATTTGCCCTCTTGCTTGACAAGGCTTTCCCTGTGTCATGGCCAAACCCATGACACCCTGGATCTGTGGAGGCCATGGCCAGTCCTTTCCCGTCCTCAGGCCAGTATGAGAAGCAGCACTGTCCCCAACACCCCACCTCAAGATGTGTCAAGCCCTGCAGGCAGCGTCCACATACCCACCAGCAGGCAAAGGCCAGCTAAGGAGGAACCCGCCTCCTCTGTGTCCTGCTTCCTAGGCTATTTCTTTTCTCACTCTCACTGATCACAATAGGCTGAAGGCTTCTTCTTACATCTGAAAGATATTCCAGGTATTTACTTTAGAGATTCAATCCTGAATCCCTGATGACATATCCACAGGGATGAAAGCTCTCCAAAGACAACTGTGGAGATGCTGGTCACTGTTGAGTTACTGCCTGTGAACATGCCATGTATCATGACATAAACTGGGAAAGTCATCTACTAGGCAGTAGCAATTCCTAATAAGGCAGCTCATTTAATTACCCAGTGACACTGAACTAAAGCACCATTTAGAGCAGATAATATCTGAAGCAGCATTTCTTTTGCAGGACCCGTGCTAAAGCCTGGGTACCACTCTCTGCTATTTACAGTGACCAAAGGCATGAATCTGGAGCAGTGCAGGTCCCTGCGTCCTCAGTCGAACGTCAACAAGCACAAGGGACTGAACTGGCTGAGTGCCAGACTTGGGTGCTGCACTCGTCTCCTAACACAAACAGCCAGAAAAGAGGGAATGAGGAACCAGGTGGCAAAACAGCGTTCAGTCTCTCCGAGTGAGGAACCCACGTTTTCACCATCCACTTCTAATTCTGAACTTTGTGCTGCCAGATATTCCTGGGTAAAGGGAGCATAAAGGAAATCTCACCCCTTCCCAAGAAAACTCTTCTCTTGTATGTCACAGTGGGAAAAAAAGTATAATTAAAAAAATATTTAATATTCCTTATATTTGAGACCTAACTCATGACTGAAAAGGCTGTGACAGTGAATCACATGCTTCTACTAAGACTCTGCAGCCAGAAACTGTAACAGACAGAGCTCTTCCCTCATGTTTGGCTTTGTCAGTGACACATACATATATAATGACAGACATGTTAGGAGGACATATATATATTAACCATTGTTCAGTAAGAAGTGACAGTGGTGCACAGACCAATTTTTGTTGGTTTTCTCAACACTGTAAGAACACAACTTCAATGTTCCACAGAAACTGCTGATGAAATACCATCAGTGACACAGGTTTTTCGCTACGGCGCGACAGAACTGATTAAAGTAACATATACCCTTGGTCATCTATGTTGAGTCATCAGCCAGTAAACTGCCTGATACTTAACCTTTGTACTTCCTGATGATTTATTTTTTACGAATAAATTGGGTTTTATTGAATGAGCCGCAGATAGCTCCTTCCTGAGCTTTCCTTGCTGGTTATGAGAAAGCTGACAGCCTAGTGACATAAAACTGAAGTTTCAGAAAGGACTAATAAGATACAGACAGCCTCAGTATAAGCAAAGCCCTGCAGCTGAGCTTGAATTTTTTTCTGGCATCTGTATTGAAGGAGAATCAGTCTCAGCATCCCCACGCTTTTTTACTCTTTGGGTCTTTTGAGACTCCAGACAAGAGGTCTGTTAATTCAAGTTATGGCAGTTTTCATACAAAGACATCTGTCCACCAGGAACTAAACTTCTTTTATACGGGTCACTATAGCTATCAGAAGTTAATGACTATCAATCATTGCTAATCTGAAATGAAATGGAGCCACTGACCTCAAGCTGAAAGAGCCTTTTGTCTCCTACCAATACCATGAGCCATATGGTTTCCTGCCCTTTGCCTCTTATTTTATATTTTAAATAATCATCACTAATTGTACAATTGCTTTAAAATATGGCAGGGTTGTGGCAAGTCATGACCAAGTGGCGTTCTTTCTTTCCTCAATAGAAAAGGGATCAGCTGAAAATTAAAGAATAAAAAAGCATCTCTCTTAATGAAATATTAGCCCTGCTATTTGATTATTGGTCCTGCTTCTTAACAGTCTATCAAGTAGACTGTTAATAATCCTGCAGGCGCAATAATTAATGGCTTCTATAGTGTCAAGGTCATTCCTGTTCTATATGGAGAAATAAGAAAATTATATAGGCAAGACACCAGTGGAATGTTTTATATTAGCATAAATGAGTATCTGAAGAACCTACTTATCACAATTTTTTTTTATTCAGTGGTTTTCATTATTTTGTATCATTTGCATTTCCTCTGACACATTTCATCTTTACAAGTGCTCATATATTGCAAACATTTGATTATAGAGCTTAAGATAAAACCATTCTTGTCAGACAAACAAACTGCATCACCAGCTATCTTTAGCTGCATCTGCTTTCTTTAATGAAACTTATTTTCCTGTAGAAATGCTGCCTTAAAAATCATGACTATGCTAATTATCTATGGCAAGCACATCTTCCTCAACTAACGACAGCTCAAGCATATTATCGTTTGCTCCAGACTTCATTCTGAAATTGAAAGATCCATACAGCTTTGCAGACTCCTTGGAGGATGCAAACCTGCTCCTCCGGTACAGCTCCCCTTTCCACATGGACATCATCAACAGGCTGGAGAGCACCACACCCCCCAGGGTTAAGAGACACAGCCCAGCAATAACACAGCGGTCCAAGTGAGCACCAATCCTGGCGCTCTCATTCTCCAGCCTCTCCATCTCCCGGGCAGCCACAGTGTTGGGATCCACAGTCACATCTCTGGGTACCACGTAGGAAATTATCACCAGCAAAATGCCACTAACCAGGAATAAAATGGCACTAATGAACCCATAGTCAACGGATTTCCCGGCTGCCACCTCCGAGGCAGCATCGTCCTCCTCGGAGACCAGGGAAGGAGAATCATGCACCCATTCAGGTGGCAGTTCCCTGCAGGAATGCTGCTGCAGAAGGGCATCCTGGCACTGTCCACTTGTGGGACTGGGGGGACTTCTTGCATGCTCCAGATTTACATTTTCATCCACATAGGTGAATGACGTCTCGAGTTCCTGGGCACAGCAGCAGGCTTTCTTCTTCCCTCTGTCCTCCTCTCTGGGTGAGCACTCGGGGGGGTGGCAGGGCTGGGAAGTGTTAGAGGGTGCAAGGTGCTCCTGGGGTGAGGTGTCCAGGGATGCGGGCTGAGATGCCAGAGGGGGCTCAGCCACAGGACCCCTCTGCAAGGGCTTGCAATGCCTTTCACAGTGGAGGGCTGCCACAGCAGCGGCTGCTCTGCGGTCCACCTCACCCCCTTCATGCTGCTGCTGCTCGTAGGGATGGGAGGGCAGGCTCCAGCCGGTAGTTGTGCCCAGGGGCACCTGTCTGCTCTCCTTGGCCAGGTAGAGAAGCTCCATGCAAGCCATCAACCTCGTCCCAGCAAGCCCTGACTCCTGGGCTACTTCATCCTCCAGCAAGTGCCTCCCCTGACCTGCAGAAGCGGCTTCCCGGTACCGGAGCTGCTGTATCCCAGAAATCTTCTACTCTTTCACCAACGTTTTGTTAGGGACATGGCTTGTGTCAGCTGTTAAATGATTAAACAAATCCTCTGTGACATTCATTTCTTTTTGGTCTGCAAATGAAATAACAGAAGGGAAAAAACCCAACAACAACGAAACCAAACCCGACAACCTCACAATGATACATTAATAAATCAAAGAGAAGATAACGCAAATGTAATACATCAGCCTTCCTCTCAACTGATCAAGGGGAGACAACAAACAACAATTGTTTTAACCGCGCATTTAAAATTGCAATCCTCTTGCAGATCCAAAATCTATTAGGGAGTCTAATCAACCTTTGACACCACTATCCAATTAAGGCAGTAAGTCATCTACAGAGCATAGGATAACCAGAAAAACTGTGTAAAATGTCAGAGAAAAAGAGACGTCGGTTGTTTTGGAAGCAAGTAACTTCCCTCCCCCCCCCCCCTTCCAAATAAAGAATTTTACAATCAGATTCACAGACTAATTAGAGAGAAACATGCAAATCCCATGTAGCTCAATAATCCAGGATCTGTATTCTCTGGTAGAAATCTGATAATCCTATGGGAAAAGCAGTGCTTTCCTATAGCAGATCTCCCATTCGATTAAGAGCTTTTGGAATGAAATTATGCCTCAAGGACTGATGATTCAAAGACGGATATTACTTTTCATCTGCAATTAATTCCTTATTACCCCCTTCGCCTGCGCCCCATCCCCCCCCGAGGCCGCCCAGTGCCACGGGGCGCAGTCTGCAGCCCGAGGGATGTGTTGCATGCGTAGGAAACACATGTGCGCCTACAGCACATACGTGATCGCTCACAGCCGCTGCTCACTCACGCTCTTCTCGGGACCTCAGCGAGAACCGGCCACGCTGCGAAAAGCGATGCCCGCCGGCGCGGGGAGTAGCGGGACCCACCCGCCACCGAGTGACCCGAGCGGTACCGAGGGTACACAGGCGCACACGCACAGGCAACACACGCACTGCCCGGCAGGCAGGAGCACACCGCCTTCTCCTCCTCCTCCCCGTGCTCCTCCTCCTCCCAGCGGGGCTCTCACCTGCGCGGCACACACACACACACAGACACACACCGACACACACATCTACACCTACACCACACCTACCTCCCTCCCGCCTCCACCACCGCCGGCGCCCGCCGTGCCCAGCGCCGCGGGGCTCCCCCGGGCGGCGGCGCCCGGCCCAGCCCGGCCCGGCCCGGCCCAGCCCAGGCGGGCAGTGGCGGGGCGGGCGGGCTCTCTGCGGCACGCCGGGAGCTGTAGTCCTTGGGCGGCGGCGGCCGCGCCGCTGCGGCAGCGCTCAGAGCCGCGCTCGGAGCCGCGCTCGGAGCCGCGCCCGCCCCGCGGCCCCCGGCGCGCTCAGCATCTCCCTGCCGGGCCGCGATGTCGGGGTTCCAGTCACCACACTGTCCCCTCCGAGCCCCCGGTTCCTGGCATGTGCCTGGCGACGAGCTTCAGTGCAGCGAGCCCTGTGCGTGTGACTAGCTCGGTCATCAACCAGACTTGTTTTCCATGGTCACGGGAGCTCACTACTTACTCCAGGGAAAGATAAAATCAGATTCTCAAATGATAAGTGATAAAATCGGATTCTCAAGTAGTCGCACCACTCCCGGAGCTGAGACTTCTAGAGACGTACTCGCTGCTGCAAGACTTACTGGAAAATCGCAGGAGCTCACTCCATGTTGGCAGACTCCCCATACTTCCCCTGGCCAGCATAAATGGCTATTAAAAAAAGACTGTTGCCAAGAAATGCATAATAAAATGAATAAGCAGTTGGTACAAACCTTCATTGACCTTTCTTGATAGTTCTTTCTCTGAAGTGATAAACTAGAACATGAAAATAAATTGTGGAGGAGCAGAAACTGAAGGTTTATCAGAGTTGGATACTGTGCTGTTGGGGAAGGACCAGTCTCTGGGGAGACAAAGAGCATTGGTGCAGGGACCTTTCTAAGGAGCTGAAAATGAGAATGCACATGGGAAGTAGAAGTGAGCAGCACTGGCCTGCATGGCAACTGGGTAGGAAAGCAGGGGCACAAGATGGAAAGTGAGCTGGGAAGAAACCAGAAGAGAGAAGGACAGACTGTCTGAAGGAGTTGTCCTGACATCAGAGGACAAGGTGATTCTGTGTAAGGACTCTTAGCCAGTTCTGAAACAATGCATTAGGTAATTAAGTCAAAGATTTGAAGACATATCCTGCTGAGACCCAAAAGACCAGCACAGAAGATTCAAATCTTTATGGCAATAACTCCCCTGAATGTCAAAATTGCTTGCCAGGATATGGCAATAAGAGGGGACCTGCAGTGCCCATCTCACAGATTGCTTGGTGTTGTGGGCTGCTTTGGACAGCATTTCAAAGCAGCTCCAGGCAGTGCTTCCATTAGCAGAGTGCAGTTTCAATGCACTGAATAGTGTATTATTCACTCTTTGAAGAAAAATTGTAAGGAGAAAATTATGGAGTTGCAAAAAAGGCACAGGCTGTCCTTGGAGCTTTTTGTAATAATGCTCTCTTTGAGATAAAGGAGCAAATAAAACCTAATCAAAGAAACAAAGAAGCCTATCTGTAAATTGTTCAAATACTTTAAACTAAAAGCGAAGACAGAAATAAACTCTCTTTAAGGCTATTGTACATTTCCATTTGGAAACTAGCAGGGTATGAACACACATATGTTGGCAACTGACACCTCAAGCTGCACCTGCCTCATCCGATAGACAAGTCTTAACTAAGTGACTGACAGGACAAAATATGGTGCTCAGTCCCAGCAATGGAGCCTGGAAGGGCACAAGCCCCTCTCCTGGGCCTCAGCACAATCTGCCAAGGCCTTGGGTGGGCACTTTTTTTCTGATAGCTGATACAAAGACAGGAAACTGTCAGCACACAACAAATGTTTCTCTTTCAAAACCCAGGAGATACAGCTTGTATTCTGGACCACTTACTAGGGCCTTAGTTAATTGTTATTTAACCACACACAAATGTCTTTCTGCTCTGCCACCCACTCCTGCCTGTTGTGTTACAGCATTTGTTGGACAAGTATATTAATTTGTTGCTAATAATTGCAGTCCCACAAACTATGGAGCAAACAGAGGGAAGCACATCTCTACTAAGCCAAGTGTTGTCTGTTCTTATGTTGTATGTTCCCATGTGATGCTGCCCCTTCTTTGCCAAGTACAGTGCACACACTCTTATAGCAAAATCATTGTCTATCCACAATCCATAATACTGACATTTCTTTCTTGTACTTTGGATGCAACGAGTTAACAGGATTTTCTTTTAAAGAATGTAAATGATTGTTGCCAATGCTCAGAGATGCGGAGGTGGTGAAATGAATGCATAGCAACACATACTCTGCGAACACAAGTACAGCTGGTGAAAAGATTAATCGAGTAAGGGCAGGGAGTAAGAACATTGTCACAGAAAAAAATGGCTACGTAAAGCTAAAAATCAGAGTGATGGACACACAGTGGGACAGGAATAAAAGACTGGAGTAGACTGTCAGGGTTGATGAGCCTTATTCTCTCTGCTGCAGCCTACCACATCATAAAGCCTTTTCAGAGCCTGAGCAGGGCTATGGTATCAACACAGTGACAGTATGGGATGTGACAGTAGACTGATAAAGGTGTCTCAGTTGAGATACATGCAGTTAAACCATGCTCTGGACCTGCTTGGAAGCTCTCTTCCAGTTGACCCACCTAGAAATGAGTATGTGAACTAGATGTTTATGGCTTTTCTGTTCTCAATAACCTATGCTCAGTATAATACTGGAAGGAGGCTTATGAGGACCTAAAAGTTGTTTCACCCTTTCTATTTGAAACCTTGCTGAGGGCCTGACCAGACCTGAAGGCATCGGAAACTGTAACGATTTTTCTGAATGGTACATCCCATCCTGGTCTGATGAAGGATGGGTTTAGAAACATTCTGCTTGCCGTTACCAATTCAGGGAATTTTTGCAGTGCTGCATGGGATCCTCAGTGGAGCATTCCCCCAACATTTTTATTCTTTTTATTCCTCTCAGCTTCATAACATGTACACAGAGTCCTTCGGTGATCTCGTGTTCACAGAATCTTCAATTCCTTGCTTCACACAATCACAGAACCTTGAGTTTCCAGTGGTCCTTTCCAGTGAAAGTGTTGCAACTGCACAGCTTCTAAGATAAAGGTGCACTCGAGCCAGTGTGGCCCAGAACATAATATATACAGAGAAGTCTAGAGAGAATATTGCATAAACTTCCCATTTCCACTTGAACAGATTATACTGCTGAGTAAAGGAAATCGGTTAGGGAGCCAATAATATGGCTCTGCAGAAAAATTTAGAACCTACTAAAAAATATATGGACCTGTGTACTGGTCTGTGAAAATCAACAAAGGTAATAGAAGGGAATGAAGAGGTAAAGCTAAGCTTATGTATAAGTGCAAAAGAAAAAAGTGACATAATTCTTTTTTTTTTTGCTTAAAGAATATAAGTATTCTGAGAATAACAAGGAAATATTTGGACAACTCAGTATGAAAAGAAGTATCCAGCATTTCTGTGTTTTTAAAACACATTACTGTCACAGATTTATTGATTTATGAAGCAAAAGTAGACAAGAAAGCAATTTAATTCTGCTTTGGTTGCTTCGTTAATGCACATCTATTGTGCATTAATGAAAGACACAATAAGTAAATAATTTTACAGAGATAAAAGAAACTGTAGATGTGTGATACCATGTTCCAGAATTGCCAAGTGTAGACTAAATCCTTGCTAAAGCCTTCTGCTTCCCTGTCTAAGTGAAATCATGGTTTGGATAGCTGGAGCTCCTGAGGATGAACAAAAGAAGTCACTCTTGGTCTTAGAGCAAAGGGTCATCTGGAGGAGCAAAGGGTGGGAGAGTGGTGTTGACCACTTGAAAAACATGTTTTTTATAGCCCAGTGTATGAGCTAACAGACATGAAGGACAGGTGAGATTTAATGGGCTGTCAGGCTGATGTCTGCTCCCCGGTGCAGCACCTGTGGAGCCTTCACTGTCCTCAAGAGCACCAAGAGGGGAAGGGCCAAGTCTGGGTGTCCCAGAGCTGCTGTTTCTCGAGCTGATGACCTGACCAACCCCACTGCCCTAGGTTTTGCTGTTCATCCTGACCAGCCTCCCTTCTTTCCTCCTTCAGGAGCTCATATCAGCCATTTTCTGTCCTGAATCCTTAAGCAACTGAGCACCCCTGTCTCAACAAGCCTATAAATGAGTATGTGAACTAGATGTATATGGCTTTTCTGTTCTCTGTAACCTATGCTCAGTATAAGACTGGAAGAAGGCTTGTGAGGACCTAAAAGCTGTTTCACTGTTTCTATTTGAGGCCTCAGTAAGGCCTCAAATAGACTATACTTTCATTTTTCTAGTGTCCTACTGAATTTGTCACAGCCCTTTCTCAGCAGTCTGGGCTCAGGTTGCCCAGTGGGACATATCCGAGCTGGCCCTGCTGTGCCCAAAGCAGACTGACTGCCTAGTGCCAGGTATCTGGATACCACTTAAGTGCCTAAGCTTTGGACACCAGGGTGGAGGAGATGCCTTCTGCCTCCCTGCATGCCTCCATAAGGCTGAGGTCTGAGCTGTGTGCTGTGCTCTGGAGGAGCCTTGGCAGAGCCCAGACAGGTCCTCCTTGCTGTAGGCCTGGTATTGCCACATGTCCCCACAGGTGTCTGCCCACTGATGGGGAAATACCATCACTGTGCTGTCACTGTGCTGTGAGAGCCAAAGTCACCCTTTATTTCCCACCATGGTCATACCTGAGACATTAAGGACACATTTCTCTCTGGGGCACCCCATAGATTGACGGCTACAGCTCTGAACCCTCTGTGGCTGCTGAGTGCCAGGTGTCATGCACATGCCTGACTCCTGTCATTGACTTTTCCAGGTACATTCCTGGAGGATTATTCTTTTCACCTTCTTGCATACTTGCATTGAAAGACAGATTCACCCCCAGTAAGCACATGGTAGATCTGGGAGTTGCAGTCCACCTGTTATTCAGCACAGATCTAAAAATGCTAATTATGGAATGTAGGAATTTAAAGGAAAAGTGAGATAATAGAGTACCCTGGAGGGAAGCCCAGCTGAAACTCAGAGGCTGCTTGGGGGAGAAATAAAGAAATCACCAAGGATATTTTGAGCAAGGGATTTAAAAGACAGAGGACAGTGCAGAAGAAAAGGGGACGGCAGCATAATATGAGAAGATAATAACTTGACCCATAAATTAGTGATTTTTCTTTATGCTGAATCTGGAAACAAAAATTACTTATAGCTGTTGCAGTACACATAAAACTATGGGTGAAAGAAGAAAGTGAAGGCTGCAGTTTCTGACAAGGCAAGGACACACAGCCTTCAGTAATATATATATTATTGGTGACAGAATGAGGTTTTATAGAAATTATCAGGAATAGTACACAGAGATTCTATATTATCAGCATGTGTTGAAGAGTATCTTCAACTGCAACAGAAAAGATGTGTTCACATTAGAGAGATAATGCTAATGATTTATGGAATTTACCTGCATTAAAAAGACTAAAGATAAAAAAATAGTAGAACTTTCTTCTCCTGGTGGTACTTTAATGTCCACACACTACAAAGTACATTAAAAATCTGAAATCAGTATTCCCATTTTAAAGGCAAAGAAAATGAAACAGGGGACACTTGTGTAATTTGTCACAAGTCAGACAACACAGAACCAATATCAAGGCACCAAAATTAAGATGAAAGAATTGGGCCTTGAGCCTTGTTCCTCTTTCCACCCATTTTAGCCAACTGAAATTGGCAAGCAGTGACATAGGAGGGAACTAAATTCTTCTTCCCTAACTAAAGGAGAACTACTGTCATAAGAGAAGAAAAGAGCTATTTTAAGCTCAAAGATCATAACATCAGAGTAAGATATGCCAGGAAGGTGTATCAGAGGGGTTTCGAAGCAGTGCTAGGGTCCATGCAGACTGCTAATGGTAGCATTTGTAGTTAAATTAGCAGCCACAACAACCCATATTCAAGAGGGTGCAGGGCAGAGCTCTCCTCCCCTTTCTCTTCTTATTTTCCGCAGTCCCTTAAGCTGAGTATCATGCTGAATTTATGTATGGAGCAAAGCCTTGCCCATGTGTCTAGTCCTGGCCCCATCCCAATCACTATGGCATTTCTGCAAATGACTTCAGCTTTAAAACAGACCAGGATTTCTCACTGTCCTTCCCCAACTCCTAATAATATTAAGGTTTCTTGTAGAATGGTTTCTGTAAGGAGTGGAAAAAAACCCTAGTGAAATACAACAGCCTAAAACCTGGGGTAGATGAAAAAAAAAAGCAGGAAAAGTAAGACTAATCACAGTAATACAGGTCTTGACAGATCTAGCAGACTTTTCCAAAGGGCAACATTTCTTGTACAAAATTGAAAAACAGTTTGAACAAAGTGCTAGAAAATAAACTGCAAGGAGCAGTCCTTCTATGGGGCCACATGAATGAGCTAGACCATCTGTCTAGGCATTTTTCTCTCTGACGTGCAGTGATTCGATCCTGTTTACTTTCCAAGGGGGTGTGATGAGAGTTAAACTAGGAGGAAAAATATTTCATCTTTTTAAACAGACAGACCTTTAATGTCCAGTCTGTCCCCTGAATTTTGAGAATGCAACTTGAGGTTTTTAAACAAGACCTCTATTGATATCAGTGGCAGGTATTGCAGACCAAACACCCACAGAGCAGTAAACATTTAATTCATCAGGTATGGTTAAAGTTATTAACATTCTTTTTCTTGTCACATAGCCACTGTTCATATTCCTAAGGACATTCTGTTTGCTGTCCTCCTTTGATAGCCTTGGAGGAAGGAGTAACATCTCTTCTTAAAGCTGTGCTTAACAGGTATATGGAATCAATGGGGGAAAATTAAAACCTGACTTGATGGGTTTGCTTTTTTTGAGTTAGGAGGCATGGAAGGAAATATGATGTCATACTCTATATTAAACCAGCTCTTTGAAAGCTTTTAATTGCAGTATATTTTGAAGCCATATATTCAAATAGGGACAGCACACTAGGTTGGCTCCTTCACAAACAGTCTTAGAGTCACATGCTGCTAAAGAAAATGTTTTACACTTTTCTGTTCTTGACTCATCAAAGTCATTTTTATCTGGTTACTATGTTATGCATGCAACAGAACCGCAGTGATAGTAAAATCTGTGACATGCAGGCAGGACTGTGGGCGCAGTATGAAAAAAAAGCAGTCGCTTACTTGAGCAGTTGAAGAGCTCCTAATACATTATTTATGAGAAATCAATATTTTTTGTAATAAATACATACACATGTCTATCTATCCCTTCAAGAAAACAAAGATGTCTCTATCCCACTGTTGGTGAAAAGCAGAAAGCAGGACCATAGAGACATTAGTTCACATTGACTACTTACCAACAGTTCCTCTGTCAGTGTCTGGGGAGCCAGCACAGACAGGATGGGTTTTGCAGGAAGGTTGGCTCTTGAAAAAGAGAAGATAATTTTTAACTTCTGACAAAGACCTGGTTCCTGAGCAAACAGGTCTCCATCACACAACCCTGAATGCTATTTTCATTGTGATGGGGTTTATTTTAGTGAGAGACAGGGATATGTAGCAGGCTGTCTGGTGAGAAATGCCTTAGTGTGAGACCTCCTTGAATGCAATCAGAACAAGAGTGTTGGTGTGAAGGAGCCCAGAAGAGGACTGCAGTGATCCAAGCATCCATGGGGGAGTCCCTAGAATGGGGGTGGGGGGACAGGACAGTGGGGGACTGGTCAGACTGAGCAGGCAGCTTCTGGGTGCAAAGGGATCCCTGCAGATAGGTAGCTTCTCCTGTATGAGGGGCATTTAGAGGTGAGTGAGCAAGGAAGGAGAGTTTGCTCTTACTGTGTGCTAAATGTATTACTGTTTTGTCTTTCCCTGAATAAAGCTCTATTTGTTCGTACATTTTCTCAGTCCTCGTGGGTGGGGAAATCAGACCTACTGAGCGTATGGGTTTCCTGGCACTTGTTGGGTGGGGATTTCAACTTGTTTTAAACATTTGCCTCAAGAGATGTGAAATACATTGATGCTACTGGTTTCTGCTCATATTAACCACCTGGCTGAGGATTGTATGTACACATTATATTGAGGTAATAGGTGTTTTTCAGTTATTCTCACTTCTGAGGCATCCATGCATGCATACACACATATACACTCACAAATAGTTATATAGAGTTTTTCATGGAAAATGGGAGGTTTGGAAATGAATCTCCACTCCTTTTACTCCAAGTGACACACTCTCTCCCCCGCACAATATTATACATAAAATGAACCATGGAGAGTTTTTTTCCCAAGCAGACAGAAATGCTGTATTTTGAGGTGGGGAACTGCATTTCAAAGCCAGAAGTCTGCATGAAAGATATTTGCACAGTGCCATCTGGACAACTTTTTAATTAACATGGAAAATAAAAAAATAATGGAAGGACTAATTTCTTCATGTTCAAAGGCATAATCATGCAGGGGAAAAAATACCCCTGGTTATACTTCCAAAGAATTAATAAAGAGCATCTAACGTGTGTTTATAAAAATGAAATCAGACTAAGAAAAGAATATTTAAAACATTTTATTAGCTTTAATAATTGATTTATTAAGTTAGAAGAATTCTGTTTTCTTTAAGAAAAGATAGCAGGAAAGGATAATGACAGTAGGTGAAGAAAAAATTATGTGTGTTCTGAATGAGGGATTCTTTCCACCTAATCAAATAATAAAGATAACTTTAGATGAGGAAAAAAGGCCAAGGTATCGCTCTGTTTTGGTGCACACAGTACAGGAGTTTAGCTATCTATCCATTTACAATGTGATCACCCTTTTTTCTACCTGAGCATCAGAAGTTAATAAAACATGATTACACTGGAGACTGAGTTTTCTGCCTGTCTGCTGAAGTTTTGAAATACAGGTGTGTGAGGACTATTTAAATTGCATTGCTTTGCAGTCTTTGAGAAATATTGTCACTTTTCAACTACTGATCTGCTTCTTCATCTGATTTTCTTGTGGTATTTTTAAACCAGTAGCATTTACATCCTTATTTTTGGATGACAGGAGAAATCAAAGGTTACTTATGACCATAAAAGATTTTATTTAGTTTGTCTCAGAACAGATATGTCCTTCTATATCTATATATACCCACATACCGTTCTTGCCTGCTGAAACTTATTTCATGAGTTCTAATCTGAGAGGGTGGTTTTACATTCTGGTGGTTTTGTGCATTGCTACAAATCTTTCTTGTCTTTTTCCTTCCTCACCATTTTCTGTAACAATTTTCCTAAAGTTTTAATGATGTTGATATCTTAGAATAACAAGACAACTCACAGTTAAACACAAATGATACACTTCTTTGTGCTGGAGGAGAAACAAGCAACCAGTAACTCTGCAAGTGTGAAACCAAAGGGGAGGAACATATGTCTCCCATTGGGAGCAGGAGCCAGCTGATCCAATGTGAGTAAAGGCATGAGGTAACATCTGGACTTAAAGTGAATCACTACCCAAATTGGCCAGAAGTTGGGAGAGAGGGAGAAAAGATTATGGCTCCGATATTTTGGTTACTATAAAGTTACTTCTTTGCTCTGCACTAACACCATTCCTGAAATAACTTACTAAGTACAACATGTAAGTCTAAATTTAGGATACATACTTCAAATATCAAGACAATGAGTGTTCAAAAGAAAATCTAATTTTATTCCTCACATTATTCAAGTTTGAAAATGAAATTTTGTCTATTTAGCATGTTAAACCCTATGAAATGTAGTTTATGGATTAGCACAAGATGTTCCTGTTGCCTCCAGATGTTCCTCCCTCCTTGGGTATGTTTATTCTGTGCAGACAGCTAAGACTGTCTTCTTCTTCCTGCTGCAAATTTCGGACTGTATTTTTAAGTCTGGATTTTTCCCTGGCTTGCTCTAGCACTCAACATCAAAAATTATCTGTTTCATTGCAATTATTCAAGTGGATCCAGTGGAGTCAGGTTTCTAATTCTTCTGAGTAAATGTGGAGCTGTGCAACAGAGACTTTTACATTTGAACCAGCTGTCTTGACTAGGGTTGTAATTGTGAAGATCAGCTCAACACAGTCAAGAAAATTAAAGCTGAGATTCATCTGAACAAATGTAGGCACTTTAGAATTAGCGCATTAAACTCGGTTGGCTATGATGGTTGCTCTGTCACACACTGGCATTCTCACTATAAAGAGATGTGTTTTGATTAATACCACCATAAGTGGGCAGTTGTAATTGTTTTTCTGGGGAATTATGGTAAAAATCCCATTCAAAAAATACTACCTGCCTCCTTGACAGTAAGGCTCCAGAAAACCCTTGCCTGATCTAGAGTGAGGAGGTTTCAATTTCTCTCATGTCTTACCTTCTCTTCCTCATGGCTCATTGGTTTTCTCTGTTACTCTCCCCTCTGCTTCTTCCAGGCTTCCCTCGTATGTTGAATATGACTTTACAACAGAGAAGAAGGAATGTTTTCACCTCTCTGAGCCATCACTGCATGACAGATGTTTTTGCTGAACTTAATCTGGTTTGATCCAGCATCTGAAGCATTGCTTTGAGTAAGGGACCCGGTCTTCTTGTGAGACTGCACCTGGAATACTGCATATAGTTCTGGAGCCCCCAAAATAAGAAGGACATGGAACTGTTGGAGCAAGTCTAGAGGAGGCCACAAAGTTGATAAGAGGACTGGAGTATCTCCCTGAAGAAGACAGGCTGAGAAAGTTGGGGCAGTTCAGCCTGGAGAGGAGAAGGTTGTGTGGACACTTCCAAGCAACCTTCCAGTATCTGCAGGAGCCTACAGAGAAGCTGGAAAGGGATTCTCTTTATCAGGAACTGTAGGGATAGGACAAGGGGGAATGGGCACAAATTAAAAGAGGGGAAATTTAGGTTAGATATTAGGAAGAAATTCTTTATGGTGAGGGTGGTTAGACACCGGAACAGGTTTCCCAGGGAGATGGTGAATGCCCCAACCCTGGCAGTGTTCAGGGCCAGTTTGAACAAGGCCTTGAGCAAACTGGTCTAGTGGGAGGCCCATGGCAGGGAGGGTTGGGACTAGATGATCTTTAAGATCCATTCCAACCCCTTAACATTCTGTGAATCATTTTATGAATCTATGATTCAGTGGTGAAATGGGTATGTGACAGTTCTTTAGAATCTAGAATTATGAATAAGAAATAGCAGTTTCACAACTTTGCAGTGAGTATTTTTTATTGACCAAGGACTTGTGTCTTACTCACTGCCTGTTCAGCTATTGAGACTGTAAATGCCTCAGGGCAAGTGTAGGGTTTGTGTTCTGCATCTCATCATCCACATCCCACTGTAAAACATGGGTAGGTGGGTGGGTAAAAGAGGGAAATTACTTGACTACTTTGCTCTCTAGTTTTATATTTATTCATCATTCTTATTTAATCCTTATTCTGCAGAGCATAGAAGCAGCTAATAAGGATGTGATCAATACTCTCAGAAATTCACATGTGACTATAAATTTGCATTATTTTCTATTACAACAAAAAGAGTGAATGGATTTTGTATGCAGATGTAGAGATGTAATTTTGGAGATGCGAGCAATAGACAATGGAGATTGCCAATTAGACAAGGTGTTAAAAGATATGTATAGCTGCCAGCATATATATAGTCTCACTCTACTTATGTGTTTAAAGTGCCTCTTGGATATGAGCCTAGAAATTACATTTCAAAATAAATGTATTCTCTTATACTAAATTTCATTTCTGTTTAACAATATTTTTCTGCTTACAACTTTAGTCTTTGATTTTTTTTCCCATAAACAAAATTAAAAATTACCGCTTTGAATTATGAATGTATATTGATGGGCCAGCACCACATAAAACTTACTTACTTCCCAACTTCAGCTGCAGTAGGACAGCAGCTTGATTTAACTTTTGTCTCCAGGGTCCATTCTGACACCAGTTACTGGAGAAAATAACCTTACTTTCAGATGCTTCATAACTAGAAAGTAGAGGTAGGCAAGTTGTTACATTGTTCTCTTCTGCCAGTCTATTCTATGTAATGTCTATCCATTCTTCTTTTGAGAATAAATTCATTTTCTATTGTGGAAAAACGTGGTTTAGAAAACGGATTTAAGTAGCCAAAAGATTACATTCCAACTGGAGATCTGTTTTGCTTAAGGTAAAAGCAAGTTCTTGCAATCGTGTCAAGATGATTATCATTGTATGAAGAGCTGGAGGAAATTTGGAGGCTGTAAAACCAAAAGACAAATTTAACCAGTGATGCAAGACATGCCTGGGGCCTTGATAGCATCCCCTCCATTGTGACTGAGTGCCTGAACATGCTCATGCTCTCCTTGCAGAGCAAAGGTCTCTTTTTCCTTCAAGATTTCTAAATTATTACCTTACAATATTGGTAAGAATCAAAACTTGTGCTCAGAAATTATTGAGTAACTTGATGGGCTGATGCAGTGAAAGACCAAAGCATGCCGAAGAGTGGAATTAGTCTAGCTGAAGGTTTGAACAGCTATGAAAAAGATCCATTACTGTTGTTTTGTTTGGATGAAGCATTTTTTCTTGTGCTTTTAAATTCTTGTCAACGGCATTTAGAGCGCTCACTGGACATACTAGGGCGTGGAATTTTAAAATGGGAATAAGTAAACACTGTCTTATTTTTTACTCATAATAGGGCACGACCCTCTACACAGCATGGATTGTTGAGGTCAGGCAGAAGCCACATGTGACAGTCTCCAGGCATTATCAGTGCTGCAGAAGGACTGGGAAAAAATCCCAGTTGGACAAGATGCGTTGGATAGCCAAGAGTACCTTTACATGATGTAGAGCAGGTGTCCTCAAACTACGGCCCGTGGGCCAGAAATGGCCCCTGAGGTTCCTCTATCCGGCCTGCTGCCCCGCCCCCCCACCGCAGATGACTTCCTGCCACTTAATCTGCGCCACTTAATCCGCACCTGCTCCCAGGGGGCGCCTCTCGGCCACAACCCGGCCCCCGACAGTGTTTGAGGACCACTGAAACGGCCCCCTGTTTAAAAAGTTTGAGGACCCCTGAAGTAGAGGAATGTCGTTCCCTACATCTGCATGGCTAGGAGGAGAAGCCATGTTTGCTTACAGGAAAGGAGAGAGGCCATTGGATCTTTGGCAGTGGTGCTCCAAAATTTGTGGCTTTGAAAACCTCACTGGGGCTTAACTGATGGCACAGAAGTTCATCCAGGGCAAAGTCTGGAATTATGTTAGTTGGAGACACCTCAGCTATACAGAAATGAGATTATGGGAAAAGGGAAGGGTGGGAACAAGGGAAGAAGGAAGCTATTCATATGATTGCTGAAAGGATCACTATGATGTAGACAGGAATGGTCTTTCAACCCTTACTCAGACTTTCATGTTTTCCTCATTTCTCTCTGCATTTGACTTCCAGACCTGTAAGTGTCTGATATCACTAGCACATCTCACAAAAGATCATCCTATTTTGCTTTTCTATTCCTCTAAAATAGGAGGAATTAAGTGCAAATGCATGTTTTAATGTTATGTGATCATTCCAATGCCACTACCAACTTAGATAAAGTAAGTTGGCTTTTGTAATCTTTATGAAATGCTACTGATGTGTGGATTTCTGGTTGTAATTTATTTAGTGTAATGAAGACAAATCAGGATAAAAAAGCCCAAATAAATGACTAACAAAAAATTTAGAATTCAACTTTAACATGTCTGTATTAATATAAATTCAGGGTTATTTCACTGCAGCCATTGAGTTATATGCCTGAATCTATATATTTCCTGTTTGTTAAGTAACCAGTGATTCAAGCATGTTTTGATTTTGATGTTTGTGCTCATCCTCATTAAGCCTTTACAATGACATTTATGCCTATGATATGTAAAAGAGTGTTATACCATCAAAGAAGATATGTCATCACTACTGCTTGGAATGGGTGGGGGTTTTCTAGTCCAGAAAATTTCATGTTGACATTTTTATAGGTAGCAAATTAATCAGGCAAAAGATAGAAAGGCATTTAAAAAAAAAAAAAAAACAACAAACATCTGCTAGTGTTGTTATTGCCAGCTTCTAATTCAGGAATGACTAGTGTATGTTTTTCACAGTGGAAGATTTTATTTTTCAGTTACTGGGTGCTCTGAACAAGCTCAGAATGAAAAGCTGACCATGTGCTGCTGACATTCATTCTGAGCAATAGAAATGTCCAAACAGTGGTACTTCTGTCACGAGTCAACCTTTCTTCTAATCCCCAAATCCATCCATTGCCTGAACATTTATTCCACTGATAAGCTTGCTACTGCAAAGGGCAGAGCAAGATCTTCCTGGAACAAGAGGATACCTGTTGGTCACAGGGTGACTTGTTCATTTTTCAATACTGACACATTTGAGAATTAATAGCTTACTTTTAAACTTCCAGCTTTTTTTTTTTTTTTTCCATAGGGGTTCTGAAATAGTGCTCTCTTCCTAAGATCTCTGTACAATAACATCAGAGACTGGCTTTCTTGTGAAAGCTTGAAGATCCTGAGCACACAAAGGCTCAGGTTCTGTCTCTAACCCTTTTTTCCCCCATGCCTGTAAGTATCTCCTCATGTCTACAGTCAGTCAATAACTACTGGTATTTTGAGAGGGTTTCAGCTGGCTTCATCTGGGCTCTACTGTCCCTGTTGTGCCTGGTGGGCTCCACTCTCATTTTACTGTGTGATAGTAGCCTTAAGTTCTGGCAGGAGCAGAAGTGGGTGCAGTGAGGATCACCCTGTGCTGTATGCTGGGACGGGGGTACAGCACACAGAGCACTGTCCTGTGGGCTATATATAGGAGGTACGGTGAGGGAGAATCTGAGGTGGAGAGGAAGCCCACAATATTGTTCAACACTAGTCTGAAACAATTCATGTTGGATTAACTAGAGAGAAAGAGAATTCTTTATCATAAGTTTATAAGGACCAAAAAATAATAGACCATCTGAAGATATGGGGAATTCTAGATGGCAGTACCATTTTGCACACATGCTACAATTAATTCTGCCTTTTTGATTATACACATACAAACATCAAAGGGGACATCATTTAGAAAATCACACTGGAGTGTGGTGACATTACGACCATGTTACTCTTCAGCTCCTGCACAGTGACACATGTAGTCTTCACACAGATGTGGGACACGACTGCAGGTGCCCCTGCAGCAGCAGCAGATGTGGGGTCTGTGGACTTGATGCCCAGCTCTGGAGTAAGTAGCTGGTGAGGCAGCATCACTATGTCATTTATGGAAAAGTTTTTCTCAACAGAGATTGGAGAGATATGTACACATGTTGGGCAATACCACCACATTAGGCCTGAATTTAATAGGTTGCTGGCTCAGCAACCCTGAATGGCAGCAGGCTGATGATGGGCTTTGGGTACTATCTGGTTTAAAAAATTTAACCTTCTTAGAAATAGCCTTTGTTCCTTACTTAAGTATTTAGGCAATGTGTACAAGCAAAGAAAATAGTGGGAAATGGAGCAAATAAAGTGAGATGCTGAAAATACTAAATTTATTAGTTAATCTATTAATTAATTGAAGTAAACAGAATAATCGGTTAGTATATTAATCAGTTAAATTTTACGTTTAAAAGTGAATGCTATTTATTTTTAGTATTTATTCTAGAAAATACTAAATACCAGTCCTTACACTGCCATAGCTGAGAGGTGGGCAGGCAGGACTGTGTCTGACCAGCTTGGCATGGCAGGGGTCCACGGGGAGGATGGAGCTGCACAATCCAGGAAGCCTCTGTGAGGAGAGAAGGATTCTGCACAGCACCACTCCAGAACTGCATCTGTAGGGAGTGAGCTTCCCAGCCTTCATCTGCTTGATTCTGTCACTCACATTCATCATCTCCTTAAGTGCTGCTCCTCCTGTGGGCCATGCCAACCCCAGCATGCCATCTGGTGCAAACTCTGTGCCACCATGGCAATCCTGCTCCCAGGGACGGAGGAGGAGTTTTCTTATTCCCAGTCCCTCTCAAGGAACTCTGCCATTTAAAAATATTTTAAGCAGAGATAAACAGAAGAAAACCTAGGGCAGGAGGTCTTTAACATTGCATGCCAAAATTGTGCAGTGACTTCTGTGAGCCAGTGCCAGGGCCAGTGCTCCCACTGGCACTGGTTGAGACTGGCAAGGGACAGCAGAAGACCTCCACGGTGGCCAGAGGCCAGTGCCAGCTGCAGTAGACATGGACTCTCCTCTTGCCCCCAAGCAGGACTGAAATACTACCTTTTCTCAGAGGATGATATGGTTTCAGTAGTCAGTGTCAAGGGCAAATTGGTAATACAGGACTATTTGAAAAGTTATGTGAGAAGCATTGCTGCTTAATGGGCTTAATCTATGGAGAAAGCATCTGTCATTTATTTAAGATTCTGGCCTCTATTTAATTATGTTTTCAATTAGTTTGCTTCATGAGTACTTATAAATAGATTTTCCCTGAAAAATTTAATGACTTCAAGTGAGTAATAGGTAACTCACTGACAAAAAAAAATGAAATGGTGCCTTAAAAAAATTAATTGGTAATGAAATTCTTCTATTAAAGTCAGATATGAGACATGATTTATACGTAATGCCATTGATGCCAAGAGAATATTCTTTCCATCTCTCCTGAAAACCTTCAGACTCATGACATGGTGTCCAAATGCACACTTTACTGCCACTGCAAAAAGGAATCACTAGTAGTTCCAGCTTGCTGTTTTGATTCTTCCAGATAGAAATATTTTTTTTTAAGAAGAGTGTATAGAATTATAGAACAGTTTGAGTTGCAAGGGACCTTTAAAAGTCATCTAGTTCCAACCCCCCTGCAAGGAGCAAAGACATCTTCAATCAGATCAAGTTACAAAGCCCTATTAAGTCTGACCTTGAACACTTTCATGGGTGGGGCATCCACCACATCTCTGAGCAACCTATTCCAATGTTTTATCACCCTTGTTGTAAAAAGATAATGAGTTTAAAGCCCCTACCCCTTGTCCTATCACTGCATGCCGTTGTAAAAAGTCCCTCACCAACTTTCCTGTAGGTACAGGAAGGCTTCTGCAAGGTCTTCCTGGAGCCTTTTCCAGGCTGAACAACCTCAGCTCTCTCATAGGAGAGGCACTGCAGCTCTCTGATCATCTTTGAGTCCCTTCTCTGGACTTGCTCCAACAGATTGATGTCCTTCCTGTGCTGGGGACCCCAGAGCTGGATGCAGTACTCCAGGTGAGGCCTCACCAGTGCAGAGTAGAGGGGGAGAATCGCTTCCCTCGACCTGTAGGCCATGCTGCTTTTGAGGCAGCCCAAGATACAAGTAGCTTTCAGTTTGCACATTGGCAGCTTATGTCCAATTTGACATCCACTGGCACTCCCAATATGTAATATATACTTATTTACACTGTAAAACATTTTTCAGCTAATACAAATTAACCTGCTGATGCATTACAAAAATATTTATGAAATTAAGATCTGAATATAATCAGAAGTTATATAAGTTATATGTATGTGTATATATATATATACACACATATATATTTCTTCTGGCAAAATCTACAGTTAAGTTAAAAGTTTTTTGGGATGAGAAACATTTTTGTCATACAAAATTGTGAAAAAACACTGTTTTCTTTTTGTAAAAAGAAGGAAGACACATTAGTCACAGATAAAAATTACTTTCCGTAGCTGGGTAAATTGTTTATTCATTTCTAAGTCACAGCCTTCAGATGGTTTTAAATTCTTCAGAGACCCCACCCAGTACTTGAACTCTCTCTTAAGGTAAATTTTAAAGAGTTTTTTGTATCAAGGTTCATTTATTCTGGCAAGCAGGGACATATACAAAGAGCCAACTCAAGAAAACAAAACAGCATGTAGCGTTTACTAAAAGTTTACTAAATTGCCTAAGTTACACAGATGTTGTGTGACTGAATTAACTGAACACCACTGTAGTTAAAAACAAAGTTGAGCTAAGGACTTTATCAACAGGATCTTTCTGTGCTACAGAAAATCTTGAAAGTGCTGGAATTGGCTGAATTGCATTAGATACCTGAGGACAGAGCGTATCTTAGACAGCAACTCTTGCTTTCAAAGCTAATTGAACAGGGGATTCCAAAAGGCTTGTATGGGCCTTCACATTATCTATTTGTCTCACTCAAACTTATTTCAGATGCTGATTTTCTGGCATGGGCGTGCTTAGACCCATCTGCCATAGTGCTGCTGTGCTTCTTCACATCATGAACTGATGCAGCACTTGCAGATGAGCAAAGCATCAAGCCTGTTTCAATGTACCTTCTGTGATAAAACGTGCAAAACATGCATATACAATCCTCCTGGGAACAACAAACTGCAAATTTTGTCTGTGTGCTTCCTGAAAAGGACCATGGTAGGAACATTTGGCCTCTTACCATTAGCAAACACTTTTACCCTTAGTGACTTTGCTGCACATTTCTGATTTTGTGTTTTCACAGAAAAGGAGAAGCAGTTCTCTGAGTGCACATGGTTATTTGGGAGCTCAGCCCTCTGCACAGCCACTCTGTGACAACTAAAAATGAGTTTTTAATACAGTTTTCAATGTTGTGTTTCTTTGTCACTCTGCAGGAGTACTTGGAATAGCAAAATTTAGACCTTTTTTGTCAAAATCAGAAAATGTCAAAACATGACTATCACATGCCCAAACCCGTGACTTCCAGTCCAAGCTACAGCAGAAACTTTCCTCTTTATTCTCCCTACCTTCTACTCCTAGAAAGAAGGCAAATGCAAACAGTACTATTTTTCATCTCTTCCTTTCTGTCTACCTCATATAAATAAATGACCATTTCACAGATGGGCCACATCGGCACCTGCTCAATATTTCACCAACACAGAAATAGAACTTAGAGAATTCTGTATAAACTAGCATAAAAACAAATGAATAAACAAATAAAACTGATTTTCCTGAAATGCTGCATGAAAAATGAAACATTAAGGAGATGGAAATATAATTCAAATGGCGAGGAGAAATGTCTGGTCTGCTAACTAGTTCAGAGATTATTTCACCAAACTCCAAATCTGTATATGAAAACTCCCTCTGAAACAGCTCCTAAGATGTGTGTTAAGAGAAAAGGCACCTCAGATAACCCCTTTCAGGTGAAGTGGTTTCTGTCTGATTCTAAATGAAGAGGTTTGCATCAAGGCTTGGTGATATGCACCCAGGCTGACAGCTAAAAATCTGTGTGAAAAACCATATGACAGAAAGAACATCACTGGATGGATCACGGAAAGATGGTAATGTATTTTTGCCTAAGCAAAACCCATGTTTGGGTGGTATATTCCTTTTTTGTATCCTCTGTCCATTTAACTTGTCATGGGGAGGATCTGTGATTTGCTACGAGTGACTTCCAAGAGGAAAGGATCGCCACCCCACTCATGGGCTGTCGTATAGGCTGTGCAGCACATAGTATGGGATGTCCTCAGGATCAGTAGGTGATACAGTAATATGGCTCAGAAATTAGTGAGAATAAGCAGAATCCAACTCCTAAGGCATCTACAATCCTACTTTTGCTAATAAAAGAATATAAAAGGGATGGAAAATGTGATCAGGCTCTGAATACATTTTCCAGCACTCTTCTGTGAGGGCCAAAGGGAATTATTTTGATAAGAGGAAAAATATAAAGGATGTTTTTCTGAGGTGTTTATTGCATTGAAATATGCACAGAGAAAAAATAGCCCTGAAGAAAAAAATAGGGGGATTTTTTAAAAATTGTTTTCAGCATATTTCATCCTATGACTAAATGCACCAGACTTCCCAAAACTCCCTTTCAGACCCATATAATCAGCAGTGCAGTGGCTTCAGATATACTGACTGGAAGACAGTGAAGTTCAATATTTTCATTAGAAGGAGTTTGTCTACATGAGAAAAGAAGAGCAACATGGTATTTCATTTACCTCTGAGAGAGATTGTCCGAGCCAGTTACTGTAGTGCAGCCTCTGATATCTATTCATGTCCATGCCTGTTCCAGCTGTTGGAGTCCCAGTGGCACAGCATAGGAATCACTGTCATGTTAGTGAAAAAGGAGATGAGATCAACACAGATTAGAAGATTTGATCACATTTGTGCTTGTGATGTGTCAATACTGTTCATTTTTTGCAGAAGCCATGCAATGTTGTTCATGCTTGCCCATAGCTGTCGTGTTGGCTTTAAAACACCTAAGGCACAGTGATTGGCTAAGGTTCATTAACTAAAGATACAGCTAATGACCACAGAGAAAGCTGTAACTATCTCAGGTTTAAGCCTCAAATGTGTCTCATTGTATTCTGACCTCTTTAGCTCAAATGAGCCATTTTTGATGCTCAGGCTGGTTGGAGTGCCTAAGCAGGGGGACAAAGAGACACAGTGAGAGGTTAATAAGCCCAGCATGGAGCATGGGGCCAGTGCTCTTCTCCTCCTGATCCCATTCCCACCTCCATCACCCAGCCACTGCCAACTAAATGAGTACAACCTTTCCATAGTATGTGGAACTTGTGGTTGAAGTGACAGCAGTCTATGGCTGCACAATTAGAAAACTTGCACATGACAAGACAGAAAAGTGCCCAGGTTTCTTGTACATTCTGCCAATTAAACAGACTGTCTGTCCAAGGCAGACTTTGAAATCCATGCTAGGTTTTCATCCTAAGGAGAACAATACTTCTTTGCAGCATGGGGCGAATATTTACTGAACATGAAGAAGCATGCAGCTAGCTTAATTGATATGAAAGAGAATGATGTATTTATGCCCTAAAGTTTTACTTCTCCTGATGTAAGACTTGTATTAAAAACACCCTCCACACTTAGAAGCCTGACACTGTCTGCAGTTTTGCCCAGGGATTCACACCTGCGGGTCTGTAATGAGCTGGGGAACAGGAGAAGATATGCTTCAAGTTGTGCCTTTCTTTCCTGATGATCAGCAGTTGCACAGAGAGCAAGGAAGGCAGTTATCTTATTTTTTCACAGTTTTATCTGTTTTCTCTCAGAATTTCCCAAGGCCCATAAAAATAATGATGAAGAGATCAGCAATCCAGTTACAAGGAATTTATTTTTTTTCCCAGTGAGGAAGCCTCTGGCCCTTTTGTATTTTACAAAATAGAAGAGGAAGAATATTAAAAAGTCACAGTTAAATATGAAAATATGTGAAATAAAATAGAGTTTGTCATTTAACTCTTGGGGTTTATTATACTTAGAGTTATCTCAGACGTATATCTTTTTCTTCTCCCTTAGCTCTCACTAGTATTCACATAATGGATTGAAAAAAATAAATGATTACTGCAACTTTTCAAGTGCCACAAATTTTCATTGGCTTTTGAAAAAATGAGTAGACTAATAACCATCAAACACCAATATTATCCCCATACATCTACTGTATCTATGTGAAGAAGCTGTGCAGCAGGTGGTAACTTCAGCTAGTCTTCGTTATGCTTACTTTATTTATGTACAAACTAATGGTTTATTTTCCTTTTTATTATTTTTTTCATTGCCAGCTCTCCCCAGACTTGGCACGAGGAGAAATACAAATGACTTTGTACTACAGATATTTGTAACTATGAATGAAGCCTTCTGTGAATTCCACCTTCTTATTTCAGGTGAGACATTGAAAAGTTAATTAGATCTCTGCCTTCATACCTATAACGATGCTTGTCTATCTGTGAAGGATGATGCATGCCCAGATCTTTCAGTGGAACAGCTGAAATCAAAACCAGAAATTATTTTAAGAGCAAATATTAAGAAAAGACAATAGTGTAAGAACTATTTTCTCTTTAAAGATAATGAGACTGTCACTTCTGAAAATATTAACTTGATCTAGTGATTTTTGCCCTTCTATTTTTGGATTGATGATGGGCCACATATTTATTTAGAGGTTTCTCTACAAGGAAATAAGATGTAGTGCTGAGCTGTGATCAAAACCTGAACTAATAAGACATACAATGTGTCTAAGCATCCTGTATGATTACTTGAGGGTTGGTAGCTTTGAAATGACCCAGAAGGAGAAAAAAGCCATAGTGGAAGAATTCTGCCTACCATGAACAGCAATGTCCAGAAAGTTTCATTCCCTCTGCTTAGTCCAGGTCCTCTCTGGTATGGATTTGCCTGATGACTAAAGGGTGTTTACCACCATCTTGTCCCAAGGATTGTTCCCAAATTGGAGCTGTTTAGTGTCTGCCTGTGTCATCGGATATGACTGTGGTTGTGCACCCTCTGCATTTGCATTGTGGCTGTATCTTTTGTCTCTCTGCACCTCTGTGAATGTTTCATGCTCTTTCCCTCTCTGCCATCTATTCTGATTGAAATTTTTAAGGACAGCAGTTCACATTTGAATATGCATAGATGAAATCCACAAGAAGGGCTTTTTTTTTATAGCAGCAACAGAGTACAGATACAGAAACATGCTCCAGCATCAGATTGCTGTTGTTTCATTTCTCGTGTTCCTACTGTGCTCTCTAACAACAGACAGGAACAACAATTCATTTTAACAACTCCCTTGTAGCTGTTTTAATTTTTTCACTCTGGCGGTCTACCCCACGGTTTGGGGGCGCACCAGCAGTTCTGGATCTGATCCCATGATTCGGAGCCATTTCTGACGGCTGAAGGGATGGGGAAGGGGGACTCCATGCAGCAGGAGTTCCGTCCC
>JAWWLV010000088.1:134727983-134739988 GCA_035041135.1 Platyrinchus mystaceus
GGACTTTTACAGACAATGCAAAAAGCCATTTTAACCACATGTTCACTTTAACATTAGAATCCCCACTGCTACATTTCACCACTAATATTTGGGTATTAAAAGTTGTCTCACAACTGCAGTTGATCATGACTTTTTGAGCTCTCTCTCGTCTTGCTATTTTATCTGTTAATTATAGATATATATTGAAATTACAGGTTTCCATGTCGACAAGGTTTCTCTCTTTCTATCCAGCAAGTGAGCTCTTCTTGAAAGCTGGCCAGCTGGCTTTGGGTTTTTTACCTTGGCCTGAGTTTGTGGTATAAGTAGAGGGCTTGTATTTCTTTTTAACTGTTTGTGTGGAGGTTGATTGCATTGTAATGAATGTAGGCATATTACCTCATATTAAATATAAGCAGAGGACGTAGGATGTCAGCCTTGGCTGTTCTTGGCTTCAAGCATGTATTTTAAATTTGTGTACCACTGTAGTTTAGAGAAAAAGAGGAGCAATCTCACACCCAAGAGTGTGTGTGAGCTGTAACTGTGCTCAGGTTCTTTATAAAGAGTGAGATGCATATAGAGGGAAGGTTCAACAAATCTGTCCTTCCTGGTTTATGTAATTCCAAAATTTTTGAACCATCTGTCCCATAAGAAATGTACTCCATTTCAGAAAAAAACCCCCTTAAAAATACAAAAAGTGATGAAATAAAAAGAAAAAAAACACTTGGAAACAGAAAATACACTCAGCAACGTTTCTTAGGCCTTTTTACTGAGGGCAGAAGCTCTTGAAAGGAACCTATTTACAGTCAGTGTCAGATCAGGGATTTACAATCAGAAAATTATTTGCTTTATTCATAAGCAAATTAAAGTAGAATTATTAAAGTATAATGTGGCTGGCAAGTTGGAGACCAAGACTGAGGCAGGTCAGAGCTGTTGGGGGCCAAGGCAGTTCAGTGGTGCAGCAGATCATGCTGGGGGTCCTTTTTGGCACCGATGGTCATCTCCAACTCCCACTGACCGTGAAGTAGGAGGAGCACCTGGGTGCCACAGCCTCGTGGGAAGGCCAGTGGTCTAGGAGGGAAATTATGTGTGGGTCACCATCTGGCAAGGTGAAAGGCAACACTCAAGCAAAGAAAAATAAACTTCTAATCGTTCTACAGTCATTTGATTTGATTAATTTGATTATATTTGCAAAATGACACCTCTGAGTCTCACACACCCTACACACATGTAGTTCTTGATATAGGTTTTACCAGGTATCCAAGTGAAGGCCAGTGAAAGAGTGGGGCTTTCAAAATTCTACCTTCTTCTCTGGACTGTGCTGGAGGACACGTTTTCATTCCTGCCTAAAGGAATAGAGAGAGTTAATAGATTAGCACTCAGAAATGCAGGATGAAGCCTATGAATAAACTCTATGCCAATGCATTTGTATGAACAACTAATGTAGTTGCAAGCAAAATACATCACAAATTAGAAGTTCAGGGCTTACAAGGATATTCATAAATGTAAATAGCTATAGAAAAATGAAATCTTTCAGAAACACAACCAAGGAAATGAAAAGACACAAGTAATTCAAACAAGCATCAAAAGCCTGAATTTCTGAATAGCTGTTGCTAATGAAGAAACAATTGACTTCACAGTGCAGCCATGCTAATGAACTGTGCTTTACAGATGATAATGAAGTATTTTTTATGAATGCCTAATAAAGACAACACTGTTGAGACAATGAATAATAATGAAAATTGAAAATCTCTTAGAAATTAAAGGAATCATGAACAAATATGTTTATGTTGTACTAAGAGCAATAATTACTTATGTTCTTTTCACATTTTCAAAAGTAAGAAATATAAAGTCCCAATTCTCTGCAGTATTTAAGCATAAACTTAAAGTGGAGCAGCAGATTAAATTTGGGTGGCAGCAGGCAGAAGAATGGCTTAGTATCCATGGAGAGAAATATATATCCATAGATAATGAAATGCAGGATCTGATATGAATAAGTGTGATGTATGGTTGCCATGCTGGGCCATATAGGAAGCCAGTGGGCAAATACACTGTGCTGTGTGGCTGGCAATGGGCAGGGTCTGCCTCAAAATTTAGGCAATCACAACTGCATACATGCTGTGGACAAGGGCAGGAAATGGTTTGCAAACTCCCAAAATACAACGTGGGGTTTGCAGTCATGAGGTCTACAGGATTAAAATACCACGCTCTGAACACAGAAAAGATCATAGAAACTCCTACTTGCACACTGTAGATTTTATAATTAAAAGCTGTGGATTTTGGAAATATTAAAACTACATATGTGATATTTTACAATTTGTTAAGATTGAACTATTTTTACGTCGTTTAAAGGTATTTTGTCAGCACCTGTAAGCATGGGAGCAGTTACCTGTTATTTCTTTCCCAGACTGACATTCAGTTGTATAATTAACCTCCTTGTATTCTCAAGGCTTCCTACTTTTGAACTTTTAGTAAAAATATTGTTCCTTACATCAACTTTGGTTCCAAGCACTCCTCAAAAAATAAAATAAAGCTAATCGAATCAAAACCCTCACAGAAAATAAGCAAGTCCAGAGGCTCGCAGAGCTACCAGAGCTACCACCAGGTGTCAGAGTCTGCCAGCGCTGGTTTCAGAACAGCCCTCACAGCTGGAAGTAACTCCCTGGGGAGAGGAGGGGGTTGAGAGGTGTTTGGGAGGGTGGAGGGTTTTTCTGCAATCTTTTCTGAACACCTACTGTTCTCTAAACACAGATATAGCATAAATACTGAGACACTTGAATATTCTACCATAAACACAGAAAGCCCTTACATGGAAATAACCCTTTATGAATTATTATGGCTACCAAAGGTAGAAATAAAAATTTGTTTAGCAGTTAAATGTAAAAAAATTATCATGTTAGTGTGGGATTTAAAATGTTTTTACAGGGAAGCTACCAAGCTTTTTTTTTCCTCATGCTGAATCATTATCCTTGTTTCTGCAAAAAGCTTCTGGATGTTTTCCCCTGTTATCTTGAAATATGAGTTTGAAAGTTTATTTGCTCCCAATGTTTTACTCATCTATTGATATGATCTATTACTTAAAAAAAATTTAAAAAGGGTCTTCTACCTTTTCTCCCTACAAACACCATTTCTGCAGAACAAGAGCAGTGCTCAGTCTCTGGGCCCATGGATGTTTTATCCCAGCACAGCATTTACCCCATTCTGAGGAATGTAGGACTCAGCCTGGGAACAGAGCTGTTCCAACAGCAGGACCTTTAGGCTTCAAAAGGAGATGTAGGTTCTTCTTCTAGTCTAGAGGGACAAATTTGTTCCACCCAAGAGATGTCATGCTTACCTTTCACGAGAATGATTAGGCAGTAAAACAGCACTTCTTTCCAGAAAATCTTTGCATTGACTCACACCGCTGTAAGGATTCCCAGTGCCTATATGTACTACCAGCTTCTTTGAGCATTTTGCCTCATTCCTGGTCTCTGGAATCTAGCCACAGTCACTCTTGGATAACACTCAACATATTCTATCCATCTGTTAACAAGTTTGCCTTAAAGCCCACTCATATGGGTGCACAGCATATGAGGATACAGCCCATGCTCACAGGGCTGGTTTAAATCTGGCTGAGCTTAGAACAGCCCTGACAGCAAGGACTCTGGCATAGGCTGAGTAAGTTTTCTGGGGAGGGTCATCCCATGCTTTGTCAAATGAGGGCTTTAAGTGTGTAATGAACTGCAGGAGCACACTTAGAACCCACCAGGCACAGGCCCGTATGTCTTATTAAAGATGAGAAGGTTTAAACTGACCACCTTGTTAATCAGCTCATTTTCTTTGCTGTCCTGGAGTCTCAGGCTTTGATGTCTCTAGCAGATAGCTTTTAAATGTTTGTTTCAGCATCTGGTGTTATTTAAGTGATCAACCTGGAAATGTTGTCATCTAGGAAATAATATTATCCTATTTAGGTATAGTTCCTTTATGCAGACAATGAGGGTATCAAATATGTCAACAGCTACTCTTACTGTAAAATCAATAAATATGCTTTGTCACATCACTAAAATATTTCTAGATGTTTTCTAGATGTTTGCTCTTTGCAGTTTGTGCTTTAAATTTGTCAAAAAAAAAAAAAGAAAATCATTCTGAGCTTCTTCTCAGGCTTTCAGTTGTGTGGCAGACACTCATCATGATGTCTTTGTTGGGTTGGGTTTTGGTTGGGGTTTTGTTTGTTTGTTTGTTTGTTTGTTTGTTTGTGGTTTTGTTTGTTTGCTTTGTTGGTTTTTTAGTCTAATAAAAGCATCCTATTAGATACTCATTTTTCAGTCTGAGGGCAGTCTGGAAATGAATAGATGAGACTAATAGAATCCTAATGGCCTGTAAAAACAAACCTTTTATTGTGATATTTTAAAGTTCTAAATGTGTACTCTTGGTTCTGTTTCTGAGTGCAGAATATGTGCACAGTGCTTTAACATGCCAAGTGAATTTGTGTCTTGTTAACAACTTCTTTATCTCAGTATGTATAGTGCAGATAGTGTTCATATAAGTAGGTAAGCAAATAAATAGAAATATATTTAATGCACATATTTAAACTGAACAGTTCTTATTACAGTTTGGGTAACTAGTAGAAACCAAGACTATAATTGCTAGTTACATATCTGTGTTCATGCATGTAGGCAGGACTTGGCACAAAGTCACTATATGCCCAAAAAAGGAATACATGTGACATTTCAGATGTTGACAGCTTAAAAAAAATAGAGCAGAGTAGCCAAGAATTATAGTATGACTTCAGTTATTTAATTTATTGACTGACTTGTCTAATGCCAAACTAAAGTGGTGAAGCACTTAGCTGAAGCAAGACAGATGGTCAGTGAATCAACGTTTCTGTGGAGAGTGACGCTTTTATCCATTTTTTTTCAGTTCCCTTAGTGTTATTATCATGGTATTGATCCAAACATTGGATTTTGTATCAATTTACATCACCTGATATCATATGATCAGGATAAGAGCAAATGTAATCTTTCTCCAAGAAAGATGCAATTTTAATAAGCCTTCTGGAGAAAACAGCTGTGGCAATTTTCATGGAAAAATAGAGGTCAAACCATTGTTTACATACATATTTAGATCCCTTAAAAGCATTATTCTGCATACACATTTCTGCCACATTACCTTTAAAAACGTTTTGTTCCTTGCTGCTTATGAAGGTATCAGTGATCCATAATGCAGAACCTCCGGTATTGAGCACGACTGTACTGAATAGTATTAAACAGGCTGCTGCTAGCCCTGTTTTACAATTTTTCAAAAAGAAAGTATTTTAGGGTTTGGAGATTTTTTCATCATATGTTCATATTCTTGTGAATAAGCAGCTTCTAAGATGCAAACTGTTACAACTGCATTTTTGTGACAAGTTTACGGCTCAGGTGAGTGTTAGTCTCTGCCCTTTCCTGCTTTGGTGCTCATGAGTAGAAAAGAACAAATAGGGGGTTTTTAATTTTCCTCCCACCTGCATCAGTTGCTCCTCTTGGCCATGCCTAAAACAGGCATCAGTCTCCGCAAGACAGAGACATGGTCATGGTCTGTGAGACGGTCTGTGAGAGGTGACCAAGTTACAGCACCCTCTGATACTTATGCAGTGTGTTTGACCGCAATATTTACCTTATTATCTCTCTCCACCACAGGCATGATGGTTCCCAGTGTGGGCTGGTCTGTGAGGCAGCCTGGGCAGGGAACTTCAGAGACTTCGGTTTTCTCCTACTTCCATTCTTTCTTCATATTTGCTTTTTTGCAAATTATTTTTGGTCAAAAAGGTGAAAAGGGGATGCCAGAGTACATCATGGTAATTGCAGTGAACGGCAGTTCACCCCCAGAGCTTTCACTGGGATGTAAGGAGAGCAGGGCAAACACATGCACTACATTAGTTTTATGTCCACACCACTGTGTGCTCAACTGCTTCCATTTAGTATAGTCTTATTTCATAAAACAAAATAAAACCCCCAACCATTTTAAGAATAAGTAACTCTCCTTTACTCTGGCTTTTTGGTAGAATATTGAAGCTAGTCTAGAATACAAGTCCTTTGCTTTCAACACATCCAACGACTTGAACTATTTAAAATATCAAAAGTTGAAGGAAAGGTAAGATATCCTTAAAGCATACTGGAAGTAGAGTTTTACGTGCAGTTCTTGCAACAGGCTGTTGCAGATGCTGAGTTTATGTGGGTTAAGGGTTGATTTGACAAATTCTGAAGAGAAAATCTGTAGGGTTTCCTAAAATGCACACAAATCAAGGGACTTGTGAAACTCCTGAGCTGCAAATGACTGGAGAAGACCCCTAGTTTCTGTTCTTGTGCTTTTGCCTAGACATTCAGTTCTGGCTTTAGATTGATTCAGTATATTTACTCTTATGTTCTGACACAAAGAACTTTATGAAGAGCCACACCAAAACAGAGGAAGGACTTTTGACCAGAGCATGAAGCACAGTGTCTGTCCTACACCATCCTGAGGGAGTCAGTGGTATGATACAGCTTCATAGACTCAGAATTTGTTCATGCTGCAAAGGATTTTAAAGATCATCTAGTTCCAATCCCCCTGCCATCCCTCACAGCAAAGAATTTCTTCCTTATACCTAATCTAAACCAACCCTCTTCAAGTTTAAAACCATTACTCCTTGTCCTGTACTCCCTGATGAAGAGTTCCTCCTAATCTTTCCCTTAGGCTTCCTTTAAGTACTGAAAGGCTGCTATAAGATTTACCTGGAGTCTTTTCTTCTCCAGTCTGCACAACCCCAACTCTCTCAGCCTGTCTTCATAGGAGAGGTGTTCCAGCCCTCTGATCATCTTTGTGACCCTCCTCTGGACTTGCTTCAGCAGGTCCACATCCTTCTTGTGCTGAGGACCCCATAGCTGGACACAGCACTCCAGGTAGGGTCTCATGAGAGCAGAGTAGAGGGGGAGAATCACCTGCCTCAACCTACTGGCCACAGGCTTTTTTTTTAGCTACTTTTTCATTATATTTTCTTTCCTTTTTAGTTCTCCCAAATAATAGGTTGTTTTCCTTTTATTTCCTCTCTAAAAGAAGAATTTATTTTCTGTGTTCACTAATATTCATTATTAGCATTTAGAGGATTCATCTTTCCTAGTAATTTTTCTTTGCTTATAATTTTTCATTGTAGATAGAAAATTTTCAAGATTCAGAAAGCATTTAGTTATCATGTTCCTCCTCTGGCCAATAGATGGGACTCTTACCTCTGATATCCCTTCTCTCTTTGATCTTATCACATAGATAATAGTGCAAAAGCCATTCTTGAAATCTGAAACATGAGGGATACATGTTACCCCACATCTCTGAAAAACATATGAACAGGGGACCTCTGCAGCTGTTAACATCTCAAATGCAGGAGGGTGGAGACAGTAGAACTTGAGTTTAGAGCAGGTTTATCTTTCAAACAGTGTTTCATGAACAAATTAAACATATTTGTCATCTGTTTTTTTTCCTCCCAGGAAGGATGCATATTATAAGAGTCTGTTAATACAATAAATAAAAAATAAATTACCAAACAGGTCAAGTTGATTAGGAGAGTTAATCATGACTTTGCTCCTGTTGCCTTTTACTCTCAGATACACGATTGACACACACATTGCTAAAGCATATTAGGAGCTGACCTGCATTGGAATAGAAGCACTGGATTTTGTTGGAAAGTACTTGTTTTGGATGGGAGATAGTTCCAAGGTGATGTGGTTCATGGAAATATCTGTTTCCTTATATTTCTGGTGAAATGTTGGTGGGACATCAGTGAATTTCAGCCTAATTGAAAATGCACCAGCTCCTGGGGGAGACCTGAGAACTCCTGTGTTTCAGCTTCCCTGGCTGAGAAGTTATTGTTGGAAATACTGGGATATTATCAGTGGGTCTTGCGGTCAGTGCCCTGAACTCGAGGGCAGGAAGGCTGGGACCTCTCTGCTGGCTGTTGTGGCTTGGGGGTACCCCTTTTGCAGTCAGGGAGCTGAATACCTGGAAGACCTACTATATTTAAAGTGGTGTTCAGAGAGTGGCCCTTCAGGTTTAATTTCCATTGCTTTTCCTTTTCCCAGTGAAATGCTTTGATTACTTTAATTTGTCTTTCCAGGTTTCAGAATAGAAAGGAGAAGAGGAAATCCTACAGCAGAACTGCAGTGAAATAGATTTTATTTTCTAGCCCTTCAGATGGCTGGGAAATGATGAGCAGTTTTGTCTTCAAGAGTGCATTGCTCTCTATTTCTCTTGTGGCAGTGTTATACCTGCACATTTCCTCCTATAGTGTTCCCATGTTTTTGGTTCCCCTGTGTATTGTGCCTTGTGCCTATTGACTGATGGCCTTGGGGGATGCTCAGCAATGGCCTGGAAATCACCACACATTAGGATACAAATGTGAATGTATGTGCTGTGTGTGTACAACAAACACACATCACTACCTTGAAGGCATTTGCCCATATTGATCATTTGAAAGAGGATGATGCCATCAGGCCCCAGCTGATGGTGTTGAAGTGGGAGATGACCATCAGTCAGAGTAAGCAGCAACCATGCATGACTTTTGACATGAAGGAGTCACACAGAAAAGAGATATGAAAGGCACATGAAAAATTATGACACAGCTGGGTTTGACACAACTGGACGGTGCCCCACCAGCATCAACATCTCTGCCCAGGCCAGAGCACCATTCCTTGAGAGTACTGGGGGGTGCTGGGGAGTGCCTGTTGGCAAGGGAGAGGACAGCAGCACTCTGGGAGACCCATACCTGTAGCATGCAAGCCTGAAAACACAGGGTGCTGACATTTACGTATGTATCAACATTTCATTAAGTGCCTAGCATTGAGATATTACTGGTATCATCCTAATTTTACAGAAGACTGTCAGGAGGCTTTGCCTCTGTGTGTGTCTAGCTGGACCTTGTGCCCTGAATGCCCACAGGCATCTGGAGAGCAGAGGCTGCACTCCTGGAGTGTGTCTCAGCTCTAATTTAATCCAGGTGAAATCAGTTTTATGCAGACAGAACTCAGCACTCCAAAACCATTCCGAAAAAACAGGGGCAAATGGGAGTGTTGCTAAATCACCCAGCAGAGCAGCTAGTGCAGATGAGTGAGGTATGTTCCCATCACATGGATGTCTCAGCCAGCAAGTAGGAGGCAAGAATGACCTACAGCAGAGGGACATTGAAAACCTGAGTGCTGAGCTGCCTGCAACCAGCATAGCTTTGCAGGTGGCATCTGCCTCTCCCCCCCATGTTTCACTAGCAAAATGAACAGTGGTGTCATCATGGCCTCATGCCTTTCTGTAATAAAAATCTCAAATAAACGAGATTAGTTTTCTAATTTGTTAGAATTTTATCTAATCTTTTTAAGTTAAAAGCAGTCCTATTTTTAATTCCAGATAATACAAGTCCCAAATGGCAAGGAGGAGAATGTGAAACAACACATGCTGGCTACAAAACATGGCAATCCCTTACTGAGTCGTCATCACCTGTGACTGATTAATGTAGTCCCCCCAGAATACTTTCTTTGTGGTTTTTTTAATAACTGGTATTTCACCTTATCCCATCTTTGTGCAATAAATGAGCTAATGAAGTTCCATACTACAGGCAAACCTGGCAGCTGGTAAAATGAAATTTTAATATTTTTTGGTTTTACAGTCTCAAGAGACTTTCCTTACTTTGAAGCAAGCAAACTCCATCACCTGCAACCTAACTCTCAGGTGAGCTGGGTGTGCATTAGTCAAAGGGCTTTTGGCAAGTTGTCGAGCATCCCTTTCATGGCACATGAAAAGAGGTGGAGGCTTTGATCATCCATTGATTAAAAAAGGAAAATAGGAAAGGAAGAAGGGAATTTCTCGATCATGTTGAAGTTCTGCAGACAAAATGTGTCATTCTCTTTAACAAGGACTTTCACTTGTCCCCAGGCCATCAGCAGGCTGGCCAGACTGCTTAGTCAGATCAAATGTCATGTCAAATGATCGAAAGTTCTGTTTGTTCATGCTCTCTGCTCTCGGCTTCCCTTTGCAATGCTCTCTAACTGTTGTTTGCACAAAGGCTTTGCTCAGGACTTGCTTTAGTGAGCAAATGTGAAAGTGTATGTTCTTTACAGGACAGCTCAATGTCCAGCATGTAAGTATAGCAGAGCATGTTTAGGCAGCATATGTGTCTCAGTTGTTCCCTGGAAGGAGCACACTTCCAGCCCACAGAAACATTTCCTCTTGCCACATTTTGTCTGAAATGACTTACTTCATTTTCTGAACCAAGGCAGCAAGGTTACAGAATACAGGGTTTTCCTGACTCTTTAGGCTGTTAAATATTTCCCTCATGTCCTAAATGATGTATTTGTTTCCCTCCTCCTATTTGCCTACCCTGCACTCCCCAAAACATGATGAAATTGATGACCTGTGCATTTAGAGAGAGGAAATATCTCCTTATGTTGGACGTGATTAACCTCTAACTTCACCAGTGGAATAGAAAATTACTTCAACCCTACAGGTGTACTTTGAAATGGGCAGAACAATTTAAATGCCTAGTAGCTTTACGGACAAATTTAATTTATTGAGAGTAATCTGTCACTATACTTTTAAATGCTGCATGGCTGTATTGGAAGACAAGAAGCAATATAGTTTTCCTCCAAAAACTGTCCAACATATTAACTATTTTTCCATTATACTTTCTCCAAAGTATAATTGTCAGTGTTGATGGCCTGAAGCTGAGTTTATTGAAAAAATAACCTGAAATGTAAGGGCAAACAATTCTGCTTTTCATAGCAACTTGAAACCATAATGAGATGCTGCTGACCTATGATGCACCTGTGTATACTTCTCCTGGCCTTTATGCTTGAGAATGATGAGTAAGAGCCTCATTAAACTGCTTGGAAGCTGTGGCTGTTTGGGTGAGGGGTTAATTCTGTATTGTATCTGTATCTGTATTCTGGTGGGGGCTGGAGTCTGGCAGCCCAGAATCCAGGCAGGCTGCAATGCTTATCATCCTCTTGTCTCTGTGCCCTTTGCTTCCCTCCAAGGCCTCCACACATCATCCTCGGTGCACAGAATGTGAGGACATTTTACAGTGTTTTGTATTCCTGGGAAAATGTGAGTGCTGGGTCACATGATGCTTTCAGCTCCCTCTGGATAGATATATTGATTTAAGTGTAGTCCATTAATGTAATAATTATGAATTCATGACAAAGTGTTTTGCTCTCCTGTACAGAACAGTTACGGTCTCATAATGGCTTTCCTTGTTTTTCAAGTGTTCTTGAAACCCTCTGCACTATCTACTAGAATGACTGACCTTCTTTGACTCCAAGTTCAGGTAAATTACATAACCAAACATTTCTACCCCCATTCTCCAAAAAAGATAAAAGCTGAGTCAAGCAAGCAATGACAACAGAAGTGCCAAATAAACTAAGGACCCAGGATGGCCTCACACAAAACTGAAGCTGATCAGTTTAATCCAGGAAAGAGAGGAATTCTCTCAACTCTACTTTACCTGTATTTAAAAATATGTGTATTAATGAAACATTATCATTTTTTTCTTTTACTGCTGGGAAACTGAGAGACAAGGAAACTAATGCATAACTATACTACCAATTTGTAAAGGTACCTGTTTTGTGTGGATATCTGGCTTCCTACATCTTGCATGTTCATGTTTTCCTCTTCTTCTTTGCTCCTTGCAGTGGAAGAAGAGCATCCATCACAGACATAAGCATTGCGCAGCTCAGAGCACTGTTTCTTGCTCTGAATTAACTCCAAGTAATGCATGAAGGCACAGTCAAAAAAGTCAGTCTGCTTCCCTTCTGTGCAAATTTCAGACTCTTCACAGGGAAATCCCAGAAGATCCCAGGGTGTTTCACCTTTCACAAGAACCACTGAGCACACGCAGTACAGACCTAGGGCTTGGGTGACAGCCATCACTTCTGGGCATTTGCTGTACTTGGCAGTTACTATTCCTTTCCTTTTGGTGGTTGGACTGTCGTGGTTTGAGAGCCCTAAAAATCCAATTCCGAGTTCAGGCCTCCCTCCCCAATTTTAACCCGGTGTGAGAT
>JAWWLV010000088.1:134740088-134751993 GCA_035041135.1 Platyrinchus mystaceus
TAAAGATCACCACCCCCTGGGGGTTTACCATTTTCTCACCTTCAGAGGGGGAAAAACTGTTTTCCCCCACCACAGGACTTACCAGTCATTTCTTTTTGCTCTTTATCCCCAGGAAAAAGGAGTTGTCCCATCTTCACTTCCAGTCTCAGTTGCAGGAATATTGAGGGGCAATTTGAGAGCTGGAAGAGCCTTCTGTTTCATCATGCTGTGGTGGTGAGGTATGCAAGACAATGGCCGTATTCTTTAGGAAAAGAGGGCTGAATTGCCCACGTCTACTGGCCATGACAGCTGGTGATAACATGTCCAAGAAAACCAAAGTTGGAAAAGATGAAAGTTGCCTTTCTGAAGATTAAAACCCACTGGTCAGGTCAGACTGTCTGCAAGGATTGTCTGTCTTTGCCAAGACAAAGCCACCCACCCTCCCAGGTTCCCTCATCTTTAGCAATCTAGTGCAAAGGAGGGGCAGGCGGACTTCTGTCTGCCCTGGCAGCCAGGAGGGAGGAGCACCCGTGGGTGAAGGCCACCTTGTACGGCTGAGCCTCCTCTTCAGCTGGGAGTTCTATTCACTGGGAAGTACTTGTGGAGCAGGATGGCACCCGAGCACTTTGCTTGCCACATTCTTGCAGCCCAAGAGGGAAAGGTATGATGAAGGGCACAGGGTGGGAATCAGAGTTGCCCATCTCCATGAAGAAGAACAGTAGGGAAAAGCAGCTTCCAAAACCAGTCAGCTTCCCTTCAGACAGTGGGAACAGCAGACTGCTTAACCTGCAGACTATTGTACCTGACATGTGCCCAGTGTGTGCACCATACCTGCATGGTTTGCTGCACCCTAAAGGGCCACTGGAATGAAGGTGAGACTCAAAAACACTATTAATTTTGCAGACAAATGAACAAATGAGCATTTATTCCATCTGCAATGCACAAATGGGTCTTTCCTTCTTTCCACCGCCCCCCCCACCCCCCACTAAACAAGTCAGCAGGATAAAATTATTGTGGAAGAACATTTTATTATCAGTTCCACACAGCTGCACCTTAAAGGAGAGAAAACTCCCTGAAGCATTCAAAACTGGCAGTGCAATGACTATGGTAGAGGTCTGAAGGAGCACATCCTGGTGTGGGTCTCTACCTTGACCTCACGAAAAATCCTTTCATTGCAAGTGAATCCATGAGCTGACAACAGTTTCACTGAGCTGGACTGGAAAGGACTGCCTGTTTCACAGTAGCTGCTATGCAAAACACTTACATTAATAACGGTACTTACATTACAGGTCTTTGGGATAGAAAGAATTGACTGCTTTTTCAAGAGAGAGGAGCAAAATAGCTTTAGTCAACGCTTTTGTATTTTTAAGATGGAGAAAAAGATGTGGTCCTTTCGACTCACAAAATATAGTTAGTTTAATTAGAAAATGCAAAATGTAGTAAGAGGCTTGAATTTCTCGCACTTTTATTTTCTATTCATTGGAATAACTCTTAGAGCAACCCCTCTTAGTTTTTGGTGCTGTACAAACGTACAATAAGGGTCAATACCTGCCTGATGGTGGTCTAAAGAGAAGATAGAGACCAAAAATAGGACATAATATCCTCAGTTACAGCTGGGTACTGAGGCACAGAACAGCGAAATCATTTTCTTAGGTCATGGATGGTATGAGTAAACATTTCTTGATCTAGTTTAAGTCCAGTGATTTATACATTAGCATTATGTACAAATTGGCATAAATGGTCTTTTTAGATTAATTTGGTCTGATGAATAAGCAAGGTTAAATTATAAGGTTTTGGACTGAAAGTATCATTATTACCAGATCATTTTTTTCTATTGGCATGTCATAATGGAACACAGTCCGGGGCAGTCATACATTTGTCGACATTATCATAAATGCTGCTTTTGCAATTAGAACTATTCTTCCCTTAAAACAAGAAAAAGTATTTCAGACACACCTTTTCTGGGAAGTAGACCATTATAATGAATGTGTTGGTCTTATCCTTCTGAGAAAAAATCAGTAGTATATAAAACAGGGGCTTATAGTATCTATAAAAAAGTAGTATTTTATAGAAAAAAGAAACTATTACTTTGCTGGGTTTTCAAAAGTATCTTACTAAGGCAATAGAAAATTAGAATAGCCAAAGCTATTTAAAGATTCAAAACCAGTGTTCACAATCTCTTTTGATTCATATGAGAGAGCACAGTAAGAGAGAAAGGACGGCACAAATTATTTGAGAAAATATTTTTTTGGGCCTTTTTTTTCTCCTGTTTTTTCCTCCTCACAATGTCTTTTTCAGTGCTTCCTGTGATACTGACATGAATGCTAATGAGTCAGCACTTTAATATATACGATCAAGCTGAGGTGCTTGACATTTGTCGCCACAGGAGACGTCTGACTTTTCTGGCTGGAATCTGAGAAGTTTAGCAAGCCCTGTGCTTTTTTGATGAATTATAAAAAATGAAGGACAAATGAAGGAGTTATGTCCCTCATTTGGCGAAATTTTTTTTAAAAACGAAATGAAAATGAAATATTTTTTCTTGAAATTGCAATAAAGAAAGGAAACAACAAATGTGGGGATGTGATAACTATCAGCCAAGATGGGTGAGGCTTCATAAACTCAGCAGTGTTGACAGTCAAATCAGTGACAGAGGCTTTGCATTCAAGTGCTGTATCTAAAAGGCAGTAAGTACACCACACCAAACCTCTGTGCCACTGCCCTGGCTCACACGCACAGAGGGAGGACCAGACAGAGAGACCCACCTGGGGATGAAGGACCCCTGCTCCAACGAGAAATCAGTTCACTGTCATTGTCAGCCAAGCTCCAAGGTAAGCAGGGACACATCTGTGTTAGATCCCCTCTCCAGGGACCCAGAAACCTGTGCAGCTTTGATATACCTTTGTCTTCTTTTATGATTCCATTTTTCACTGGTGATTTTCCCCTCTCTGCATCTTTTTTGATTCCCCTTGATTTTGCAGCACTCCTAGCAGACAGGGCTAGGGAAAAGTGTTGGGTTTTGTACAAACCTGTCACTCAGCTCAGGGTCTCTGAGGTGAAAGTGAACTATCCCAGATTGGGAACCACATATTAGTATTTTCTCACCAGAACATACACATATTCTCTAAGTCAGTAAATCTGCTGAACCAGAGTTGATAGGATAAGTCACCACTTTTAACAACAAAAGCAGGATAATTTAACCATTTACAAAGGACTAGAGTAACCTCAAGGTACCTGGACTGACGTTAAGCAAGAAAACCACGAAATATTGCTGGGGAAGAAAAAAAAAGGAAGTAAGATCAAACTTTTTGGTTTGTTTTTGTTTGTTTGTTTGGAGTTTTGTTTGTTAGTTTGTTTTCTTTTTGTTTTCTTTTTTTTTTTTTTTCAATGTACTTCATATTTGGTGAATCAGAGTCCAGAGTCTAGAACTATGGTCCTTGAGGTGTTCACAATTCATCTGAATCTCTTCTATTATGTATTCATATTGTTATAAAGCCTGGAAACTGACTAATTTTAGCTATGTTCTATGAAACAGAAGTAAAGGATAGCTTCTTTCCAGGAGTTTTTGCAGTCAGCCTGAGAAGTACTTTATTTAAGGAGAAGAAAACCAGCAGAGAGCAATTTTTAATTTCCTGTTAAACCAGCCAGCATTTTGGGATCCTGCAGATTTATTCTGTCAGAGAAAGAAACCAATTCTGGAGCCTAGTTAACCATTAGTATGATGCCTCCTGTGCACCAATAGTGTAAAGGAAGTCTTGTTTGCTTGAGCACAAAAGGATCTGGTAAAAGTAAGAATTTTCTCCTGGGTTTGGGTTTATTTTTTGTCCTCTATTCAGTCACCACTTTGCCAAAGTTTGCATTTCCTTCAGGAGCAATTAACTACTGTAGCTGAGCCCACAGCATTGCTCTGCCCTGCCCCTGCACTCCAGCCTCTTCTGTTGTGCATCTGCCCTCCTTTGACTGCATGAGCCACTTTGACTCACCCAACAGGACACTAATTCAGATAAAAACAGCAACAGAAAAAATACTTTAAGCAGTGCAACTTATTTGGAGACAAGTTTCCAAGTAGGCTGGGCTGGGCCAGGCTGCAGTGTAGGGAGCACAGCAGCAGCACACAAGAGAGGCCCTTTGAGGGCCGTGGAGGTGGCAAAAGGAAGGAAGAATTCTTTTGCCATCACTATCTCCTGAGCAGCTACAATAATACAGTGTCATACTTCTTTTAGTGGTGCTAAAGTCTTCTGTAGTAGCACCCCAAAAATAGCAAAAGACACATAGAAACAAAAACTCAGAAGATCAATGTTGAAACTTTATTAAGAGCATTGGGGAGGTAACAGATGACAAAAGTCTTTTACTTCATGATCATTTACTCCTCAGGTGAAATTCGGGCCCACGTCCCAGCCATGTCACAGGTGCTGTGTGAAGCAGAGTGAAGGACAAAGTGGCTGGAATGCAAGAAACCTGATTGCCAAAGGTCTATTTTGCACATTTTGTTGTGCTTTGTGTAATCCCTTCAGAAGAGATAAGGACTAGGAAAAAGTCATATGTCTTTTTGGTCTTCTTCTGCCTCACAGAATTCCCAGAATCTCAGGTTCATTGGGATTCAAAGAGACCTCTGGAGATCATTCAGTCCAGTCCACCTGACGAGGAAGGATCACCTAGAGCAGGTTACAGAGGAATGCATCCGGGGGGGTTTGAATGTCTCCAGAGGGGAAGACTCCATGACCTCCCTGGGCTGCCTGTTCCAGTGCTCTGCCAGTCTCAGTGTAAAGAAGTTCTTCCTCATGTTGAGGTGAAATTTCATGTGTTTTAACCTATGGCCTTTGCTGGTTGTCTGGACACTGGGAACTACCAAAAAGAGATGCCAACTTCTTGGCACCCGCCTTTGAGATATTTATATGCATTAATGAGATACCCTCTCAGTCTTTTCTCTTCTCTAGACTAAACAGGCCCAGCTACCACAGTTTCTCCTCATATGAGAGATGGTCCAGACCCCTAATCATCTTTGTGGCCTTTGCTGGACCCTCTTCAGTAGCTCCTTGTCTTTCTTGTAATGAGGAACCCAGAACTGGACACAGTACTCCAAATGTGGCCTCACTAGGGCTGAGTAGAGGGGGAGGATTACCTCCCTTAACCTTCTGACCACACTCTTCCCAATGAACCTCAGGATACCATTGGCCCTCTTGGCCACAAGGACACAGTGCTGGCTCACGGTCAACTCGTCATCCATCAAATGCAGGACTCCTAGGTCATTCCCAACACAACTGCTCTCAAGTAGCTCAGCCTCCAACCTGTACTGGTACTTGGAGTTATTGCTCCCTAGATGCAGGACCCTACACTTGCCCTTGTTGAACCTCATTAGGTTTCTCTCTGCCCAAGTTTCCAGCCTATCAAGGTCCCACTGAATGGCAGCGCAACCTTCAAGTGTATCAGCCACTACCCCCAGTTTTATATCTTCAGCAAACTTGCCGAGGGTACGCTCTGTCTGCTTGACTCTCTTGTGTATTCACAAGTTAAAAATAAAACCACCAAACCAGAAAAAATAGGTCTCTAAAATCACGACATTGTCAGTGGAGCCAGAAGCAGGTGAAATACCTTAAATGAGTTCTAACTTAGTTAATGTCAGATTTTCTCTCTACTTCCATGGTAGACAATAAATTATGCATATGTAGATGCAGACATGAACTTGTTTTCATGCATGGGTCATTAAATAATTGAGGTCTGCCATAAGAAAGAAAAAAGTAATTATATGTTCTTTCAGACTGTTCTCAAATAAGCGCATTATCAAGTTAATAGGAAGGGAATCCAAGTTTGAAGGCTCTGAACTGGCTACTCATAATTATGAGGCAGATTTATATGAGGGAATTATAGTAAATAATTTTATGTTTAGTTTCAGTGGTCAGGAAGAGTTAATTGTCACTATGCCACTACTTAAATGAATATTTAAGCCTTCACTTACTTTGAAGGCTGTATACAATCATGGTACTTTGATTTCAAAAAAGACTAGGTAAAACAAAAAAAAAAAGTCTAGAGAACAGATGAAAGAAGGATGTAAAATACAAGGAGCCATTAAATAGATTAATATATTTCAAGAAGAGAAAAAGGAGTTAAAGTGGGATGCTGAAAGTCTATAAAATGGATAACAGAAGGTGAGAGAAGAGGGAATAGTTTTTCGTTGCCTTTCCTACAAAGAGAAGAGGATCAGATGAAGCAAGCAGACTGAAAATTTAAAACAAATGTGTGGACATCTTTCCTCTCATGATGGTCTGATCTAATATGGTTGTATTATATTGTAACCTATTTCATGATGAAACATCCAAATCCATATTTAAAGGTTTAAAGTGTATCTGGAAAAAATATTTTCCAATAGGATGAAGATGCTGTAAATCAAACAGAAAGTCAACCAGATCCTGGGCCGCATCAAAAGCAGCGCGGGCAGCAGGTCGAGAGAGGTGATTCTGTCCCTCTACTCTGCTCTGGTGAAACCCCACCTGGAGTCCTGTATCCAGCACTGGGATCCTCAACATAAGAAGGACATGGACCTGTTGGAATGAATCCAGAGGATGGACATTAAGGTGATCAGAGGGCCAGAGCACCTCTGCTATGAGGAAAGGCTGAGAGCTGGTGGTGTTCAGCCTGGAGAAAAGAAGGCTCCGAGCAGACTTTATTGTCACCTTCCAATACTTAAAGAGTGCCAACAAAAAAGACAGAGGAGTTTTAATGGAGTCTGCAGTGATAAAGAGTAATGATTTTAAACTAAAAAGGAGGTACATTTAGACTAGATATAAGGAAGAATTTTTTTTACGTTGAGAGTGGTGAAAGAGTGGAACAGGTTACCCAGAGAGATGGTGGATGCATGCATTTAAGGTCAAGTGGGAGAGGGTAACCTGATCCAGCTGAAGATGTCCCTGCTCACTACAGGGAGGTTGGACTACATGACCTTTAAAGGTCTCTTCCAACCCAAACTGTTCTATTTGATGCTTGTTTTATAATACTTGGAGAAAATTATGTACATAGGAAGGGAGGAAGAATCAAACAAATGATTGCATAAAAAACCAACCAACCAACCATCCTCATTTTCGTGAAATACATTGCTACCTTGTAACTTCATGTTTTTCATGAAGTCAATGTGTTTACAACCACAAAGGCTGTATCCCTTTGCCGACTTCAGGTCACACAAGATGAGTGATTTCCCTTGTTACAGGAACTGTTGCAAGTGGAACCATTCTTTGCATTTCTTTCAAACCTGTCTTATATACGATTTTTAAATACTGTTCAGTTTAAAAAACAAATCCTGGAGTTTGGTTTTCTGAAAAAATAAGGAAAACAACAACAAAACAGCAAGAAAGAGATCTAGTTCACAGTATTTGAGTACATTTCAAATCTTCCGTAAGACATTGCAAAACCTACATGTGAAACTGTTTTATTTCTGCAAATGGTTGAAAAGTCATTGCTTCAATTCTTGCATCAAACTGACACATCATGTCAGAAAATACCAACATTAGCTTAAAATCAGGTGTTATTCCTTATTCTCCTTTGAATATTTTGTGTCATTCACATTTTTCTTTGAGAGATATTTTTTTTTCTGAGGTTTTTTGATACCTAAACTACAACTCTGATATTATTGCACTTTTAGCCCAAAAGATCTTTATTTTGTTTTAGGAAAATAACAAACTAAAACCTGTCAGCACTGACTGTACTTAAAGGTCTTGTGATCCTTAGGAGATCGGGATCAATGTATTTCATCAATAGCTCATGACAGCTGAATACCATTAGGTTTGGATATAGAAATTACATCTTCCTCTAGAGCAAGAAGAAGCTGTTTTCCTTTGTTAAGAGGTAATACATGATAGAACTGCACAAAAAATATTGTTTCAGTCCAGTAAAAAATTTAGAGATTTCTCTTCTTACTTCCTCTTTTTACTGATTACTATTTCACCTCATAAGTAGACTTTTGACTGTGAAACCGGCTTCTCAAATTCAAGCAGAGGAGGGACTAAAATCTTTGGGGTTCAGGGAAATGGCAGGACCTAGTGTTATAGTTAGTGAGCTAGGAAGAGGCAGTAAGCAGAAAGCTGGTGAGTCAGTCTCCCTGGGGCTATTTTTTAAGTATGAACTTCTGCAGCCCACCTGAATACAGGGCACATGGAGGAATTCAAATCACTGTGAGGAGGCTGAGTCCAGCTCTCCAACATGACCCTTGACCCCTACCTTCCAGTACATTTTCACATTATTTTTTTGTTTAGAAGAAATAAGCCTTTTTTTGGCTGATAGATGTGTCAGTGAAGTGTTTCCAAACATCTTTAATACAAAAAAAAAAAAAGTCACAACAGTTACAAATGACATTTTCATAGGTTTCTTATTTTTTTTGGCAGGCTGTGCTTCTCCCATAAAAGAAGAGGGATTTTAGAAGGAGATCTCTTCATTTCTGGCTCATTTTGCACAGTAACATCTTCACTGACTTGAGGCTGATAAAACTTTTCTGTTTTCCTTTCCTATAAATGCATGGCTCTTGAACTTGACTCTAGAGCTTTCTTCCTTTTCAGAACTGTTTTTTTTCTATAATACCATGAAACTTTGTTTTGTTGATTTGGGTGGTTTTTTTTTTTTTTTTCCTTGATGTGGAAACTGTTGTCTGTTCAACAGTTCTTCCCCTTTCCTCTCCTGCATTTTTGACTGAAATCTTGAGTGCAAAGTCATGGTGGATGTCTGCTCTAGAACCTTTACTTGGCCTTGGCCCTGATTTTTGTCTTTTCTTTATTTGCTTTGAGTGAATGACAAATACCCACATTTCCTAGATATGAGATGTTGATACAGACAGATTTGAGAAAATCTGCAAATTATATTCTGGGGACTTCTCTGGAGTTACTTTCAATTTATTCTAATACCTCAATTTTGTATCCAAACAAAGCACTATCCTAATCCACTTATTGCTGCATGATAAGCAGTGTGAAATAGACTTTGCTGAGGATTTTTAGTAGCCATTTAAATTCCTCTGAAATAGTTTTATCACTTCTGTCTAAAATTACCCTTCTCAGATCATTTATTCTGTGAAATGAATGATGTGTGTACTGTAACTGGCTCTTATAAATGCCAAGTTTTGAGCACCCTATGATTAATGTGCTTATTCTTGTCAGCAAAATGAAGCTGTAGCCTATGCAAGTATTTCAGACATGCCATGTAGCAATTTCAGAGCATTCTGGAAACCCCTTTGGTGCAGCCATGACCCACTGAGAAATAAAGTGGTGCAACAGTAACTGAAAGAGAGGAGTGAGAATATGTGAGAGAAAGAGCCCTGCAGACACATGGTTCAGGGAAGAAAAAGGTGGAGGGGGCATTTCAGGTGCTGGAGCAGAGATTCCCCTGCAGCCTCTGGTGAAGACCATGGTGAGGCAGCTGTGCCCCTGCTGCCCATGGAGGTCCCCGGTAGAGCCGATACCCACCTGCAATCTGTGGAGAATTCCCATGCTGGAGCATGTGAATACCTGGCTGTGACTCTGTGGGAAGCTTATGCTGGAGCAGACTCCTGCCAGGACCTCTAGCCACATGGAGACAGGAGCCCACACTGGTGCAACTTTTCTGACAGGACTTGTGACCCTGTGGGGGACCCACGTTGTTTCTGAAGGACTGTACCCCAGGGAAGGGAGCAGTTTGTGATGAACTGCAGCCTGTGGGAAGGACTCACATTGGAAAAGTTTGTGAGGGACTGTCTCCTGTGAGAGTAATCCCATACTGGAGCAGGGTAAGAAAGTGAGGAGTCTTGTGCCAGGATCAATGGTCTCTTCAGGTCCCTTGTCTCTACTGCCAAGATTGCCTCAAGGCATTCACCATGGTTTTGGGACAAGGACTTTTGGAAGAGTGCAGTTGCAGAAAGGGACCTGCACATGCTGCTAGAGCCTTCACAATGCCAGCCTGCCTATTCACCACAAGCTCATCATATTTTGGAGGAACCCTGCATGGAGATGTGACAAGGAAAAAAAGCCTGAGCCCTCTGCAACTTCATCACTACAGACTCTCAGCAAAGCTAAAGATTCACAGAAATTCAAATGTATGAAGGTTGCTGGCTCTGCTCCAGCTCTGAGCAGCTTTTCAAACAGCCATGTCATGGCAGCACTGTGCCCACTGTACACATCCACAGGGAGTTCATCTTTATTTTGAATCCTTTTGATAGCTCCCACAGACTTTAGCTGCTGTTTTTCTGGTGTTCAAGCAATGGTTAAATAGGAGCGCTTCCAGTTTTTGCTATAACTTCAAATATAATAAAAGCTTGATGTAAATAAAAATGGCTGTTTCTTTTGACTGAGGACTCAGAAAACTGAATGGCACTTCCTGAAAGAAACAGTGCCTTTTCCAAACAGATTTACTCATTGTAAGTGAGGGGATCTTCCCAGTTTTGCAGGGCCAAGTGGGATGTCCTTGACCTGTATCACCATTAGAAGGGAGAGAGGAGGTCTGAGAGATAGCTGCTGCACTTTTATTTTTAAAAGATAAGATATGTGATGCCATCTCTGTTTACATCCAGTTCTGTCTCAGCGTTGAATATGCTGTCTCAAAGGCCCTACATTTTGTGGGTCTGCTGTTATGAAGATGCCTTGTGAAGCAAGATTAAAGGTTCTGGAATCTGCTGTCTTCATGCCCCTCCAAATTGCAGAGGAGGCATATTTTAACGTGTTACAGGTATTTAGAAAATCCACAGAGCCTCCATGAGCCTTAGCTGTATGTAATTCACTATTTAACAAAATTTCAGCTGTGATAAAATGATCTGACCGCTAATGCTATGTTGTCAAGGAGATTATCTGACCTCTCTCAGAGGGAGTTCACTATATGGAAAGAAAAAAGCTCAGAATAAGCAATTCATTTTAAAAGACCGTCCATGCATAATCATTGATACTGTACAAAAAGCAGTATATAATAGTTCCTTCTTTCTGTCTTCATGAAAATTGGATACCCTAGTCAGAGTTCAAACTGGATGGGGTTTGACCTCTTAGGGAAGATCTCTGATAAAGTGTTATAGGGTTTTTAATGCCTGCGAGGGAGCAAAGATGGGGAAACAAGCTGTAACTTCATATTATACAGTGGCAACATAAGAGAATTTTTGAGAATGATGTGTTATAAGAGCAGTTGAACTAGAAAGATGCCTAAGAATTAAAGGATAAAAAGTCTTTCTTTGTTTCTTTGCACAGCCAGAATCTGATCTGATGTCTGCTTGAATCGATGAGAAAAACTCCCTCATATTTTGCATTTTGGGTCCAGTCTGTGTAGAAACAGGATCATGACCAAAAATAACAACAAAGAAGAGTCAGTCATAAAGAAATGTCCTTAAAATTGGTAAAAACAACAGGTTGTGCATGCTCTCAGAACAATTTGTCCATTTTGAGGTTTTCTTGTGGAAAGGACAGGTAGCATGAGGCTTGGTATATCTCAGCTCTGCCCTGCAGCAGCCACTGTTTTGACATGGTTAGCCACTGTGTGCTTCTCCTGATGCACAAAGAAATGCAAAACCAGCTTGAGATACCAGTTGCTCTTCCCACAGAAATTGTGGACTGACATATCCAGATTGCATGGATTAAAAAAAAAAAAAAAAGAAATTATTTTCGGGTTTGTGTTTTGTGCTGTCCAGTTTTGTGAGTGTGAAGGACAACAAGGTTCACAAGAGCTGTTTTAAATCGGTTAAAGCAGCTCTGTTTCTTGCAGTGTTAAATGAAGATGTAAATGTACACAAACCATGTTCCACCTCAACATTCTTGGTATTGCTTCATCTCAAGGTTGCCTGTGCAAGGAATGGTTGTTGGGGCCTTCTCATAGCAGTGCTTATTTTCAGACACATTTTGTGTTTGTTTAGCTTAAGTCCTGGGGTTCGGCGGTGGAAGTGGAGGGGGGAAGCCTTAGGCTCTGGGTCTTAGCCCATTACCTGAAGGCATGTGCTCTCCCA
>JAWWLV010000088.1:134762303-134813797 GCA_035041135.1 Platyrinchus mystaceus
TAGATGGATGGCCTTAGGGGCTGACGAGCTCCATCTACCCGGGGGAGTGTCCCTGAAGCAGGACCGGGAATCGAACCCGCGTCGCAGCGGTAAGAGCGCCGCATCTTAACCACTAGACCACCAGGGGTCCCCAATTCACCAAATAATAAAATCATAAAAGCAGTTTTCCTCACCCATCTCTAAATGTTTTTTTGATTGATGTTTCTATATTTATTCCGGCAAAGTTCCTGCTCCTTCATCAGGCTCTTGTACATTTTATCTCCACCTGAGTTGGTAGAAGAAAAGCATAGACCTTAAAGTCCTGCCAGCTTTCTTTGCCACATGATCCCAGTTCTGTCTCAACAAACCAGTAGTTTGGTCCAGTGACCTTGCTAACAGGCAAGAGATGAACCAAATTTTCCATGTGAGCCAACTGATTGCTTAAATCCATTTTTTGTAATTTTTTTTTGACAATTGTTTTTTCAGAACAATTTAGTTAAAAATTCCTTATTATTTGCCTTGAGCCAACACCAGTCAAAGATGAAGATTAAAAGAAAATAAATATAATACAGCACAACTCACCTTTGAAACAGGATTTGCACTCTCATGGAGATTAAAAGTCCCTAAATCAATAGATTTTGTCAGGTACGTGTAAGAATGCAGGAGTCTCCAACTCATAATAAGTCCTAAATCACTTAGGCATTTTTGGAAAATCCATTCATGATTTTAGCAGTATTTCAATGTTCACCAGTGACAGGCAACAAAAAATTATTTAGAAAAAAGGATCACTGCCTTGGGTAATGAGATTTATCTCACAGAAAAGGTCCCCTCACAATCTTTACTAATGAAAGGTTTTCCCAGGTGCAGATTTCTCCCACAAACCAAACACTTATCCACTGGCTCACTGCATCAGCACAAAAACATGGCCATGTGGTGCAGCAGATGTAGGAGGATAAATTCCAGTTCACCACAGTTGCTACACTATTTAACCATCCAGTGTAAATCCCAAACACATTTGGAGATGATCATGCCAGTAGCTGGATACAAACATTAAAAGCCAGACTTTGGATGGTACTGAAACAATTACTGATGGTGGCTTTTGTTCTCTACAGTCTGCAGCTGTGGAAACATTTGTACAGCAGTAAGTGCTCAGCAATCCATCGGAGGTGGACGCAGAGTAAAGAATCCAACTTAGCTGGGATTTCACATGAACCCTGAGTACAGGCAGGTAATACAGCATGAAATTGCAATCATTTTTCGAAACAGAAAAGGCCAGCTGAGGAAGTGATCTGAGTTAGAGAAACAGAATTAAGAATAATTTATAACTATGGAGTAAACTGTTTATAGTGACTCAGTGTTCCATCTCAGTTTGTGCTTAATGTTATGAGACAGTTTGTTATGTGTTTGTTGTGACTCAAGTGAGCAGAGACACATTTTAATTGAGACAAATGGGAAACAAAATTGGGCACAGATACTGTTGGCTAAGTGGTACACAGCACAGGTGGTATCAACATGATGCCTTCCCCCTCTCCCTCCTACCCAAGGAGTTGTACCAACATAAATGTACTAGCAAAAGTCAGCACATTTCCAGGTCTTGTTTTCCTAGTTATTGTTGTTGACTTGCTGATTGCATCTGTCCTCATTAGTACATGCAATGTCAACTGATGCCTGGACCAACAGGTATGGGTATAAAATGGGGTAACGGATATGCGGTAAAAGCTTCACAGTGATCTACAGTCCATCTGCTGTCAAAATTTCCCTGGCAGAGCTGCCGGGCTTGCATGTATTCATGATGAACTGCTTTTGAAACTAGCCACTATATTTTGACAGTTGCATTAACACAGCATTAATGGGGAGAAGAAGTTGGTCTTTTACTGATTCCAAGATTTAGTATTTGACTTCTGACTGATGATCACGTTATATAATTTGAATGTGTCAGGCAACTTGCATTGTACAATGTTTCAGTGAAATACTCAGCATCAGATGCTTTTATTACATATACATACAGAACATATATATCCAGTCTTGGAATTCCTTCGGCACTTACTGGAGGTTTTACAGGAACATTGAAGGCTGGGGAAGTATTGTATGGAAAAAAGGGGAAAAGTTTCAAATAGGATGTTAATACTGTCAATACTCTGAGTGCCTCCTATAGATATACTTCCCTATAGCAATAGAGTGACAACTCTATACTTTTTTCAGTACCAAAGTGCAACACTTGATAGAAAGACATAAAAAGTGACTGAGACAAGATGGTCTATCCCATCTCTGACACAGACCAGTAGCAGGTGCAGAGGATCAGATAGTACGTCTTGCACATCTTCCAGAACTCTGATATTCACTTCAAAGTCACATGGCCTATTAAATGTTCCTCAGCTTCTCTGCATCCCATGCTCTCAGCCGTGTCTTCTGGCGCTGCAAACGCTTACCTACTCTCAGGTGTGTTAGTTTTTAGCCCCAAATTAGATCATCCACACTGCCTACAAAAGTTAGCAGAATGTGCAGAAGCGTGAGGAACAAGCATTCATGGTAAGAGTGTGGCAAAAAGGCATCAGTCACCCCTGAAAGAGAAATGAGTCTAAGGAGGTGTCAGAACTTTCTAATTCAGCTGAGGTCCCTGAGGGTTAAGGGGTTTATCCAGGGTGCCATTTAACTCAGTTTCTTGTTTTGAACTTTGGGTCAGTGTCCTGATGGATTTGATCCCTGCAGGGTCCCTGAATGCCCACACTAACTCTGTGATCTTTCACTCTTGGGCTACCTTGTGGTGTATTTCGTGGTGTATTTTATTGTATGGGGTTGAACATCTGTAACTATCCCCCCCTATAGTCACACAGCTTTAAAAGCATGGATTGCTAAGGGGTAATCTGTCCAGTTTGAAGGATAAAATGTTGAAGGGGCTGAGAGGAATCCTTTTTTTGACTCTTAGACATTACAGTAGTGGTGACTTTATTTTTCTTTCAGCTGTGTGCAAAATAATAGGATCTGCAGATCATATAGAGGAGAATCAAGGTGAGACCCATGATACATTTCTGCTGATATACTGTTGGTCAAGCAACCAGCAACCTGCGTTTTCCCATAGGCCACTGCAAGACAAATAGAAAAAAAATTACTGGAAAACTTTACCGACTGGCTTCAAACCTCTGGAATTGTTTCAGTCTGTTTTCCATCTCTGTTTCAGGTGATACTCTCTTTTTGTCACCACCTATTGTTTCAGTCTATTTAAAATCCTAGTTTTGCACCGTGTGCCTGTGCTAATTCTTCCCTCTTAACACTAAAAACCGTTTTAAAATCCAAGTTGCCCTTCCTCAGTTGTGCAACATTGTATTTTGTTGAACCCTTCCTGAGCAAAGAGCAAAAGCATTTGCCCTAAATGGAGGAAAAAAAAAAGGGGGATTTTAAGGCAAATTTACTTTTTAACCTTTTAATGCAACAGTATAAAGAGAAACTACGAGTTGAGGGGCTGCGGTGGGGAGCTGACAAGGGCACTTTCACAGAGTCTTGCAGAAAGTTTGCTATTGTTTCATTCACTGAAGCATTTAGGTTGCCAGCAAGTGAGACAGGAAAGACCTGCATTCATCTCCAGGAGCAACTGGGTTACTGCATCGGTAGGGCTTCATTTGCATGGCTCAAAGCAGTTACTTCCACCAGTCTTTGATTCATCTGTGGTTTTTCACAACCTGATTGACCATGGAGGAGTTTATTCAACCAGGGGAGACTCTTCCTTGAGGAAACGGTGGGGTATGTGTGTGTGTGGGGTACGTACCTGTGCACATGCACATGTGTGTGACTGATCTAATTAAGAAGCAATTTGTGCTGTGATAGTTTTATTGTTGCTGTGCTACAATTCAGAAAAGAGCTGAAAGGGCTTGGGAGTGATGACAGCAATAGCAATAGAGGTTTTGAAGAGAATTTTCTATAAACCGCATTTTTTTCCCTGTAATTTTCAAAAGCTGGGATGTGTTTCTTTCTAAGCCCTGAAGTGACTCTTACAGACCCCTGCAAAGTAGCAGGCAAATGTAAATTACCATTACTTTCACAAGGACAGGGACACGGGGAAGTCAAAATTTTAGAAACTGGTGTAATTTTACAGCCAGTCATCTCTCCTTTGTCTGCCACTGTGGATCAATATGATCAATATGTGAGATAGCCATCTGAGAACAGAGGGGAAAGCTGTGTGAATCAGAAAACCTTTACAAATCCCTCTCTTTTCACGTCCTGCTGCTGTCTCCACCCTCGGCGCTTTGTGACTCCTCCTGGTAAGCGGCGATGCTGGTCTGCCCGGGCTGGATCAGCTCAACCCTGTGCGGTGCTCAGCAGCGGGCGGTGCAGGAGGGCTCTGCTTTCCCTGCCGCTGCAGGGAGGAAACTCCCACCTCCACACGCTCGATTTCATGAATGCCTCAAATCGTCTATGAGAAAAGAGCCTTTTAACGTGTGCAAATGAGCTGGAGTCTTAGAGGGATTAACCTGTCTGGTAGTTGAATTTATAAAGACTGAAAGTCCAGGTGCTTTCGGGGGACTGGTGGACTACAGAGGAATGGGACTGTGACTACATGGAGAATGTGTTTTGGAGCTGCAGATCACCCACACTCTGCTGCACTCACCCATTTGCATGACCATGGAGAACAGGTGCTGAGATCAAGTGCTGGGCAGAAGCAGCAGTGGGCTGGTGAAGATGGAGAATGGCACAGGGGACAAGCAGAACCAAACTGTGTTGCCAGTATCAAGCCAGGAGATCATTACAGTTGAATACCAAGTGGTTACCATCCTCTTGGTCCTCCTCATCTGTGGACTGGGCATTGTGGGCAACATCATGGTGGTTTTGGTGGTCCTCAGAACCAAGCACATGAGAACTCCCACTAACTGCTACCTGGTGAGTCTGGCTGTGGCAGATCTCATGGTGCTTGTGGCTGCAGGACTACCCAATATCACAGAAAGCCTGTATAGATCCTGGGTTTATGGCTATGTGGGGTGTCTCTGCATCACTTATTTCCAGTACCTAGGCATCAATGCTTCTTCTTTTTCCATTGCTGCCTTCACCATTGAGAGATACATAGCCATTTGCCACCCCATCAAAGCCCAGTTCCTGTGCACATTTTCAAGAGCCAAAAAGATCATTATTTTTGTCTGGGCTTTCACCTCCATATATTGTATGCTCTGGTTTTTCTTGCTGGACATTAATACAGTAGCCTACAAAGAGACTACTGTTGTGTCCTGTGGCTACAAGGTGTCCAGGAGCTATTACTCTCCTATCTACATGATGGACTTTGGTATATTTTATGTTGTGCCAATGGTTTTGGCAACTGTCCTCTATGGCCTGATTGCTAGAATACTGTTCCTGAACCCCATCCCTTCGGACCCAAAAGAAAACTCTAAGACATGGAGGAATGATGTGGCTCACCAAAGCAAGCCTGTGAATTCCAAGATGACTAACAGAAGTTTCAATAGCACTATTGCTTCTCGAAGGCAGGTAGGAACAGCAGTTTGAAATGTCCTTCTGAAATGTAAAGCACGCTTGTTTTAGAGTTCACTGTTCTGAAGCTGTGGAAAGAGGTAAAACATATTCTTCCTTTTTGCTAACTAGTCAAGTTGAAATTCTGTGATATGTATACTCATACATATAAATATGTGGGTTTTTTCTTGCTTATTCATTATTTCCTACTCCAAGGACCAAAAAAGAATTAGTATTTTATTTCCCATATTAAAAAGCATTTAGGGAGCATCAATTATGAATGAAATATTTTTAACTATAGTTTCTTTATATTACAGGCTGTTAGTAATCTTGCCAAAAATACAGTGACTTCTGAGTAATTTTTGGGATCTGAGGAGTAGGAACTAGCCTGGGAGTTTGGGAGACTTGAGGTTTGGTCCCAGCTAAGGCAGTCCGTCACCCAGCAAACACAATCATGTTGCCACTTCTCCTGTCTGTAACTCTCCTGTGAAAAGTCTATTTAAGGAAATTTGTATATAAAAGTGCTTTTTAAATGCTAATATGTTACTCTGTCTCTCTTTTTATGTATTGATGGCTCTAAACTGGTGCATAGGTTTGACTAGGTTCTTTTTATATTGTTAAATATGGATGCTGCCCTGTGTCATAATACCAGTAGAATATAGTTAGTAGATTCATGCCTGGCTATTTGCAGTAAACCACACTGCCTTATACTCACACAGCATGCAGCAAGTAGCACAGCTGGTGCAGTGGTGAGAAACACAGGGTGCATCCTTCACAGCTGGCTCCTGGGAGCAGGCTCCAGTCAAGTCAGGCAGCCTGATGTGAGCATTGGGAAGCAGTGCTCCATGCTCAGTGGCTTGGCTCTTGACCCTGCATAGTACCCCAGTGGGTCACTTCCCCAACCTTCTGCTTCCCCACCCTGTACAACTCCCTCAGAAAACAAAACTGAGCTGTGCACCTGCTCAGACAACCTGAATGCCTCCCTTGGGTGATGGGTTGAACTTTATATTCTTCTTCTTTTATGTAGATTGCTACTGTTTAATGAGAGGGTCCATGTTTTCTTATTACAGAGATGGCACAGACCTCGAAAGTTAACTGAGCTCCTGCTAGAGCATCGAGCACTTACAGAGCACTAGAGCCCTGCTTTGAAATGCACATCAGAAAAATGTGGGCTACATTATATTTAATTATGTTGCCAATTATAGTTAATAGTCAGATAGGAACTGTTTAATGTTGTTTTTCTCTGTCCGTTAGTAGAAGATAATCTGATCTTCAAGTTCTCAATATCACTTGAATACAAATGCTTGATTACATGTGCTCAGCATTCACTTGAAAAACAGAGAACACTGCTGAATATGGATGCTGCTTTATTATGAAACCAAAAGGTGAAGATTATAATGTGATATCTTTTCTGTCTTGTAAAGACAGCAAGACTTTTTCTAAAAGCCTAAGTAACCTGATTGCTTAAAGTAGCCTCATTCTGAGTAAAGCCTGCATTTACATTCAGTACAACATGAGAAGCAAAGCAAGGATAGTGTGGCATTATTAGTAATATTTTTTTTACATAATAGCAGCATGAAAAAGATAGTCAGTGGTGTAAAATGAGAAAACACAAGTCCATATTCAAAAAAATCTAGCATCTCAAGATTAGTAAGACACACAAGTGAAAATTTCCTGCTGTGCTGGCAAAACCATGTGTAGCTGACAGTATAGTTTGGCCTCACGGAGAGTCCTGCTGTCATGTGAAACTACTTATCTTCTCAAAACTGTCCTGGTGTTACAGGGATTGAGTTGTATACAATGTCCAGCATATGATCTGGAGAAAAGGTGACTGAGAATGTGGTGTACACTTTCTACTTCTGTGGCAGTTCTCATATTTATCCAAGAAGATTTCTACAAAATTAAATTTGTGCATGTTTCTGTGGTAGGTTGGCTCCTGCTGGGGCTGGGGAGAAAAGGACAGGCAGACAGTTACAATCAGTTATTGTCATGGGCAATGCAGACTTGACTTGGGGAAAATGAGTATTGGCAATTTATTGCCCATTGTTATAGTCACAAGTTACACTCAGTCCCTTCCCTGAAGCAACCAGCAGTGTGGGGCCAGGGAGTATTACAGTCAGGTTGCAGAGGCTGTTCTTTTGTCACTCCTTCCTTCTCACTCTTCTACTGTGTCAGTGTGATTCCTCCACTGGCTGCAGTCCCTGCAGGTGGTGCCAGCCTTGCCAAAAGGTGCCTCCTCCTCTGACTTTGGTGTTCCCCCACCGTTTCTCATTCTTTTGTTCTCTTATGCCCTCTTTCTCTCTTTCTAGCATGTTTGGCATTCCCTAAATATGTTTTTCCAGAGGCACCACCAGCTTTGCTGATGGGCTTAGCTGTGTCCTGATGGGTCTGTTGGAGCTGGATGGAACTGTTTGTGTCCAGCTCGGGACAGTCCCTGGCTTCTTCTCAGAGAGACCACCCCTCCAACCTGCTACTGTAAAAACTTGGACATGGAAATTCAGTACAGTTCCACTGAGTGCTTATAATTACTACTACTACTACTACTACTACTACTACTTATTATTATTGGGTTTTTTTATAATTATATTTACTGTTATAATTAACCTACTATGAACTCATACTTATACAGCAGAATTAAACAGTAAGTTAGATAGGTTTCCCCAGTCCTCGTGATGGTTTAATTAAAGAGTTTCATAACCATTTTTGATGGTGATTAATCCAACATGACAGTATGTAAAGTCATTTTCCCCCCTTAGTCTGACCTGGATTGCTTAACTAACCTGGATTAAGCATGACCCAGACTGCCAAGTCATATAATTTTCTTCATTTTTTTCATGGGATTTTCCATTATATCATCTATATTTGGAAAGTAATCCATTGTTAAAAAAGGTCAAAACTTTTTGAACAGGGTAGGAAAGCATTTTCTCCTTGTCATACAGTGCTTTGGTTGAAGAGCACTATCTGAAGCTGTTTCCAGCTCATGACAGAGGTAGACTCTATTGTCTAGTAGTTTTTTAGACCTTTTTCTTTTTAACCTATATTATTGTGTTAGCATATGGCTATATATTTGTGTTCCTGTGTCTGCTTCCAAGAATTAGACAGACAATATTTTCAATTGTGAATCATACTGTTATGCAATTTCACTTGTTTTCTCCAAAAATGACAATACCTTACTTATGTTGCTAGTATGTGAGTTAGCCCAGAATTGGGACTAAAAATGCAAAGTCCAACTTGGAAAACATCCTAAATTCAATACCTAGGATGCTTCCTCACACAAAGCACCAATGGAAAGAGCAGGTCAAGGGAGGAACAACCCTGATATGGCATCTAGAATAGCTCTATGCTCAAGGAAGAAGAATATATAGAGTAAAATTACCATTTCCTTACAACTGTGGAGGGCAGCTACCTAAGCCAAGGCAAGGAGGGATGGGAAGCTCCACATATGTATAAAAAATTTTACATATATATATACCTATATATATATATATATAAACAGTAGGGAGGGAGGTTCTATTCCTGAAGGTGAATGGATAGACCATGTTCAGTTTCATTAGAAAGGATATTTTCAGTCTCTGATGTAAACAGACATAATTCCAGCACTGAACAGAAGTCAAGAGGGAAGGCAAGGTGTCAGTTCATTCATAGAAAATGTGTTATTTAAAGTATTCAGAGAAGATTTTGCAATAAAACAAAGGTTCCCTAACAAGTAGCAGCAACCAATATTAAATGTTTTTTTACGGCATACCATACGAGGGAGAAAAGCTATTTTTTGGGGGGGATGCTTAAATTTGCTAACAGTGCTTCTTTTCTTCTAGCAGCACAAATACTAGGATCTCTCAGCATTTCTGAAATGTTAACGTTTTTTCTTCTGAAGATTTGAATAATTTTGTTCTGCTCAGAATCAAGAAAATGTCCTGAAGACCCAGGCATTGTCAGAAGGAAGACAAGAGGGAGAGAACCTAAAACTGTAGGGTATAAAAGGGATTTTACTGACATACAAGAAAACTTTGAAAATGTGAGGAAAATTAAATCCTTTTTTTTTTCTAGGAGTATCCATTCTTGAACTATCTTGGCAAGCAGCTCATTATCTTTTAAAAGAGAGCAAGAAGCCATGGGAAGCAGATGGGAAGACAAGGAAGAGACCTAGTCCTCTTTTTATAGCAGCTAAGAGTCCATACCTTCTCTGGCTGATGTGCTCAAGGAATCACAACCTGAGCTGTGTGTTTCCTTTTCTCTTTTGCACATGCTCCTCGTCTGCCTAGTCCTCAGATCTTGGTGCTGGCTGCGTCGAGCTCTCCCACACTTCCATTTTATCCCACATAGTTCAGCCCTCAGATCCCAAATTTTTTTCTTGTGTATTCATAATATGAACACTGAATTACATATTTGCAGGTAGATTTCATACTGTCCCCAAAGGAATTCCTAGTTTCCTCAAGTATCAAGGGAACTGAAAAATAAATACAGCCTTAGATATCAAACATGTTGTTTATACTTAAGGTGGGATCCAGCTCACTTAACATTATTTTACAGAGTTAGTTGCTTAGTCCAAAATCATCTAAGGTCATCATGGCCATCATGGTCAGTTATAACAGGTAGATTACCCTCTAAAGTCCTGTCTTAGACAGTGGCGCAGTCTGCAATGACCTACTCCCCCGAGAAATCCCTCTGTTCTGTCACAGCAGAGCAAGCACAGATTTCAGTTTGCAATGCAAGATAAGTTTTGTAAGGCTTACATGAAATCCTCAGTCTTATAATTCGATTTTACTTGTGGTGTTAGTATATCAAGACCTTAATCCTTCTATTTATTTAATCCTCCTCCTTGTTGCATAGCTTCCTTTTTATTACAAAATCATGGACTGGAATATACAATCACTTTTCATTGCAAGGGACACCACCAAGCACAGGAAAGATACTATTACATGCCTTTAAAACACCAGAGTGATTATCACTTTTGCCTACCAATGTAAGAAAGATTAGTGTTCAAAGGAGAAGAAAACAACTACCAGACTCTGAGTACCACAGTAATGAAAATGTTTAAAAAAACACTTCCTTAGAATGACAAGGTTTTGGAGCAGGAAAGAAAAGGAGAATATAGTTGAGAATTAAAATATTGGGAATCTATTTAGTAAAATACATTTTGAGTATCTTTAGAACATTCTCGGAAATAAAAAGATAGGATTTGAAGAATGTTTATATGCAACCAGCACCATATTCAATCTCAAGCACTTCACTGTCATTCAAAATATACTTGAAATTTGGACTAAACCAGGTTTGCTCAAAGCCTTTTAATCATGTTTTCAATCTCCCTAACTAGGAATAATTTGTACTCTGAGTGTAGGATGTGCAGTGCACATCCACAAGAAAAGAACAATCAGTGTATCCTTGCCTTCACCTGAGCAATGAATGAGGATGCTAATACTCCTGCTTTCAGAGAGCTTTGGTGTATATGCTTATGGGTAATAAAAAGTATGTTCTTTAAAAGTTCGTCCTCTTAGAACTCCACGATGTCAAATAATTAGTCCCCTCCCAAATGATGTTTAATTCTGTTTCATATGAAGTGATTTGAAAAAAGATATGGCAGTTTACTTAAACAGAGTGGACCAAAATTTCCTCTAAACTATTTCTGTGCAGCCTCATCTATCCCAATAAAGATTTTTGGGTGCATAAGAAAGCATCAATTTTTCATTAAAGACATGCTCAGGAGAAATATAAATTGACAGTGATTGGTAACAAAGTGCCCTGCAGAGCTTCTGTAGTAAAATATTCTGATGCTTGTATAGACTATTATGCACTGAATGCCTTACCTGATGTAACATATCTGTTAGTTGGGCTCAGTCCAATTGTTCATCCAAGCTCCACAAATACTTACTTTCTTCCTTTAAATGTGGATTATTTTCCATGATGAATATTATTTTCCATTGAATGGATTTGCTCATTTGGAGGCACAGGCTGGAGCCGAGCCGGGGTGAGGTGAGGAGTCCTGAGACTTCCTGAGCCAGAGCAAGTCAGTACTGAGTCACCTCACTGCTTGCTGCCATTTTCACAGGAATGAATCACTTTTAGAAGTGATTTGTAGATAAGGAAAGATCATCCTTTGGGCTACCTAGGACATTCACATTTGCATTTTGTTTTATTACAATTACTGTGCACTAGAAAATTAGAAAAAACAGTCTATAAGTCATAATTAAACGTATCAGGTGACAAGGAGATAGTATTTCTCTGTCTCATTTTTTACCTCTACTGAACACAGCTGTAGGGAAATTAAAAGTGAGGGTAAAGGGAGTAGAATTATAATATAAATATGAATATATACATTTAAAGACAAATAGATAAAGATACATCAATTTGTGGAGTAACTTTGCTCTTCATCACGTTCTTTATCATAATACCTATAACAAAACCAACAAGTTGACTTATATGCATATGTGTGAGAAGCTGAAAAGTCTAAGGTCTACAACAATTAGCTGACTGGGATATCACCTGGAAAGAGTAAATTTACAAAACTAGGAAGAATTGGGATCCAAGTTTCTTTTCCTTCTTACTTTTGAAAATCTTTCTGAATCAAATATTCTTTAGAAATTCCTACTGAAGGGCTTGTCCACAGTTTTGCTTTGGCTCTAGAGGAGTAGGAATACATATGTTCATTTCAAGGTGAGTACTAACCATCTGCCCTCTTCTGCCTACCTCTGTGTTCCCCCAGGTTACCAAGATGCTGGCTGTGGTTGTGATCCTATTTGCATTCCTGTGGATGCCCTACCGCACACTGGTTGTGGTCAATTCCTTTCTCTCCAGACCCTTCCAAGAAAACTGGTTCCTGCTATTTTGCAGAATCTGTATTTATTTAAATAGTGCCATCAATCCTGTAATTTACAATCTCATGTCCCAGAAATTCAGAGCAGCCTTCAGGAAACTCTGCAACTACCAGCAGAAACAGGAGAAGAAGCCTGCCAGTTACAGTGCGGCCCTAAATTATAACGTCATCAAAGATTCGGATCACTTCAGCACTGAGCTGGAAGATATTACTGTCACCAACACCTACCTGGCCTCTGCAAAATTGTCCCTTGGTGATACATGTTTTTCATCAGAGGTAACAGCATTTCAGTGTTTTATGTGGAGTCCTCATGAGCTGGAGCATGTTGCTGGGCACGGGGCTGTGCTGGGGTTGCTTTCAGCCGGGGCAGCATCGCAGAGGGCCGGGAAAGGCTGAGGGTAGCAAGCGATGGACCAAACAGGGCATGACAGGGAGGGAGGACTGCCCGGGTCTGGAAAGTAATGCTTTCAAAGGACTGTGTGCCAAGCATCATAGGAATTGGAGGATCTGCAGCATGGGGAAGGATGAGGAGAAAGACACAGATTCAGCCTTATTTTCTGAGGAGCGGAGGGCAATAGTGAAGCATCAGAAAGTGGTGCTCGGGCACCGTGCCTCACGTACACATCTGGCAGGAGGGTATTATATCTGAGCTGTGGATTTCTGAGCTTAGTGATTCCTCCAGGCGTGCTCTGGTTGCCTGCAGGGAGGGAAATGGGGCATTTTCTGGGGTCTCACCCCCTGGCTCCAGCTGGGGTTAACTAGCCCAGTGCCACCATGCAGCTGGTGCTAAGACAAGGTTCCCCTGCACACCAACACTCTGGTCCTGAGAGTGCTGAAAGCTCCACCCACTTCCATGCCAGCAGCAACATCCCTATGTGTAGCACTTCTCTCTAATCCACCTCTTTTCTACGTGATGATGCATGTTACTGATTTCATGACACTTTTTTACACAATACTACTTAAATGCTGTTTGTAAACCTGTATGCTTTAGAACTTACAAATATAGATGATCCACAGAGAGACTTAACTTTTATTCATTTTTGCAGATGGTATGAGAATGAAATCTTTTTTTTTCAGTTTACTTCTTCTCTCCTCATTTTCAGGCCTGAGGCCCAGCTTCTTCTGTTGTACACAGACATTTGGATGCTTTGTTCCTACTGAACTGTATGAAATGTAAAGACATTTCTGCTCACAGAGTTGCAGGGGTTACTATAATCTCTACATACCTGCCTGTGCTCTACAAGAAAAAACAGCCTCTTGGGGTATGAGAAGAATATACTACTGAGACTAACTGAACAAAGCACTTAATACAATATAACTTTAGGAGGGTGAGTTGGCTTCCGTGGAATACCCGAATGCTTTGTCTCTTTAACTGGCCGAAGAGTGGTCTGCATTCTCAGAAAAAGCAAGGCTTCCTAGGACACATCCACGGATGCAGAGTGGGCCAGTGGCTGATGCTCCCAGTGAAGCTGGAAGGAAGGAGAGGAGCTGCCCTTCTGTTTGGCTGCACTGGGCAGTACCAGCAGGGCCTATCCAACAGCAGCCAGAACCACTGATAACAGTAATAACCTGCCAGTGACTGCCTCATCCCACATCAGAGCAAATCCAATTGTGGGCATCATAGTACACTTCAATAACAGGTATCTGATAGCAAAGAATGAAAAATCTTTCCCTTCTTTAGTTTATTTTCACCTTGAACAGCATGAAATAGGAAGACCATTGAGTGAATTTGCAGCAGGGAATAAACAAAAAGTCAGTAAGAAGCTTTTAAAGTATCTTATTTTTTTAGCCATCTAGTTTACAGATGTACCACTTTAAATGTAAGTCTCAGCTACTATTGAATTCTGTCGGAACTTGACAGGTATTAAAGAGTATTAGGCTTTCATGAGTTCCTCTTCCCTTGGTTCAATAGCAATTTTGTCTAAGAGCACTGCAGGGGGGGTTGTAGCTTCAATTTAGGAAAAATCAGTGAAAAAATGACACCTTCAATTTTTTGTCTCAACCTTTATCTCTTAGAATACTTTAGGACATAAAGTGTTGTCAGAACAGAAGTCACTGTGCCTTCTCACTTGACAGCATAGTCACTTCTATGCTCTTTTCACACAGACCCACGATAAGCAGTCTGAGGCCACAGTCACACTGCAGTAGCTGCAGACAAAACAGTATGTACTGCTTTGGCTTTGCTCTAGACCAGCTCTTGTTCTTGCCAGAATTATATTTTCACATTTCTGTGCAGCAGTAACAGAAACTGAGGAAGGTGCCTTGTTTGTTATGAACATTTTGTGCAGCTTTTGTACATGGCATTTAAAAACTTGGAAAAAGCCTTTGTCTTCTAGTAAAAAGCCGATGCAGTGTGGGACAAAAGAGGTAGCCCCTCCAGCATTGTAAGGCTTTCCTGTCCAGTATTCCTTTGCACACTCTGCCAGTTCCCCATCACTTTCATTTACATTCAGTATTTGCAAGCTTAAAGAGATCTAGAAATACCCTGATAGGCCTCTGATTTAAATGTTAAACTCGCGAATTGTGAACCTGTGTCTGCTGCATCCAAAAGATTCTATTCAACACTCTCTGTATGGGAAGAAGAAAGTAAACAGATTGCCCAGAGATGTGGATTCTCTCTCACTGGAAATATTCCAAAACTGTCCAGATGCAATCCTGTGCTATGTGCTCTAGGACGACCCTGCTTGAGCATGGAGGTTGGACCAGTTGATCTACTGTAATCCCTTCCAACCTCACCCATTCTGTGATTCTGTGATTCTGCGATTTTGTGATTCTGTGATTCTGTGATTCTGTGAACAGTCTGTATTCTGCTCTGTCTACATCCGTGCTTTAACTTCTGTTTTAACTTTGCAGAGCTCCACAGGGACTTTCTAGCTTGGCAGAGTGATAGCAAGGACAAGGAAGGGACCAACAGCAAGGAGGTTTTTAACCAGCAGTATAGGTGTGACCAACTTCTAGGAGCTGGCAGAGATTTGGCTGAAGCAGACCCAGCTGCAGAACCCATGCAGGCTCTGTTGCAATCTTTCCTAAATTCTCTGCATTGTACCTCTTATTTATGGGGGGCTGAGGCTTGGCAGCTTGTCTGCCTGAGCTGCATAGACCACCAGGCACATGCAGTGGGGTCTGTTTCTGTGCAGATGCTCCAGCACTGTGGTGCCTGAACACCCACATGACTGAAAGGAGGATGTCCAGACTACTTTTGAAATAATAAGGAAGAACTAAAATAACAGAGTAAGGCACATGGCAGACAAGTCAGCAAAGCTGGCTGGGGTTCAAGAATCAGAGAGAAGGATACTAATATGTTCTTGAGTACCTAACAATTGTCTCATAAATAGAATTCTATAGCTGTGATATACACTTTGAATAAACTTTTTCTTTGTAGAGCTTAATGTGAAATGACAGAGTTCTATGGCACTTTACTGCTCATGCTTGCTTAAAGCTACAGCTTGATACCACAAGCACTAGTCAAGGAGAGGTACCACCAGCTGTGTAACATTTCCTCCAAAGCACCCATCAGAGAGAAATTAAATTATCTGGGAACCTTTAACAGGAATTTATGTTTGCTTAGCCAAGAGTCATATTCAAAGTCAAAGCAAGTTCCTGTATCTGACTGAGAAAGCCTTTGCATCCGTGAGCCAGCACCACTTGGAGCTCATGAGAGTCAATCCCCGGATCTGAACTAGAGGCAGAAGGTGTGGAAGTGGCCACCGGTGTTGCCGGTGTCAGGAAATCCTTTTGCTCTTCACATGCTGTTTTCAGTCAGGCACCTTTCAGAGCAGGCCCTGCTTTCCAGACTTTTTAAAGAGGTAGTAGAACTAGTTCCTTTTCTTAAAAGGAGAGCAGGTGGGCAGGACTCACATCAGCTAAAGCGTGCATAAGACAGGAACCTGACTGTCCAGAGAGGAGAAAAACTGCCTGGGTAAGGACTGAGCTCAGTATTCATGTAATGACAGTAACACAAACTTACACTTTTATCTCTAACTTTCCAGAGCACAGACTGAGGTACAGCTTTTATAGACTGACAATAACAGAAGTCAATTCTGCTTTCTCAGCCTCTGTTCCATAGTTCTTTTTTCTTGTTTCATATGCTCAGGTGAGGTATTTAAGTCCATATTCTTAGTGAGGTTTCATCAAGGGCTAAAATCTACGTGAATGGTTTTGTATGCACCATTACTTGGAATAACAAATGAAATGGAATGTTTCTGGTATTTATTTGTGCAAACAGAAATGATGATGCTTGCAGAATTGTGCGCAAAAATGCAATATTTAAGATTGCAGATTTTAGTTAAGGTGTGATTTTAACTCATAATGTGATGTGACTGTGTCTTTATAGATGTTCATTATGAAATCTGTGCTAACTATATAATGATTCCCACAGCTAACACTATGAAACTTTGTAAGGTATGCTAATGTGATTTAAGATCTATTTCTGTGTTTGCCCCTCTGTTTATAACAGCAATCAACTTTTTTCTTGTACCTAGATGTTGTAAATTAGACATGTGGGCATGTGTTTATTTAGAAATTTGTGTGGGTTTAGATTTATTGATAATTATACAAAACATCTCTTGCTAGAAGTGAAAGTGACTGGATGTCAACTTCTTACTGGAGCTATATAACTATTTATCTTTATATACTTATTTTGTGAATAGTAAATTCCTTTGCCACATTTAGTTTGAAAAAATTGTCTGATTGGTAGCAGTATTGAAATCCATGCCTATATCCTTACTTAATGTCTTTGATGTAAGAGATTGCATTCTTATTGCACTTTCTCTTGGAACTTTACCCAGAATGTAACAGAAGAGATGATGCTGTAGCATCTGGCTTTTGGAGCTATGCTGCTTCCTTTGTGAAATACTGAGATTTCAGAAGCTTCTGTGTTGCTAAATTGTCCAGATGAGAAAGGTCAGGTGTGTTTAAAACACACTTTAGTTCAAATTATCACCTGACCTCTTTGAGGTGAGAGTTAAGGATGTATCAAAGATAACGAAGCAGCTCCAATGTATTGTGAAGGGGTTTATGACACTCCTGTGGAAGTAAATGGCATAAGTCAAATGATACAGGTCTCATTAGTATCCCTTCAAAAACAACTATCCAACAAAATGGACTGAAGGACTGATCCTACTTCAGGAACTGCTGCCGTAACTCCCCAGCTACACAGTAAAGGCTCAGATCAGTTACTTGCCCTTTGGAATTAGGTACATTTTTCTTCATTATTTTTTATAAAGCTATTTAGAAAACAAACAAAACAACCAACCAAAAAAAACCACCCCAGATCTGAGCATTGTCACCATGGAAAAAAATATATGATTTCAAGAATGTGCAAAGCTTAATTGTTCTTTCAACAATGCTGCATGTGCTTATTCATTTCTTAACTATATGTTTGTACAGTTGTTTCGTTTGGTACAAACTACAGTGAAAGTTAAAAATGACCTTTCTGTCAGTATTTTGTTATCTCTTCTTCAGACAGAATTGTTTATTTGATGTTTTGTTCTTTTCAATAAGAGTTTGTTTCTCCTGATTCTTTCATTACTACTGAGATAAAGTGATACTTCAAATAGCAGTGAATTGGCTCAGCCAAAGTGATTCAGATCCCAGAATTCCTTAATTTGGGAGCTGAATCCTGGAAATCTGAATTCCAACAAACCATGTAAGAGCAACTGGTTCAGAAGGAATTTCTTTTTCACCTAGCTGGAGTAATTCTGATTTCATTCTGTCACTGCATGCGGTTTATGCATTTGTTTATTATAATAACTGTGAAATTGTGAGGAGAAATGTACTACTGATAAATGTAGAACAATTTTTGTTCAAAAGAAGCATTTTGTAATACTATATGCATTCCACTGCCAAGATTAATTTGTGATGGATTTTTGTTGCTTCTCTAATAAAATGTTGAACAAGATAACTATACTGTAATTCTAATTTTTTTAACAACCATTTGTATACATACCTTTTGTCTCGCTGTCCTTAGCAATGGACAGACAATATAACGTCATCCTTTATCATCTGTAGGGGAATGAGAATCCAAAAAAAAGGAAGCTTTGTTTGCTGAAGAAAATATAGTTTGCCAGTAGCTGAGCAGTAGTTACAGTGCTTAAAGGGGAGGGGATTCATGTGAATCCTTGCCCCTGCTACAAGGATTATTTATGAATTTTGTTGAACAACATTAAACAAAAAAACCCAAAACCAAAACCAAAACCAACAACAACAACAACAACAAAACCACAAACAAACCAAAATCACACCAAAAAAACCCCAAAAACCGAACAGACAAAAAAACCCCAAACCACTAAACCAAACAAACCCCCCCCCCCTCCCCATCTTTGGAGTAGGGACAGAGACCAGAAGCCACTTTGTTCTTTGGTCACCACTGTCAGTGTAGTTGATTCCTTGCTTTTCTGGTGATGTCAGCCACTTGTGCTTGGACCCAGCCTCAAGAGGATGAGTAGAATTACTGGTCTGCTCTGATTTTCCTCAATGTAATGCATAGGAAACTCAGTTTCCTGGGAATCGGGATATACACAAAGGCTAGAGGCTAGACTAAAGCCAAATGCATGTCTCTCATTTTTGGGGTAAATGTTCTATGACTAGTAAAATAAAGACAGAGGGCTCCATCTCCATTTTGGTGACTTTTGTGAATCCCAGGTAGTAGGTTTCTTAATCTTTTCATTTGTACCCAGCTCAAGTTGTCTACATGGGGCTGGATAACCCATACACAGTGGGAGTTGACTGGATGGAGAGCAGCTCTGCAGACATGAGGCACTGTGGATCCTGGTGAACAAGCTGAGCCTCAGGCAACAAAAAGCCCCTGCAGCAGAGACAGTTGTGAACCTCCTAGGCTGCCCTAGCCAGAGCACTGCCAGCAGGTCAGGGGAGATGATCCTTCTCCTCTGCTCAGCCCTGGAGATACATCTGGGATACTGTGCTGCGCCTCTCAGTACACGAGAGACATGGACATGCTGGGATGAGTCCAGTGCAGGTCCACAGAGGTGATGAAGCAACTGCAGCACCTTAATATGAGGATAGGCTGAGAGAGCTGGGATTGTTCAGCCTGGATAAGAGCAGGCTCAGGGGGATCTTGCCAGCACCTGATGGGGATCCCACCTGATGGGGAGAAACTCCAAGGCTCTTCTGAGCAACACTCAGTGACAGGGGAGGAGGCAATGGGCACAAATTAAAATGCAGCTAATTCCACTTAAAAATTAGGAAAAAAGCTTTTATTGTGAATGTGGTCAAAGATCGGAACAGATGTCCCAGAAATGTTGTAAAGCCAAGCTTAAGTTCTGCCCTACAAACTTCACTGTTTGAGCTTTCCCTAACTGCTGTAGATTGTATCAACTGAGTGTTTATTTGTTATCACTCGTACAAACTTTTTTGGTTTGGTGAAGATGCATAATTGCCCTATTCCTCTGCAGTACATCGCTTTTCTCTCTCTTTTATTGCAAGTGAAAGAGGTGATTTTTCTGATTGTTTTGAGTCTTTTTACAATGTCTATAGTACATGAATTTTTATTTATGATTTGATGTATAGAGCTAAGCAGACCGCTTCGGTGGGCACATTCTTGTCTCAGCCAAGGGCACTGGGCTGCTAGTGAGGAGGAAATGCTCAGCAGTTAAAATTTCCAGTCATCTCAGTGTCTTTGGATTATTTGCAACAGAAAATTTCTCCCAGTTTGTTCATTCATTTTCAGGACAATTTCCACTTCTTAGAGAGGCTGTATAGAGCATTTCTTTATGTTCTGTGTTCTATTTAACTTATTTTCTTCAGCTGTTTAATTGTTGCTTACCCAATAACATGTTTGGAATAGGCTAATATATCAATTACAACAGGCTAATATATCAATATATATTGTATAGCTAAATAACAGATGCTTTGCATTAACAGGGACTGTGTTTTTGTGAGGTCTGAGTACTTAAAGTTTGCAAAGCTCCCTTGGGAAAGGAGTACTAGAAAACTGATCATCAGTACAGCCACCCTGCTGCTTATTTTCCCCAGGTAACAAGCCTGTAAAAGAGAAACGAGGACTGAGGGGGAAATTTTCTTATTAGTTAAATTATAAACCACTGTAATAGTCGAAGTGCTGTGTTACTGTGGCGTCTTTTGCAGAACGACTAAGGGGTTTGAAACCTAATTTTTGTGACATGAAGAGAGAATATCACATGAATCATTCCCTGCCAGCGTGAGCAGGAGCTGTACCAAACTAATCCATCATTGCTCCAATCTTTAGAATGTAATTTTTCATAGTCCTTCATTTGAGGAAATTATTTGAAAATTAATTAAAATTAATTGAACATTAGAGTAATGTTTTACTTATCAGGAATGGAAGGGCAAGGTAAAAACACCTTCTGCTTCTACATCCGTCACTATGAATCCCACCAAAAATTGGTTTGATATTTTTTTGAGTTTCAGAAGTTGGTTGAAAGAGACAGTATTAATTATTTATGCATAGACAATTATTCCTACAATTGATCCAGATGGTAGTAGGAATGAAAGAAAAGTTTTTGTAGAACAGAATTTGCCTTTCAGAATGAGTAGTTTCAGAAATGCAAAGTGTTGGAGCAAGGGAAACAACAAGATTGCAGTACACTCTATCTTCTCTAATAATACCACATGAAATTGGAGGAAAAAGCTTGGTAAAAAATACTTTTAATCTGAATTTTATATCAAGAACATGGTTCAGAATCTGCAAACTGAGGAGATGAGTGTCTGGACCTAGCTCCCCAAGATCTTAAAGATGCCAGAATCCATCACAACATGTACCACTTCCAGCTCCCTTTCCCTCCCTTCAGCTGCCACTGCTTTTCAAATAGCTCAGTATGAAGACTAGTCAAAGAGCATCCTTGATTAGACTGTTTCTATTGCAGGTTCTTTCACAGTAGACAAACAGCAGATGCATTCTGAGCAAAACATCTGTATAGTTCAGGAATTGCTTTCTTCAAGTAACACATTTTAGCATCTCCATGATGTAGCATCAAATGGGCCAGAGCACATCAGGTCTCGTGAGAAGAGGAAATAAGCCTTCATCTCTGTTGTTTTCAGATCAAATACTTCCCTTAAGTTTGCTACAAATATAATCTTTCTGTATTAAAGCTAGAAACTTTTCCTAACTGGATGAGTAATCAAAGCTGCAAAATGCTTATATTTGGGTGGCTAATCAGAGCTGCAGACTGCCTGATTGCTTAGAGCTAGACATGCTTTCATGTTCAACAAAATAATTAAAATGGAATGTTTTTCTGTGCAAAATGAGATACTCAGGGCCTAATTTGCAAAATATTTAAGTATTAGCAGCTTGAATCCTCTAACAAGCTAAAGAGGAAGAATCAAAGAGCCCCGTAAGTATCTAGGCTTTGAATTAGGATTTGTTTTCTGACAGTGGAAGTTTAACTTTTCAAAGTAATCAAAGTTGGGGGAAGATGTCTCTTAAACAGTGGCTGTGTGTCTCAGAGATTCCATCTGTTTCAGCTAGGAAAGATTGAAAATAACCACACAAGCAAGTGCACTGCTTCAGTCACAGTAAATACCAAAGTAATGAAGGAGTTGGTAAATTTTGTCACCAATGCCTGGTTCTTGTGGGGGTGCTTTTCAGTTCTGAGTCCTTTGCAAGACTCATTTTTCATCATTGGGAGGTTATGCTATAGACTGGGCTATAAAAGTGTCTTCCTTTTGGAGTCTGAGAATACATGACTCCAGAGGGACTTCCCTCCAATTCTCCCGCTCGAAGCACAAGTATTTTGATTGACATGTTCAGATCCAAAAATCAAGTGAGATTTTTTAAAATATTTGAATCTCAAGTCTACACATGGAAATTTATACATCTACAATTTAACATTTTCATAGAATCTAGACAACTTCATAGGTTGCATGGAGGCAAATTCTACTGGGGTACAGTGTTAAAATACCCAAACTGGTGGCAATTGCTATTCAGACACAGGAATTTCAGGTAAGTTCTTTTGGCATAATTGCATGTAGCCTAACCAAGCATTGTCAAAGCCAAATTTATGGAGTTTGAGACACAAGAAGAGGGAGTAAACACTCACATATGGGGCAGAATCCCCACAGATGTTGATGGAATGAGGATTTTCCTCATTTCAGTGTTATCTTACTTTCACTGGAGTGAGAGTGACAGGCTTTACAGATTTATGAATGAACACCAAGTAGTAGAATTTACAACTGTGAATGAAAATTTCAATCCAATGTACTTGTAAATATTCTTCTATAGAAAACTCTGGTTGGTTACTTTGCAACAATTCAGCACGTTCAAAAGACAAAAATTTCTTATCACCTCTGGATGTGTCAAGGCAGCTCTCTATGATTTGCAGTTGGCCTGTGACTCTTAGTCACTTCAGACACAAACCAGGGTCACAGGCAGGTGGGATGCACATCCACCATGAGGGAGGGGACCTTTAAAGCAGTTCGATGCATCATCCAGACCCTGTAAGAGAAAGCAGACAACATCCAGAACGGAACTGACAAAAAACAGATATGAGCAGCAGGGGAGGAAAAAAACCCAAGCAAAACCATCAACAGGCATCTGGGTCAGGACCTGAAAAGGCAGAAATTTAATTAATTTCAGACCTAGATAATTAGCTAGATTTTTAGCATGATAATTTAGAGTGTAATTTGTGATGTCTTCCTGTCATCACTGCTGAAAGTGAGCCTGAACAAACCCACTCTCAGAAAATAAAGGCAAGCCATCGAATGAACAAAGAGCACTCAGGTGCTGCAGCATTTCCTCTTCATTATGTTTAGCCAAGCACTAATCAAAGCAGAAGTACTCTTGTTTTCTGCTCCTTATCTCATCTGAAAATCTTCTTGCATTTCAGAAGTGCCAGCACATACAGAGTTCCATCTGCAGGATGGTGTTTCTGCCCATGTAAGTTATTCCCCTGCCTCAGGATACCTTATCAAATGTTGAGTTTCCAAGATTTCCACATACAGGCTGATCCAAGGCCAGTTATAGGCAATATGCGCCATCATACTGTTTAAAAACTCTCCTCCAGCATAGGTTCATGTTGTCCAGGAGCCCAGTATCCTTTCCATCATCATGCACTTTCATGCTGTCCCTGCAATTCAGTCTGGCTCCAGACTGACACAGACTGTGCCTGTTTGTTTTTAAGTAATTAGCTAATGATATACACACTCTTGGGAACAAATTGTTCCACAGGTATTAAGAACAGAGAAATAATTCCTGTTTCGTAGAAACTTCCTTGAGGGACTTTCTGGTACTGGTACGAAAGAAAGTAGCCATGACTGATGTCTTTGCCTCAGCTGTGGCATTTCTAGGATTTCTTTCCTCTTCCTAGCAGCTCATTTTAATAAAGGTTATAAAAATCTTATTTTGCAGAGTTCTTCTTGTCTCTGTTGAACTGGGTAGAAATCAGTCAACATAGAAAACCAGGCAAGAAATAAACTAATTTTTCATTTAGTTAGAGGGTACATCTTTCAGTTTAGTTGAGATCATAATCAAGCTGAGAGCATCTTTACACTTGGTGAAAAGATATTTATCTCCCAAAAATTCAGTGAGTGACAATTGTAAATGGCACTTGAAAGCCATGACATATCAAAGGATTAAAGATTTATGTCATAGTGAATGAATGGCTTGAGTGCAACACACTAAATGTAGTCTTTGTGTCACTGAGAATACCACAGAAAACACACCAATATTCTTTTGGGGATAAAAAGATAAAAAAAAGAGACAGAGGATAAACCAGACTGCCGAGATCCATCTTTTTTGATGTAGCAAAAGAAAAAAAAACCTGTCAACTTGAGTCTTTCCAAGAGTCACAGAAAAAAGGTAATAGGTTTTATTACTACAGAAGTGATACTTCTAGGACATAAAAGATCTCCTATCTTTTGTGCTCATTCTCAGGTTTGGATTGATCTTTTTTCCCTTCTCCCCTCCAGTCTTTCTAGTAGCCCACTGCAGGTGCCAACCTCCTCAGGCAGACTAAAAAGCGAGCTCTCATGGGCTGGTTTGCTGTCAATAAAGGCACATGAAAAGCATAAAAAATTATGTCTCAGTTTTGAGTGACTTCCATATTGTGTTCTGCTGTGGCAACAGAAAGGGAAAATTCCCTACTAACAGAGAATTATGGCTTGGAATGAATCCACACCTGATGGTCTCTGAGTGAGGGTCTCAGAGTGCAGTACAGTGATGAGAGGAACTTCCCTGACTCCACAGCAAATGGCAGCAGGGACAGGTCAGATCCATGCATGGAACCCAACACACTGAAAAGGAGAACTTTCCAGAATAAGTGCATTTTCAGATTTTAAACAAAACACACACACACACACACACAGAAAAAGTCCAAAATAGCTGTGCAACTCATCTCACAACAAACCTATGACCATTTAAATTTTTATTAACTCACCAAAGCCCTTTGAATTTTGATGGCATCACATCTTAACTGTGGGGGGTTTTTTTCCCTGACTTGCTGCAGTCCCTGCTTGATGATTCGCAAGAAGTGGCTGCCCATTGGCTGAAGCCAGACACATCCTTCTCTCTTGATTACAGTGAAATTCAGAACTCAGTATAGATCCATGCTGTGACACTCAGCTCACCATGCCTGTTTCTAAACAGCTAGAATGGTAAAAAAAGACAGTAAAAAAACCCCCAAACCAAAACCAATCAACCAACCAAAACACAAAACCCACAAATAAACACAAAAACCTCAGGAGATGGCATCTGGACAGAATGACCACAGAGTATGTTTTTGCAGACAGGACAACTAAGAACTTGATGTAAAAGAATACAGGCAGAGAAGGAAGTTATGATGGATGTGCAGAGCTATTTCATCTGCAGATAAATGCATCCTGTATCCTCCTCCCCAGGAGAAACAAAAAGAAATTAAAATGCCAGATGATGTACATGTGTAAAAAAGCGCTCGTGAACAGAATTTATTGACAATCACATTAGCAGTGGGTTTGAACAATGGTTTGAGACTAGAAAACATTCTTCACATTCACCACTCAGACACACACAAGTCTATGGGCCAAATGGGACCTGGCAGAAGTGCTCAGCAAGTCACTTTCCATCATTTACCAGCAGTCCTGGATAACCAGGGAGGTCCCAATTGACTGGAGGTTAGCAAATGGACACCCATGGACAAGAAGGGGCAGAAGGAGGACCCAGGGAACTATAGGCCTGTCAGCCTGACCTCAGTGATGGGGAAGGCCATGGAGCAGATCATCTTGAGTGCCATCACACAGCACGTGCAGGACAACCAGGGGATCAGACCCAGCCAGTGCGGGTTTGTGAAAGACAGGTCCTGCTTGGCTAATCTGATCTCCTTCTGTGACAAGGTGATCTGCTTAGTAGAGGAGAGAAAGGCTCTGGATTTTGTCTACCCTGAATTCAGCAGCCTTTGACACCACTTCCCATAGCATTCCCCTGGAGAAACAGGCTGCTCATGCCTTGGAGTTGCTCAGGTTAATGGAGACACTGAATGCTGATGGTTGTCAGTCAGTTAAGATCTGATTACATTTCCTTTTAAGTTTAGTGATACCACTCTCCACTGTCACATGAATATTATGTGATTTTTAATATTCCTTCAGAGTAAACCTAAACAAACAATGCAATGCACTATTAGTGTTTACCATGCCTGTTTGTTTTCTTTCTAGGAAAGCACAACATTAAGAAGTCCAGCTCATGTGGGTTAGGGCACACAGGCCTTGCAAAGTCTTGGCTGAAGTGCGAAGAACTCACTACCGACCAGCTTTGCTGGGCTGTTTATGCTCTGCTGGGGGAATAGCTGAAATATTCTCCATACAGCTCTCACCCTCGTACTGTAACAGTTCCAACATTTTCCCCCAGGGAGAACATTATCCCCAGCAGCAAAGTAAAACACATCCCTCATAAGATGGATATGTGTCCTGAAGAAAGAACTCCAAATATTTTTGCTTTGAAATTACCTTTGCGCAGTTTTTAGTGCATTTTTTTCCCGATAAAAGTTTGTGTTTCTGACAAAGACACAGAATAAAGAAAGGAATCTTGTATAAAAAACTTTATGGTTTTTATGAAGGGGGAAAGCATGTAAAGGTGACTGAGGATTTTTTTAATTACTCTGATTCAATACTTAATATTGATTTAATACAATATTTTTACAGGCTAAGACAAAGAAAACGTAAACAGCAGGAAAGATATTTTGTAGTTACAGGGCAGCACAAATATATAAAGATAAAAAAGCTCATTTTAATCTTACTTGTATTTCAGTCTTAGCAGAAGCCCAGACCTTTTTGGTAAATCCTTTTTAAGGGCTTCTTCTCTGAATTTTTAAAATTGGTGCTGGCTTAGTGTTTTGTTTTTCAAATGTTTGTTTATTGATTCAGCTGGTTTCTTAAAGCACCAGCATGAGAATATCTGAACCCCAGCAGGCTCACATATATCACTGCTTAGAGTATTAATTCCCCTAAGCAGTACAGCCATTTGTAACCCACTACCATATGGCTCTCTTCTCTCCTCATCTTCTATGCACATTTTCATACATATAAACACATATGATAGTCAATTTATTTAAAATATACACTTGTTTTTCTCTGAATAATTTCCTCAGTTGGCAGTAAAGATATACCCTTTTTCTACTCAAGTATTTTAATGTGAACAAAATCAAAACATCTTAAAAAACAATGCACCTTCTTTGGCCTGGCTTTTAAAAATTTCTCTGAATCCGGGCTCTGTACTCTCATCACAGGAACTCTAACCCACACCACATCTGAAAGCACAAAAGTTTCCTCCATAAAAATAGAGAAGGAAGCAAAAGATTGCAAAGTGGATTAGTTCTTACAGGTTTCAAGAAATTGAGTCCACATAATGAAGACAGAGTAACCAACTGAAAATTAAATACTAATGAGAACTTCTAATTATCTCCAGTTCTGAATTCATATTCTCATATGTTGATCTACAAGTCTGTGAATAATTCCACTAGAAAATTTGAGTTCTGGGAAGTCATTAATTGTAAACATTAATCAACCTGAAGTCGAAATCATGTAACTGATTTGCCATGGTATAAATCATATTAGATATAGAAACGTATCTTCAAGAATCTACTGTGTGCTCTTTCCTTCCAAAGTAGTTAGCAAGTCAGTTAGCAAGTTAACTTATTTCTGCTATCACAGAAAATAGATTTGTGATGTCAGATAACTGAGTAAGAGCACCAAAATCTGCACAGACATATCAGATGAGTTCACACAGTGAAACATTGTGCTAAATAGCCCACAGCTCCCTCTTTGGGCATCTGAGACCTTCCAGTTGAATTCCATGGACCTCAGAGACTGCAGCCATGCAAACAGACACAGTGAACCTATTAAAAATAAGCTGACTTCACTTTTCCCCCACTTCCCAATGGAACAGCTAGCAGTTTAAGCAACTTACACTAATTTTTCTCTGAAACACAACTGAGTCAGTGGCAGATACACTGCTGTCCCCATGGCATTAAGACACACCAGGTTCAAACTTTGAGGATATTGTATCTGTTTTTTATAGCACAAAGATTTCTAAGAAAAGAAAGAAAAAGGTATTTGTGTACTTTCTAGAAAAAACCTGAAACAACAATAAAGCATCCTGAGTTTTAGGTGTTTTGGGGTGTTTTTTGCGTGGTTTTTTGTTTGGTTGTTCAGGGTGGGGTTTTTTTTTGTTCATTTGTTTTATGAGAAAACTGAAAAGGCAGATTTTATCAGATGTCACATTGGATTCAGAGAGGTTCAGAACTGTGCTGCTAACAGTAGCAAATACTTTTTGCTTAAATATCTTGTTAACTACTATCCTTTTGAATTTTTCAGACAGCAGCAACCACCTGGAGCTGCATCAGACAAGAAACAGCACAAAAGGAGTGATTCCGATCACACCAGCATCCAGGCAGTTTTGCTGATGACTTACCCTTGCCAAATGCATAAAAATGGCAACAGAGTAAGACTTGACCACAAATGTTCTCTTTCTGACTGATCCAACTGCTTTGAATGGAGTATAAGATTTTAAAAGGGAGCCTGTGTATATCTTATCTTGCCTAAGCAGGCTTATTCTCCTGTGAACACAGGCAGAGCACGTTGGGGTTGCACAGCCTGGAGAAGAGACAGCTCCAGGGAGACTTTACAGCATCTTCCAGTACCTAAAGGCGGGCTACAAGAAAGCTGGAGAGGGACTTTTACAAGGTTGTGTACAACAGGACAAGGACTTTAAACTGAGAGTAGGTTTAGATTAGATAATAAGAAGAAATTCTTTACTGTGAGGGTAGTGAAGCAGTAGGATAAGTTGCCCAGAGTTGTGGACAAGTTGTGGATGTTGGTCCAGTGAAGTTGGTCCAGTGAAAGGTGTCCCTGCCCATGGCAGAAGTATTGTAACTCGATGATTCTTAAGGTCCTTTCCAACCCAAATCATTCTATGATTCTATGATGATTCTGCACAGATTCCCATATTTTTACTCTTTTTAGAATCTGACATGGCAACGAAAATGTCTTCAAAGCGTCAGTTCTTATTTTTGTTTAAATGGTCACCAACCCTTGATCAAATCAAGAGCCTGAGTTTCTAGTATTTTTTTGACTAGATGTATCCATCTTGTACCTCATGCCTGCATGTTAGATAGTCCAGATGGAAGTCTAATTCAGTTACTCAGAACGTTCCCATAAATTGTTAAAACTAAAATTACCATAAAGTACTCTATATTTATTAGAGAGGAATACATGAAACAGGGAGAACTGATAGCTTCAAAGTGAAAAATCATTAAAAGCCAATCAGCTCCAATTTTAGTGCCCGAAGTGACTGAATTAGTATTCAGTGGATCTTATTTCTTTTCCCGCTAAACATCACTTTTTTTGATAAAAATAAATGCTTATTATTCCTGCATCATTTCTGCCAACTTGAGGCATCTAGTCAATACTTGGCCTCGGAGCTGTTTAAGTTTGAGTATAATGAAATATTGAGATATATCATATTTAATCCTCAGCAGAAGAAATACGTCATAGGATTCTTGACTGGTGTTTTCACATAAAGCAGTTTCTATGACATTGCAGCACATTTATGTCAGACTTACAGGTGTTTGCATTTTGATGTGGGGCAACATGCCCAGGAAAACCTAAACAGTAAAAAAGATAAACCAAAACCATTGCAATGCAGGTTCCAAGGGCCTTTGAACTACTAATCAGCATTTATTCACATTCAAGAACTTATTCCCAAATGTAAATCCGTTTTTTTGCATACAGCAAAGTATTTATACTTAAGCTTCACAACAGAGTAATGTTAAAAAGTTCTCCTCTTGGAAGCCACCCCACCCTCCCCAGTACTTTAAGGCAGTATGGATACATACAAGTGTGTGCATATACAGATGTAGATGAAAATACCAATGTACATACACACACAACTCTGGCACATTCAGAATGTAATGAATACATTAAGAAATGTGTTAGTGGAATACACTATTAGATAGGGTCATCATAGCATAATGATGAATTATGTGAGTCCAAAATGATTCATTTTTTTTAGATTTACTTTCCCCTGTTGTTCTTGACAATTCTTTGCAACTGCCAATTGGATTGCCAAATCATACTGAAATAAAAAGGATATTTTCCCTAGAGCATTAGATTAGTAAAGATTATGACAAGTATTTTCCAGGTCTGCTTCTGAAATTTTTAATTATATCTATCATCATATTTTGATACCCATCTACCACTTCATCATAAATATCTTTATGAAAAAAAAAAATTCAGGAGTAGCTTAAACCTTTTATAAAGCAAAAAAATATTACTCCAGCAAATACTTCTCCAAGCAAAAGGGACTAAACCTTGAGTTTGAAATGTCTGAAACAGTCTTTGAGGTAGAAGAGCCAAGCATCAGCCAAGCCTTTTGGTCAAGACTAGTTATCTTTTGACCTTGCTGATCTTTATCCATAGCACAAATAAAAATGGGGAGGAGGAGAAACAAATCCCACCAGATTTCCAGAAATGTGTTATAAATGGCACATAGGACTGGCAGCACAAATTTTTAAACCAAAATTAATGTATGATTGACTGCAGGCTTCATCTAATCTGCATAATGAGAAGTGAAAACATAAATCAACAGAAGGCAAGGAAATTACAAAGTTCTAGTGGTCCATTATTGAAACAAAGTACAGAAAACTGAAATAAAATATAAGCTTCAACCTTATTTCTACTCTAACAGGGTCTACTGCTTCATTAATCAAGAGCCACTTTTTGACACAGGACATACACACAAACCAAATCCTTCTTCACATTCCAGCAAAAAAACAGCCCTGTGCTGAGGTGGGGGATAGGAAGGAAGGGCAGATCTCCCTCTTCCATCTAGAAGGGTTTGTCCAGATCATTTGGGTCTTGTACACAAAAAAAGACACAGGATGAGAGGCACAATGTGCACTTTAAAACAAGAATGCACCTGAATACTTATCACCCCCCTCCAGTAACTACCTCTGTAAATCTGTATGTTGGCAGAAATGGAATATTAACAAGATTTCACAGAGATAAGTAAGGAGTGCAATAGTGCACATCTTGGGACCAGCCACGGTCCTGCAGCAGACACCCTTTAGAACTTCGCCCTAACAGAAAGCTCCTTAACATAAGTCTAATTTTAAGGATTTATTTCTATTTTTTTATTTTATTTCAGTAGCATAGGAAGGATGCAGATTTGAAATTTACATAAATCCTTTAAAATAATTAAAAACCCCTTTATTAATAAATTTTACATTTTTTTTCCATTTATTTAAAGTTGTAGAAGAATACATGATGCATTCCAAACATGCAGCCAAGGAAAGCACTGAAAAAGAGTACTAAAAACAAATAATGCAAATCTGTAATAGCCAAATAATTTCTCAGAAATTCTGCAAACAGATTGTGATTGGGACCTCTCTGGAAGAACTGTCTCTTAAAATATAAGATTTCAAGAAATAAAATCCTAGAAAAATTGAAGCACGATTCTCAGTTCTCAGAAAACCATCTATTTTAAATATCCACATTCTATACTTCGTATAAGCCTACTCATGATATGCTGAACAAATAAGCCTTAGAAGTAAGTGAACATAGAAATGGAAATGCTGATAGCGAGTGCATCCCAGGGGCTTGCAGCCATTTAGTTATTACAGAATGGTTTGGGTTGGAAAGGACCTTAAAGACCATCTAGTTCCAACCCTCCTGCCATGGGCAGAGACACCTCCCACTAGACCAGGTTGCTCAAAGCCCCATCCAGCCTGGCCTTGAGCACTTTAAGGGATGGGGCAGCCACAGCTGCTCTGGGCAACCTGTGCCTGTGCCTCATCATTCTTGAAGTAAAGCAGTTCTTCCAATACCTAATCTAAACCTACCCTCTTTCATTTTAAAGCCATTCCTCATCCTATCACTACATGTCCTTGTCCAAAGTCCCTCTCCAACCCTCTTGCAGGCCCCCTTTAGGTACTGTAAGGTCTCCCCAGAGCTCTCTCTTCTCCAGGCTGAACAACCCCAATGCTCACAGGCTGTCTTCTTAGCAGAGGTTCTCCAGCTCTCTGATCATCTTCATGTCCCTCCTCTGGACTTGCTCCGACAGGTCCATGTCTTTCATATGAGCTGAACACAGCACTCCAGGTGGGGTTTCACCAGAGCAGTTTCACCAGGGCAACTGGTTTCACCAGTTTCACCAGGGCAGAATCACCTCCTTTGACCTGCTGGTCGTGCTTCCTGTGATGTAGCCCAGGACATGTTTGGCCTTCTGGTCTGTAAGTGCACACTGCCAGCTCATGTCCAGCCTCTCACCCACCAACACCCCCAAGTCCTTCTCTCCAGGGCTGCTCTCAATCCATTCCCTGCCCAGACTGCTTTTGTGTGTGGGATTGCCCTGTAACAGCATGCCAGGTTCCTCAAGATAACAAATATTTTAAATAATAAAGTATCTTTAACTCTCATTGAAAGCAAAATAAGGGAGAAAGTATTTAATGCATCCCTTTTAAGAACACCATGAGTGCAAACAGATGAGCAATATGGAAAAAAGGGATGAACCTTTTCCCTGTGTTATTTCCAGAAGTAAACAAGAACTCCCTTGAAACGGACACACATTTGGGCAGAATGTGAGCTTTAGTCATTACATATTGTAATACAGTCTCTGAAGAGGTAACCATTTTATTCGACTTTGTTTCCACTGGTGCCCTTGACAGCACAGCATGTTTCCAGATATCTACCTCACAGCAAGCTGAAATTCTCATCTATATTGAAGATTCCTGCAATAGACTCAAGGTGACAAAATCATGTTGCCTGTGAATCCTTCACTCCTTCATTTCCCAAATATCACATTATTAACTCTGTGTTCACAATGATTAAATCTCAGGTTACTAAGTAATATTCATATACATGTAAAAGCACTTAATTCATGCTAGTAATAAGCTATATCAAATCTTTTCTACAGGACCTTTGCAGGAATTCTACCACCTTGTTTGACATTACTGCCCAACAATTAAAATTTAGATGCAAAACAGTCATGAAACGGTAACACATTCACTGAGCCTTTTGAAAAAGCGTTTCCAAGATAGTTTTAAAAGGAAAAACTTTTCAATATTAGATATACGACACAATCCTGCTGTAAGGAGAAGGAAAATCAGGTTCCTTTGAAAGTTTTTGCATTTGAAGGGTTTTTGAAAGGTACAACTGCTTGCCTCCCTCTTAAATTCTCACTTATTATTTAATCAGTTCACCAATACAAGTCTGGAGAATTTACAGGAGAATAAAGACAATCACAACTAAAGAAATATTTTTCACTCAATACTCTTACAGAGTTCTGAAATGATATTGGAAGAGAGATGCAAACTAAAAGGCCACTTGTATTTGTGACTCTCTCAGTACTTTGGTACCACAGATAACAGCAGCTTTCCTGCTAGTACACAATATATTAGGCATTCTTTGTTATAGAGTTTTAAGTAAACTATGAAAAAAAACCCAACCCAGGCTGGAGCTGTCACAACTGACCCTTTGGTTTAAATGTATCTACAATGCCAATTTAAAGAACAAAAAAACAAATCCAAAAGTCTTCAGACACAACTATTCAACTCAATTAACCACAGCAGTTTGTTAAACCAAAGTATCCTCACTGGCCTGAGTACTCTTACGTTGCAAATCTACCACATCTGGACTTGTGCATCACAGACAGAATGGTTAAGTAATAACACAGCATTTACAGTGGGATCAGAGGCAGAAGTAACACTTCTGAGTTTCCCATCCCAGGTTACAATACTGGTGCTTTTTAAAATACTGGTGCTTTTTCTATCAACCATTTTCTCATTGTAAATGAGTCACTTGAGATGAAGTACAAAGTCAAATGAAAATGGCACAAGTGAGAGTATAACCAGACCTTAACTAATAGCATTCAATGTGTATTTGCCAGCTAGACATTGACCCTTACTTTGCTTACGGAAAAGCTATGAGAAGGTATTCCAGTGTCTCTTAAAATGTGAACAGATTTCACTGCAAGTATGAGTAAGTCCCAAACCAATAATCTAAACTGTGCATATGCAATGAAATTGCTCCACTTAATTACCTGTATAAGATACATAACACTCCATTCATTTCATTCACATTTCACTCAATACTACTGAATGCCAAAATATCAAAACAGTTTTTTTGGTCAACAGTATTTGAATGGGGGATTTTTTTAAAAATGATACATTCGACTTTGCACATCATACACTTGTAACTCAGATATTTATCTGACTACTTTTTTCATAGGTAAACAGTGGCATTTAAAAACAGAAGTGAATTCTCAAAACTCAGAAGTATGGCAAACAAAGTCATTTGGAACAAACAATGCATAAACCTATTCACATGTGCAGCAGCAGCCTCAGACAATTGCTCTGACAAAGCTGTTGATGCAGAAGACACTTTCCCATAGCTCTGAAAAAGCTTATTTCAGTGGCAGCAAAGTTGAAAAACTTTGTCACTACCTTACAGACAAATTCTAATGAAAAACTTTGACTTCCCTGTAAAATATCCCCTTTCTGAATTTCAGCAAATTGCACTGAACTTGTCAGATCATCTACCTATCCAGTTCTACAACAAATTGTTAACACAAATTACAGCAGAGCACACTGAATAATTAATTTCCAGAGTTCACCTTTATTAAAAACAAGGTTTTTGTTGTGAGAACAAATAATCTCTCATTTGTAGCTTGAAAGCCTAAGATAGGATCATTTGATTCCAGGGTTGCTACTAGCTGCTTAGCAACCTGTCCTACTTGTCTTCCTTCCTTCCTGTTGTAGAGAACTGTGGCCAGAGGAGTCGGCTGACGATAGATGAAAACTCGTCGCAAGCACTCGCAAAGAGCAGCATAGGAGTAATCTGGAGCACAAGCCATGAACTTCTTGTCTTGCTTTGATGCTTGGACATAACCTGTGTAGCCCAAAACCAAGTAGAAGGGATAAGTAATATAGTGGTTTCAACAGCACTTTAACCGGCCGATACAAAACCAAGCTTAACTTAAAAACCAATACGCAATTAGTAACAAAACAAGAAGAAGATATATGTTCTTATCACATAAGGCAACAGTTTCTGGAGGGATGTATTAACCAGTTTAATGCCAACATACAATTCTTCTGTACATCATCTCAACTGGTGTTTTTAATACATATGTATGTACAGCTAGATAAAAGCCCCACAAGGTTTTTCATTTTCTCAGCAGGATCATAAGGCGCAGATATGGTCCATAAGGGCAATCTTGACCCAATATTAGCAGAATAACCCTTTTCTCTCCCCTCACCTCCCAGTGTGTAATTACATTTAAAAATTAAGATTTCTGAGCCTCTCTAATCTTGAACAGACACTTAAAATTTGCTTTCTATTTAGAACCGACTGAAAAAAATGAGTTACTTTTCAACACACTGTAATTTCTTTGTTAGTATTCACTCAGAAGGAAAAAATCTTCCTTTTCCTCTTTCATTACAGGACTCTATTAGCAATCAGACTTATTTCAGACTGATTTCTTTTCATGCTTTTGTAAGGAGACTTGAGACACAATTTTTGCCAAGTGATCTACCATCTTTCTGAAAGGTTATTTCTTTCACTTTCATTGAACAATGCATGGCAAGGGTTATGACATGGGACAATGAGACAGCAAAAATCTAGAGGTCTCTTCTTAAAACACCTTAAGTTTACATATAACTAGACACACGATCAATTAACTGAAGCTATTTCCCTGATGCTTTCTGTGTGGGTGTTAATGTGGTGATTGTGCTTTTCAAGTCTCTAATTCAAGTTCACTTATTCAAGGAACTCTAACTGTGCTCGCATTCTGTACGTGGTCTGAAAAGGCTTATTTTCCTTCCAGAGCATAAACATTTTATTTCTATGCTCTCCTAGGTCTAAAATTAAGCTACCACCAACCAAATTATAGTAACTTCCAATTCAGATTTAAGTAACAGAAATATCAAGAGGAGCCATACTAAGAGCATTCAGGTAGAAAAGTTTCAGATGTGTGACACAGAAGTTAATTTCCTACCTAAAGCATTAAAAGTTGCAATGTGTTCCCACATGTTCTCTGCTTGGTCAGAGTGAGGTTGCCAGAGAAGAGCATCAACATCGTGTCTCAGGCAGAAGCAAGGCATTTCTCTGGGGTTCACAACAACTGAGAAAAGATACTGGTTGCTTCCAAGATTAATCTGAAAACAAAACAAATACTGATTCAAAGCATAGGAAGCAGATTCTGTTACACTTACGCTAAAGTTAGATCATCAACAGTTTCATTTTTGTTAGTTGACAAAATGTTTGAATACATTATGCTGCATCCCACTGGTCAATAGCTCAATACATCACAGGTACCTAACACATTTCAAAAATAATTAAGTTCCTTGGGATAATATTTAGAGAAACATTACGTCTACTACACAAGCAAATGGGAATGTGTTTTGTGCAGATATGGTTTTCTAGGAGAGAGGATCCTAACCTGCAACTTCTTATGTTAGGAAAAGATTCTCTCTAAGCAATCATATTTGGTTTTCTGCAATGCCAACCTGGAAGAAAATACTGTCCCTCTGAGGTAAAAGCTGATAAGCACTGAAACAAGGATTAGTTACAATACTAAAACTATGAAATGTCAACATTTTGAATTTAGTCACAATCAAATAATTACTAAATTTCAAATTGGCACACTCTTCAATAAATGTTTGTAGGGGTTGTGGGTGAAAAGCTGTACCAGACACATTTGTGAAGGAACAGGCCCCTGAAATGCTACCAAAAAAACCTCCAAACAACTTGAAAGAAGAACTAAATTAAAATGAAAATACATTTCTGTAAGCTGAAAAATATACTGAAATACTCATATTCCTATACACTCCAACAAGGACCAAAACCACAACTTCACACAGATGAAGTTGAAACGAAAATTTCCTATCCACAGTAACTGTCCTTTGCCCATAACGCTTGACACACATTAACCTTTGAATTATTTTTATGCCACCCATTTTAAAAACTGTTTACAAACATTTTGTGGAGCTCAAACTTGCTCCAAATATCTTGCTGCCTGCTAGAAAGCAGCCTTTCTTGATCCCACGATTTCATGTTTCTCCTGAACTGGGAAATGTCTCTGGGGAACAAACCTCTTACCCTTCAGAGTGAGAAGCAGTAGTTAAGGCTGAGTTATTCAGGACTGTGTCCAGTCTGGGCTTGAGAACCTCAAGGATAGAGGCTGCACAACTTACTAGGCAACCCAATCCATGCTACAACAATGGTTGTTTTTCCTTTGATTCAGTTTGAACCTCTTGTTTCTACTTATGCCTGCTGTATTTGGTGTATCACTGAACTGCTAAAATCCCTTCAAAATGAGTTTCTGTGAAATGTCCTCCTACCAATACCAGATTTTATCTACTGGCAAGTGTCTGTCTGTCACACTGTATCCATAAAACAGACTACTTTCTTGGTGGAGCCATGTATCTGTATTGCCAAAGAAAAAAAGAGAACAAAAAAAAAAAAAGGAAGAAAAAAAAAAACAAAAAACAAGCTCTCTAAGATACAGACTTCAGACCTCTCTAGTTTTTTCAAAGGAAACAGAAAATTATGAACTGAATCAAATCTGATCCATAACTGTATGTTCGTACAAAACAGGTTATCCTACATGTACTTTGTGTGACACAGGGAAGTGATGGGGTGTAAAACCAACGTTTATTACAAGCTTAGTAGAAACATCCTGAAAAAACCCCAAACAACCACAAGACAACAAGTTGATCTGTAATGTTTCCAGATTGTGCTGTTTTTGACTCTAGCAAGAGGACCAGATCAAGTTCTAATTTTACTGCTAGTCAAGGCTGCTTACAGTCCAAGATCAAGCCTACTATTAAAGCATTTTGTCTACAATCTGTTATTTTCAGTGTGATTGACAAAGACGTATCATAAAGTGATCTATGCTCCAGCTTCTTAGTAAAAAGGGTCAACTTTCTATCAGGCTATCTGAAAAATTACTAGAGAAAAACTCAAATTAAGCCATCTAAAGAATGTTTTAAGCCATCTAAAGAATGTTATGCCACCTTTTCTTATAATTATTTTGACATAACTTTGCTTTTTCAAACAGCTGACTTGTGAAAGTACATATATTTTTAAATCAGAACAAAAGGAGCCTTGTTTTTATATTAAAATGACATTGAAGGACACATTTGGGTGGACAATTTCTGTTGCTACTGTGATATGATGTTTTGGGAGAAATTTATGTGTTTTCAAGAGTTTGCAATTTTTGTACCAATAATAGAATTCAGCTTGCATATAAAAAATGCTTTAAAGTATTTCTGTAATAATTTGCAGAACTTACTATATGAGTGACTTTCAAGGTATCACCATCAAATCTGCACAGGCTTGCACCATCTTCAAGAAAAGCATCACATTCTTCTAATTCCTGAGCATTACAAGGTGGTTTTTCTTTTTCAGGGTTTGGATTCTGAAATAAAGACAATGGACTACACTGAAAATCCAAACTATAGAGAAAAAAAAAATCCCTTTTCATAACAAAAAAATCAATAGAACTGGAAGAATCATTTGCATATCCATACATACTGAAAAATTAAGCTATTATGTAGTTATTCGAAATTAATAGAACTATTTCTGCAGTGGAGGATAGCATGAGTGGTAGGTATAATAAAATCCATTTCAGTTTGAGGAAAGGTACATAAGCCACTCAAACATGGTAAAAAAATTCCCTTCTCTAAGTAGCAAAAGTATACAACCCTGAAAAGCTATGCACATTCAGTAAATGTACAGCAGTGTAAGCTTGTTTCAGCCTGCTATCGAAAATGCTATTAAAAATGGATCAATTAATTTTTTAAGGAGCTGTAAATACATTCTTCCTTTCAGCTTTGCTAATAATAATTTTAATTTATTTAAATATGTTTAATTTTTTAAAATAACTGGAAACTATGATTAAAAAATCATCACTTTAACCTCAGTATGGGGTACAAAAAAAAGATATTTGAAGTTCCCAATAAATCTGTAGTCAAAAGATATACTACAATCTTTTGCTCAAAAATAGTGAGAGAGCAAGGAGAAAAATCAATTTGAAGTACTAAACAGAATTTAATAACACTTTTCAGCCTTATTTAAAAAAAGTAATAAATCAAAACTGATCCATCAAGAACCACAAGGAATCACACTTCAAAAATTTTAGATGAGATGCCATTTTCTAATTAAACCAAAAGGGGAAGTATCAAGCAAACAGTTGATTAAACAGCAGTTAAAAATTACATTTTCTTTTAAGTAGACTTCCTGTATAACAATAATGTCAGAAAGTTCATGAGTCACGTTTATGGTGTCCTAAATTTTGCTTTTAAACATGTCATTTACACTCACAGTATGTAGGTTAAATACATAGGAAGACAGTAGAAAAGTATTGCTAACCTATTGATAAACAAGAAACAGACAGCCTCCAAAATCAAATTAACTGCTTTAAAACAAACTGCCACATCTTAAATGGTGGGAACAAAGTTTATTTTCAATGTTAAATCAGGCTTCTGTTTGGTGCACAGACACTATCACGTACGCTAAGTTGAGTCCCATGTGAAGACGATATTACTGTTCAAAATACATTTGCAACTCTAGTGCCATTTGTTTGGAAACAGTTTCAATTAAAAATTAATGTAGTTAGGAGTCTGAATACTAAATGAACTAATGAACCAGGTCAATGAACTGCAAATTAGGATATCAAGAAAAGACAACATGCAAAGGTACAAGAATTTTGAACGCTTGATTTTCAACTCTTTACCATTACTTCAGAAGTCAGATGCATCAGGCTTTCAGCTATTTCGGAACATTGGGAAGGGTCCATAATGAATTCCCCTCTTGTGTCACCAACTATTAGCTCTGGCCACCGGGATCCCTCATTTTTCTTAATAAGAGAAATTTCCAAACTAAAAAGCAAAGAGAAGACAAAGAGTAGCACATGAAAACACTACATCCATTTGTCAGATTAGTAAAAAAATCCTCTAAATTAGAGCACTTCAAACTGAATAATGAAAATCACAGAAACCATTAGCATTCAAATGATAAAATAAATCATTCTAGCAAAAAATATTCTGAAGACCAATGATTGATTTCTAAAGGCCTAAGTACAAACCTCAGGGTTTTCAATGTAAATGCAGTTTCCCCTGAAGCAGACTCATTCAAATATTTCATATACAGCAGGAGATCACTTGTAAAGCAATTTTTTCAAAGACTGCCAGACTTTTACTACAGTGGTTTATTTGAAACATACATAGTGGTTCCTAGGGCTACTTAACTGTGCCCTACCTTTATATAACATCTAGGACAAAAATATTTGTTTTAATAGACCTCAGAAATACTACAACAGATAATTATATATCCTGTTATCTAAAATAATATCTCAGAAGAAGGAAGATTCCTGTAACACAAAAAACCCCAACAAAATAATTATTTTTTAACAGAGAATAATCATCAAATTATTAGGAATAACTAATTAACTAAATGCAAAATAAGACACTTAGCCCATGCACCAACACAGCAATTCTATTTAAATACTGTGTTAGACAAACACACAGGTACAATGATAAAATTAAAGTTAGTTTTATTTTTAGATACACTTTTAGGATCTCCAGCAAAAACAGCTATAGTGTTTCTGACAGAAAATCTGTTAAATTACTAACTACTGCATCATAGCAACAACTATTTGGTGAACTCTGAATCAATTTCTGAGGCAATTTCACTGGTATTAGAAATAGCACACTTTTACAGAAGAAATTTAGAGCAAATTTTAGACTTTTAATCAACAGATTTATAGTGACACTTTGGTATAGAAATTAAGAACTGAGTGCAACCAATTACACTGAAATATGGAATTACTATTTCTCATTAAAGTGAGCCTGAGATTCATGCAGTATCACTCGATTGAATAAAAAGTTGAGTAACTCAGCTGAGTTATTTTTCAGCATGATACCTAATAACCAACAATCACAAAGTCATGAAGTTTAATATACAGTTCTAGTATAATCTATATACAAACATATAATTCTTCTGGAGAATTACTGTTTTTTACATTTAACCTTTTGGGCACCTGATCTCGACACAAAGGGTGTCCTTTGCTGTGGATAAACAGCTATCAAGGGTTAAGTGGATCCACTGGTGAAGTACATGTTTCTCTTGAGTTCATTACCAGAGTGTGAATATCTCCCTGAGTTAGCCAGACCAGCGTGGTGAGTGAATATATGGCTCAGTCCAGGCAGAGTATGAAAACAAGACGACTCACAAAAGAAAAATCTGACTATGTTTTACAGAGATCTGAATTATTTTCCCCCCCTCTCTCCATTCTTTGATATTTTTATTTCAGAAAGGAAACTTAAATTTACTTCTCAAATAAAAGCATGACTATTTCTATCTGTGGTCTACAGCACGTTATAGGTTCACACAGATTCATTTTTTACAATGTACATAATGTATAATTGATTAGGAAAGTATGATAAGGAGATTATAAGTCAAACCTAAAGAATTTCTGTTACATTATTACTAAAAAAGCTTGTTTGTGGAAAATTGAAGTAAAAAGCAATTATTAACACAAACAACAAGGTACATTCAAGTTGAATCTGCTTACAAATCTATGTTTAACACTTTGGTGTTTGAGTGTTTTGTTTGAGTTTTTTTTTTCCTGGCAAGTTAAATGTAGAAAGAGAGGATTACTTTCACAATTAGATAAAGAAATAGTACCATGAGACAGCATTGCAAAAGCCAGTAAACTGTTTTCAGCAGAGGAAACAGATTCTTGCAATAAGGGACATTGGGTGTAGCCCATTCCCCAGTCTATACTCTGAAATCAGTTCCTACCAACAGGAAAACTAAAATCATATACAATACCTTTTGTTCTCTCCAATTATCCATGTGCAGCTTTCATGGTCCACAGACAAATAGAGCTTTCCTTCCATCAAAGGAGGCTGGTCTCTCAGTGTAACACATATGTTATCAGGGGAAAAATGTACTTTTATGTCATCTTTAGTGATGTCTTGAGGCAGATGAACTGTTATTGTCACATCACCTTCGGTCTGCTGCCAGTAATAAAGAGGGTCTACAATTGGAAACATGCAGGAAAATACAAACTAGATTATAAGGATACAAGGATTACTGGATTCCACAGCATACAATGCTGGGACATACAGAATTTTGTGAAAGTGTGGAAATTAACTTCTATTCTGAACAATTTACACAAAATATATTCTGATCATAAAATGGAGAAACATTTTTTTAGCAATCAAGTTTGTCTGTGTCCCTCATTTGGAAAGTAATTTATATTCATGTCTATACTCAAATATGCTGGTAGAGCTATACAATAGGCATTAACTATTACTCTTAAGTTTACTGTCGCATTACAAAAATGATAGCCAAAATCTAGTTAAATACACTGATACATTAATGATTAATAATCTGGTTGAAGAGAAACCAGGTGTACTTACAAGCTACTGAATGCTCAGATGTATACACCATTCAGAGATGTGAACGCTTTTTTCTTACATATTTTTCCAGAGGCCATGCTGACTATTCAACAGAAATGATTTTAGAAGACCAAGTAGTCTTAATCTGCCTCAGCTAACGGAGATGAAATAAAACTGTCTGCCCAGAAGTAGTGATTGACTTTTTCTACGTGGTCTAGAATCTGTGTGATGCCTATCTTTACAATTAAACTACTAGAAGAAGTGGCCTTTTAAGGGAAATGTTTATACAAAAGGAAGGTTATGACAACATGACTGGGTAGTGCACCGTTGGTCACAGAAAATACAAATATAGATGAATACATTTTCTAAAGAGCAATCTTGTACAAGTGACCTTTCTATTTTGAGAAAAAGTACAGTACTGGCTCCCTTTGGAAGCTCTCAAGTTGTCATACCACAACACGAGGCTTTATTGATTTAAGCTTCATACCAGCAGCTGTGACTCTGGAAGGCCTCTTGCACTTTTGCCCACTGCCACGAGTTTCCTGTTTGCAATGGATAAGTCAAAGGTGCCACAATTATACTCCCCAGAAAATATTAGTATCTGAGGCATGATAGCCTTCAAAATTCTGAACATGGACACAGATTTTATCTGATATTAAAAGTCTTTAATGCCTGCAATTTTATATAACCATGCAACTAAAAACAGAGCCTACCTTAGGTCTAGCAAGACAAATTCTCCCTTAAAGAGGTATTAGACTTCGCTCTAAACTAGGAGTTCAGGTTTCAGTACTTTCTTTACTTTCTTTTCCCATTTTTGTGCCATGGGAAGTTTTCTAAAGGTATTGCTGCAAAGAGTATTTCACACATTACAGATTTCTGGGCAACACTGCACATGTACATGAAATGAGCTATGTTAAGAGCCATACAGTGCTCTTGAGTGTGTTTTTTTAATCATACTTAGCCCACAACTCAAGCTCTTAAAATCCTTAAAGCACTGAACTAGCTAATGTAGTTGACAGCTGCATAGACATTGCATTATGGTGCTCAATCCAATGAAGAACTCCTTTGCCTCAAATTTATATGTAGAGACTATTCTTAATACAATTACATGTACAATGTTATGGCTATCACAGTTTCCAACATTAACACATTCCAGAAAGTTGATCTTTTTGTACTGTGTTCCAAGTTAGGACTTGTTCATTAACAAATGCCTCATATTCAAAAGCAGAAATAAAACCTAAGATAATAAAATGTAACTACATAAACATGCAACATAAGTTGTACTTAAGAATAAACAACTTTATTAATAGGTTTTTAGATATTTAGTTTTATTTTAATTGCAAAGAAAATAAAGTATGGATGCCTTTTGTTGAAACTATTATTTTTTTCTGAACTGTTTCCCACTGGAGAAAAGATAATATTTTACAGGATTCTCATTTTTTAAAAAGGAAAAGGCTTTTTAAAATTATTATTTAAATTTTAGGCAGGAGTAAATTACATATCAAAAAGCTTTCTTAGGAACAACAATTTGAGGGGGTCAATGCCCTCCTTCCATCTAGGAAGACTGGCTTCTTAATTTGAGTACTCAGTCAGATGTATAAATTTAGGTGTTACCAATCCAACTACTATCAAATACTTAGTATAGTGTAGTGCTGTTTCCAAGACAGCCTTTTCCTTAAGACAGAAAAATTGTGTCTCCTATCTAAAAAAGCAACTCATATACATTTATGCAAAAAACAAACAAACAGAAAAAAAGCGCCAATCTGCCTAGAAGATAGATATTAAAAAAAACATTTATAGCTAGAGTTTCCAAACAAATGCTAAACGGACAAGATATTTTCTAAGCCAAAGAAGAGAGCAGCCTACCATAACTTGACAGATAAGTCTTACCTTTCTTTTCATTTAATACTTTTGTATCATCATTTCTTTCTAATTTGTCACTTTCACTTTCCATAAATTTGAATGGTTTGTGGGAAACAATCATTAGACCATCTCCACTTTGCTCTATTGCTGCATAATGGGGGACTGATTTTCCTTGTAAAACTCTGCTTTTAATGATTTCATGTTTATGAACACCTATAAAACAAAAAAAACCAGGTGGCAATATTTTTCTAGAAGACAAATTATATCTGAGAAACACAATACACTTAAAAACACTAAGCAAATCTACTTCTTAAATCACAATACCGTATTTTAAAAGCAAATTTCTATTTCCCAATGAGTTTGTTAAATACTGTATTATTCTAAGATTTCCTTTGTTATTTATGATGTCTTTGTTGATCACAGCTAGCCCAGCACAATCTCTGTACAAACAAGTATTCCAAATAATTTTCAAGCTGCTGTAAAAATCTGAGAAACAATGAAATAGCTAGTGGTAATACTTTACTTGTAATGGAAAATGCCCGTATTCCTTAACTCTTTAAGACACTGCTCTCTAAAAGGGAGGTCTCAGATGTCAGCTACTGGCATCAAGGACCATGGCATTCCTTACTGTGCTCTGACACACATGGGTACTCCTGACTCCAAACACCCGTAAAGTGACAGGTTCTAGCACAACATTTGTTCCTCTTCCATCAGAATCTTACTGCCCACAGAGTCCTCATGAACCACTTGACAAAATTCTCACAGGTGATAAAATCATCTCAAGGAATTGCTTAATTTTTCATATTTCTGCTTCATCTCTTCATTAAAAGAAGTCACTGTACTTGTAGTTACAGTTCTACTTGAAAGAGATTGGGAAATCATTAGCAGTTACATTAGACAAGAGATTGTGATGGTAAAAACCCTCTATGTCCCCCTAGCTCTCCAAAATGGGTTCCTGTTTGACCTCAATGTTAAACTTAAAAAAACATCAAAGTCGTAGGAGAACACAGATAATAATCACAGAACTACAGAATATGCTGAGTTGGAGGGGACCTACAAGGATCCTCAAGTCCAAATCTTAGCCCTACACAGGACCATCCATCCCCAAGAATCACACCACATGCCTGAGAGTATCATCCAGATGCTTCTTGAACTCTGTCAGGCTTGGTGCTGTGACCACTTCCCTGGGGAGCCTGTTGCAGCTCCCAGCCACCCTCTGGGTGAAGAACTTTTTTCTAATATTGAACCTTAACCTCCCCTGACACAATTCCAGGCCATTCCCTCGGGTCCTGTCACTGGTCACCGCAGAGGAGAGATCAAAGTCTGCTCCTCCTCCTCCCAAATAAGTTGTAGACTGAGGTCTCCTCTCAGTCTCCTCCAGGCTGAACGGACCAAGTGACCTCGGCCCCTCCTCATCCGGCTTCCCCTCAAGGCCCTTCACCATCTTCGTTGCTCTCCTTTGGATGCTGATGGATAGCCCAGGTATTATTTAAATCCCCTCAACTGGTTACCTTCTTTGCTAAGGAAGAAGTGGATTAAAGGTTAGTAACCTGACTATAATGTAACTCCAGTACTTAATGGTGTTAATTAAAGCATCACTCTTTTTCTTAGAAGCTTTGGTTGGACTGGAGGGAAGGCAGCATTAATTGAAGAGATTCAACCATTCTAATTAGAGACAGATTAAGAGATCAATAGAAGACTCGAAGCAAGAGGGTAACATGTTTTAAAACATTAACAAATTACTTTGGCTTAGATACATAACCAAAAGGAGCACATTTTTGTTGCAGTGGGAAGTTAGCCACTCTGTGAATGAGCTGTTATTTAATTGATAGAATCTAACCATGCACTGAAACATAACAAATTAGTTTATACGTCTCTCCTACAGCATTTGCTCACTGGTTAAAAAGCATTACAATCTCACAACTTAATGCTGTGTGACAAAACCTATTGTAGAGTATTTTTAATCAATTATCAACACTTCAAAAAGTTTTGAGTAAGTCTTTATGATCTTTCTGGTAAGTTTATACCGACTGATTTTTCTTGTAGAGAAGGTCAGAAGAAAGCTAACATGTCACATTTTCTTAGCCTGATAAAGCAGCATGGTGGCTCTTCATTTCAAGCTTTTACAGTGAGGATTCCTAAAACATTGGTTAGCTAAAGAAAATAACAAAGTTTGAAAGGGTATACCTTTGTTACAGTCCTCTGAAGTACGACACAAGATGTGAAGAGACCTAACCACTGCCTTCATTCTGATTTATTTTCATACTTCCATTTTTTTTGTTCTTAGGTAATACAATAGTGGTGGGTGTGATTACTTTGTCTGGCCAACCAGACATGGCAGAGACTCTCACAGTTTTTAGTGTCAAGAGACATAACTATGTTTTAGGGCTTTGCTTTGATGAATCACAGATTTTGGCAATTTAAGAAATGGCTTGCTGATTAACTACTTACTCTTACTACAATATGATTTGATAAACTGCACCCACAGGCAAAGTTTCAAGAAAGGTTAAGCATAGCAATTGACTATTGATGAAAGAGGATGAAAAGAATTCTAATTCCTCAAAACAGTTTTATCCTTAAGAGTGGTTCATACATCAGTCTGATTTTTGAGTTGTTTATTTAAATTAACTCAAAACTTATTTTTCTCTTCAGTTTGCTTTGAATCTTGTTATTTACGCCTCTACTGACAATAATCTCAAAAATTTTGTCTGTTCCTTGGAAGTGCTGGAAAACTGGCAAACCTTTTTGAAAGATTTTTAAATCCACATCTATGTATTCCATGACTATTTGTCATAAGTTATAAAAAATACATTGTTAAAAAGAATTTGTTCATGAAAATGTACAGTATTAGAGAACATAATAAAAATTTGTGTTACTGATTTCACTGAGCAACAGTCTTAGTTTAGACTGGCTGTGTTACTGATTTAGTTTTTCTTCTAAGCTATAACCAGTAATGTTCAGAGGTTTCTTTTCCTTGTTGAGCTGGCCACAGAAGCATAAAGCAGTCAGTCTCACGTGGCTTTCTGGCTCTCTGAGAAATATTGGCATCACTCAAGATTTCAATAGCAGAAAACATAGATAAAGCCACTGAGGGCAACACAGCTGGTGAAAGGGCTGGAAGGAATGTCCTATGAAGAGTGAGTGAACGCTTCAGGCTTGTCTAGTTTGCAGAAAATGAGGCTGAGGGGCCACTTCATTGCTCTCTACAGCCTTCCTAAGGAGGGAGAGCAGAGAGGAAAATGCTGAGCTCTTCTTCCTGGTATCCACTGACAGGATGGGTGGGAATGGTTCAAAGCTGCACCAGATGAAGTTCAGACTGGGCATTAGGAAGCATTTCTTCAGTGAGAGGGTGTTTAAACACTTCAGCAAGCTCCCTAGAGAGGTGGTTGAAGGCCCAAGTCTATCAGTGTTTAATAGGCATTCGGACAATGCCCTTGACAACATACTTTCACTTTTGGTCAGCTGTGAATTGGTCAGGCAGCTGGACTAGATGATTGTTGTAGGTCACTTCCAACTGAAATATTCTATTCTATTCCATTCCATTCTATTCTATTCTATTCCATTCCTACAATATATGTAAGAGTCTGAGTAACATTTGACTATTAACACCACAGGATGCAATCAACTGCTTTAATTCAAGTATTTAAAGATCTTGTTTTTATTGGTATCAAAATTATACTTCTTGGAAGATAATGAGCAAGACCATATCACAGTCTTGCCAAGAAGGTTATTAATTTAATCTATGCATCTTTAAATCAGACCATGAAGCATGGGGTCTTGCATCCTTTATTTAAATCATCATATCAATGTATGTATATATGGTCATATTGAACATATAAAGTACCATTTGTCAAACTTTATTAGGATAATATATTAATAGGTATTAATACACTAACTAATATGTTTTTAATGTGTAGCTCTAAAATTAACATAATAACTTCATACTCATTGCAGGAAAACCTAGAATATGCAGCATTTATTTTTTTATGTTACAAGTGTTATATTGATCTCATATTAATTCCAATCTCACTACATCATTAATTGGAAGCTACAAAAACACCAAGAAAATCCATAACCAAAGACCCATATTCAGCTGTACAACATTTTAGAAAGTACAACAGATTTGGATGTAGTTAGATATAGTTTTGTATAACCTCAATTTTACAAGACCAAGCTAAAACGAAATTGAATTTCAAAACATAAAAGTAAAGTTCTATCTTGTTTTCTAATTATCTTGACCACATATGTATAAAACTTTACTTCTTCTTGCTTTCCAAGTGTCTGTCAGAATTTAGGCCTACAACGAACAACTTGATCCCAAAATGTAAGAAAAAATTACTTATGTAAAATCTAAGTTGAAGTTTTGGGGAAAAGAAATATAAGCAGTTGTGGAAAAGCAACTTCTAAGACAAAAAATTGTTAATTTTTTAAACATTACTCACCAGTAATATAAATGTAAAACACTTACCCTCTTTGCTTATCTCTGCAATTGTAACCCATTCCAAGGTAACATGAAATCCACTTCCTTTTGTGTCCAGTTCATCTTTTTCTACCCTAAGCAGCAGCACAGCTAGTGAATGTGTATCAGATTTTACAAATGAAACACTGTGTGCTATAATAAATGGACTCCCTAATTCTTCATTAAACACAATCTAGAAGACAAAAATGTAGAAAAAAAGTGAGACAGTTAAACCTGGAAGCCCTCATCTTTCACAGGAAGCAGTGAAAGGTTTCAGTGAATATTGAATCAGTAACCTCATAACTTAAAAATGAAAGTAGTTTATAGCTTGGTTGAGAATAATTTCAAACTTAAAAAAAATATATATTATTCCACAGGTTAACTGAAATACTAAACAATATGAGGTGAAAAGTAGGGGGAGAATCCTGGACAGACACATATGAATACGGAAAGGAAAGGGGAAATATTTTTTAGAAAAAGTTTAGCTAGATAAGCACCTAATCACCTTTTAGAAACACCCATTTTTACTTACATTCCTCTTCAGTCAAAAGGCTGTTCCCTTGCAAAAACTTGAATTTCAGGTCTTTTGTTTATAAAGAAATCATTTAGTAATTTAGAACACATTTCTGTATCAGTGATACAGAGTTATGAGCTGAATTCTTCACACATTAGATACATGTAATTCTCATACGAAATGCAACAATAAGAATTACTTGGTAGACATACAACTCCTAAATATGTTAATGCAGGACTCACCTCCCACTTTTCAGATGCATTGTTTCCACGTTTGCCTGATTTAATTAAATACAGTCTTCCTGTACCATCAGAAAGGGTCACCTGCGTGGGAGATGAGAAGTGTATCGAGGCACAAAGGCGATTATCACACGCAGTCAAGTCTGAAGGCAGCCTGAAAACTTCTCTTGGTTTTTGTAGAGCAGTGTCCTATAAACAAACAGTCATGAACTAAGAGTCTGTGAGGTATTTATTAGTTTCAGTAAATATTACAGAAAAATGAAGAATACCAAATCTCAGCAGCAATTTACCAGCTTCTTTGTGCCATTAAGCATATTTGGAAAGAAGTGGCTAGCAAGAGTAACTGCCATATATGTGGAAAAGGTGGTGGAATTTCAATAAATTGGTTTCTGTGAGTGTTCTCTAATTGATATTTCAGCACTTTTTTTTTCTTTCTATTTTACAGCATTAAATATATTTTGCATTAAATCAAGGCTTTTCATTTCTTTTCCCCAAGCATTCCCATATAATTAATCACTTACTTCATATAATTCTAGTCCCAGTAAAAAAGTGGAGACTTAAAAATAAATTAACTTGGGGAAGAGTGGTTGGAAAGCAGCCCAGTGGAAAAGGACATGGGGGTGCTGGTCTACAGCTGCTGAACATAAGCCAGCAGCGTGCTTAGGTGGCCAAGAAGGCAAATGACATCCTGACTTGTATCAGAAATAGTGTGGTCAGTAGGATCAGGGCAGTGATTGTCTCCCTGTACTCTGCACAGGTGAGGCTGCATCTCAAATCCGGTGTTCAGTTTTGGGCCCCTCACTACAGGAAACAAGCCTGAGGTGTTGGACCACATCCAGCGAAGAACAACAGCGCTGTTGAAGGTTCTGGAGCACAAGTCTTATAAGGAGCAGCTGAAGGAGCTGGGGGTGTTTAGTCTGGAGAAAAGGGAGCTTAGGGGAGAGCTTATTGGTCTCTACAACTACCTGAAAGGATGTTGTAGCCAGGTGTGGGTCAGTCTTTTCTCCCAAGTAATAAGTGACATGACAAGAGGAAGTGGCCTCAAGTTGTGTGAGCGGAGGTTTAGATTGAGTATTAGGAAAAATTTCCCCACCAAAGGGTTATCAAGCATTGGAACAGAGTGCCCAGGAATGTTGGTGGAGTCACCATCCCCGGCAGTATTTAACAGACATGTGGACATGGCACTTAGGGACATGCTTGAGTGGTGGAGTTGGCAGTGCTGGGTGATTCGTTGGACTCAATACTAAAGGTCTTTTTCAACATAAACAATTCTATGATTCTATTACCCCTCAGGAAAACTGTATTTAATATTCTGTTGCAGTGGCACACTATAATCTATTACCCCTCAGGAAAACTGTATTTAATATTCTGTTGCAGTGGCACACTGTAATCTTTCTTAAGCAAAACTAAAGACAGTTTTTGAGCATGAATAAACAGACACTATAGTGAACAAACTGCACAGATGATGTGATTCTTCAGTGAACAAGAAAGATATGCAGATTTTTTAAAAATTATACATACTACTGTATTTAAAAAAAATAATCCAGTATTTCCTACTGTATTATCTTTACACAAAACAGCCTGATTCAATAATAGTACAAAATGAATGTTAGATAACCAATTTCATCTTTATTTCCAGTAGTTATCAGAAGTCCTGCTTTAGTCTTGTAATGTGTTCTTAATTTCCTGCTAATTCTAACAAAAAAAATGGCTTTCCTGATAAAAATTGGATTTCCAACTATTTTCATTAAGTACAGCAGCGTGTCTTCCACGGTATCTTTTAGGGATTATTCTTTATCTTGTGCCTTCACTCTCACATACAGCTCCTTCTCTGCTGAGTAAGGCTTTGTAACTCTGCTCATTATTTGGTTCATGGAATGCCAGCAGTGCCACTGCCTTCTTAGGACTAAGATTTACCTACGTTTTTTGTGTTGAAGTAATCTCTGAATACCCAAGAGGCTTGTTGAGGAAAAAAAACCTGACAAGATCTTTATGATTTGAAAAGAACTTGGCATCACAGTTTAAAAAAAACCCAGTCAGGATATCCTTAATCAGCAATACAGCTTGATCAGCTACTTTTGATGTTGATCAGGCTGCAATATGAAGATCACAAACAAAATATTCTCACAGAAAAATAGAAGAGGCAAACTGGAGATTATGTAACATCACAGTCACCTCTCTACAATCTTTCAAATAACTGAAACAGAACTTAATTGCTTGAAGTTTTTCAACTGAACTAAACGTGGCCAGTCTTCGCGAACAAAGATCTGGGAAAGGTGTTTTTACCTTTCAAGCCTGCGCAATGGATTTTTTAGGT
>JAWWLV010000088.1:134814084-134830548 GCA_035041135.1 Platyrinchus mystaceus
AGCAGGACCAGGAATTGAACCTGCGACCTTGGCGCTGAGAGCGCAGCATCTTAACCGCTAGACCACCAGGGGTCCCCTGAACTAATCAGCTGTTAAATAAAATGGGCTGGCAGTCTGTCACAAGTGGGGTCCCTCAAGCACTGATACCAGGCCCCACACTGTTGAACACCTTCATAAGTTACCTGGATGATGGGATTGAAAGCACCTTCATCACCTTTGCTGATAATGCAAAACCAGGTGGTGACAGAGACATGTTATAAGGGAGAGCCATCTGGCACAGAGAGCCAGCCAGCCTGGAGGAGTGGGACAGCAAGAACCTTGTTAAGATAAGCAAAGACAAGTTCAAGGTCCTGCATCTGGAATGGAACTACCAAAGAGACCAGTACAGGCCAGGAGAAGTTTCATTTAGACATAAGAGAATTTTTTTACAATAAGAACAATCTGTGACTGGAACAACTTCATCAGGGACACAGTAGAATCTCCCTCACTGGAGTTTTTCAAGATGTAACTGGACAGGGTGCTATATAATCTCATCTAGGCTCCTTTTGCCAAGAAATCTTGGACACTATGATCTTTTGAGATCCTTTCCAATCTGGGTTGTTCTATAATTCTAAAATAAACTCCACACCATATTCAGCACTGTGTCCCTTTCACTGATTCACAGACTTCAGGATCTGATTTGAGGTCTTCAAATAGATCTTCCAGTGATAACAAAACAAAGGAATTCTTGTTGTGTCTTTTTTATATCTTAGAGGAACATTTTTCATGAAGTTATGGTCCTTTCCCCTCATCTCATAGACAGTTTTTTATATATATACATATGCATGTATGTATCATAAATGAAACAAAATTAGATGCAATGGCTTTCAAACATATTTTACAAGCTAGTGTACCACTTGTATTTGAACAAATAAAGTCAACTCTGAAGAAAAAAACCCTGCCTGATTGGCCTTTAAAGATCAATATTTCCCTTTTTAAATCCAATTTATCTTTTTAATCCAACCACAAATAGACTATGCTGAGAACATAATTAGTGGTCATAGAGCTAACTAAACTATTTTCTGTTTTATTTCACTAAGCTAATTTCCAATCAGTTGATCTACAACTGTTTTGAAGCTCCACAAATCAGAAACCTCTGTTTAACAAGAGGGAAATTCTTCCCTTGTTACTAAAATCTGCATTAGTGTCACAAAAATAACAAAAATATTTAAGTAGAAGTATATTTGTAAAAATAGAAAAACAGAATTTGAAAACTATTACAGGGACAGTTTTCAAGATATTTACAAGTATGCAAAAGGAAGCACAAACAGAAAAATATTTTTGTATTGAAAACCTGGGGGGCAACAAGTAATTACTTTTTCCACACAAAATGTGTCTTAGTCTCAGGCCCATCCTTACTTTAGTAAGGCATGAGACTAAGAAATAGCAGTGAAAACAAACTAAAACAGTGTCTCATTACAAAATTCAGCCACAAATTGGCTAATCATCTTCTGTCCCTCTATTTTTTCTCAAACTATCAGTACCTTGGGGGGGGGAATAATTTGTATACATATCTGCTTCTAGCAAAAGAAACTCACTTATTCTGCTCTGTGAAATAAGCAGTCAAAAATATACATACAAAGCACCATCTCTAAAAGAGTCCTTTGCACTTGGGTACGTGCCTTCAATACAGAAAGAGCACACTTGTGAATGCAAAGCACGTCATGGTCTCATTTGTTGAGAATCCAGCAATTGAGAGGATTTCAAATACTTCATACCTTCCAGATGTTAGTAAAATCAGATGGGCTTTTAACACATGTTCAAAGGTAAGCAAGAGAAATTGGATTTGGGTAAGTACTATTTTAATAAGCAACGAGAAAAAAAGACCAGATGACAAGCAGATAGCCTGTTTGCCTTTTGGGCCTAGATAAATTCATATTAGAGATTACTGTGTGCTACATAAAGGTTATGAAACCTGCAATGGAAAATATGCAAATTTGATTTTTAATTATTGGAAGCATTCAGGGTCAGTTTGTAGATTCCGTTTTATCACTACACCCCCTGAACTATTCTAATGATTTTAATGTGTTCAGTAGGGGAGAATGAAAAAATTAAAATAAAAAAAAAAAAAGCAAAAGACCAAACCTGAAACCCCAAAAAATATCACACAAACACTAGATATCAAGAATTTTGGTACCTCATATTTTACTTAATTTTTAGATTTCACTGAAAGGAGTCTTTTCTACAGTGAAATTGTTCCATGGTAATGACTACTGAGCCTAGGAAAAAAAAGTCAAAATCCCATGTATCTTATCATGAAAATAAGCAGCATTCCTTTTAACAGTGATTTACAGGGCTATATTATATAACATTACAGAAGACCACACATTTATTAGCCTTCAAGTGAATCTTAACAGTAAGCTTCAAAGAGTTTTGGATGCAATTAGAAAAAGAATTATCAACTACTTTATCTTCAAGCTCACATCAGATTTATCAGCACTGAGCGGGAATTCCAGAACTCAATAAATCTGAAAAAATGAAAAATAATTTTCACTACAAGTCTTTCAACAGGCAAGAAAGGAAATGCTCTTATTCACAACCTTTTTTACAATAATTTAACCTTAGGCATTTATTAGAACAGTTTTTAATCTCATTCTGATGATGAAAAGGATGGGCTTCCTTGAAGCCGAAATAAAACCTGTCCTCAAAACCCTTCTGTGTCAGATTTGCTTTTTAACTTACTGTTTCTTTGTTTACCAGCTTGTTAACTGGGGTTAAATAGTAATTCCCTACTTCAGAAGTATGAGGGGATGGTGACATTCTATACTCATGTATTTTACTAGCAAGAACTGGCTAAAAGTACTGCAATTTTAACAGAAGTCAGGTTTACTCTCTGCAATTACATTTAAATGACAGCAACGCAGTTTCTTTAAGAAAAAACTAGGTACAGCTTCTTGTCAGACTTGGTTGTTCATCTCTCTTCAATTCTTACAAAGATTCTTCCTTTGTTTCACTCCCCAGTATCTCTCTTACCTTTTCCACTGGCCTTTAATTCTAGCTTTGCCCTCTTCTATACTTCTTGACAGTGTACTCTGCTTACTTTTGGCCGCTGTCATTCTATTCATCTATTCCAGATTTCATATGGGTGCCTTCACTATCACAACTATCCCTTTGCTTTAAGCAGTTCATTTGCCTCACCTGCCTATGACACAAACCCTGATTTTGAGCCTTTGAAGAAGCCCAGATTTCAAGTTTGTGTAGAAATTCTGAGCAAATGGTTTCTCCACAGGCAAAGTCAGGCAGACCAAGCCAGGCTATACTCCAGTTGCTCATGATGAGGAGCCAGTGTGCAGGTACAAGAGGCAAAATGCAAGATACAGGCTTAAAAAGTCCCCCTACTGTTCCTGACTCCCCCATGTCTTACCTTCATAATTAAGTAGTGACATTTTATTTAGTTTCTTTGGCATGCCTGTAAGACTTAAATTTTTTAAGCTGCGTTAAGAAATTGCATTGTTCCAAAGACACAAAAGGTTTGTCATACTGTTCTGGTTTTGGCTGGGATAGAGGTAATTTTCATCCTAATGCTTTGTTCTGGATCTAGTATGAGAATAATGTTGATAACACACTCATGTTTCAGTTGTTGCTAAGCAGTGCTTTCTCCAAGTCAAGGACTTTTCAGTTTCCCATGCTCTGCCCATGAGGAGGTACACAAGAAACGGAGACAGCATGGCCAGGACAGCTGACCCAAACTGGCCAAAGGGATATTCCAAACCATACGGCATAATGCTCAGTATATAAACCCAGGGGAACTGTCCAGCAGGGACCAATCGCTGCCCAGGGATGGGATGGGCACAGTCAGCGGATGGGGAGCAACTGTACTGTTCATCATTTGTTTTTCTCTCTTTTTGCTATCATCCTTTTCACTATTATTTTGTTGTTATCATTATTATTAAATTTTACTTAAAGTTAATTGTTAAACTGTTCTTATCTCAACCCACGGATTTTACCTTTCTTCTGGTTCTCCTTCCATCCTATTGGGGATGGAAGAGAAGGAGTAAGCAAGCACCTTCATGGTGCTTAGTTTCCAGCTGGGGTTAAAGCATGGTACTTAGTGTACAAACATGTGATATTGCATAAAAGATTTAAAATGCAAATGAAGTTTCCAAGGAAAAGACAGGGAATGAGAAAAGACAAAATATACCAAAAAAGAAAGGAAAAAATAAAAACTATAAGTCATATGGCAATTCCCAGAAAATAGCAATAAGAAATACAAAACTTTATATGAAAAGTCAAAATACCTAGGCATTTGACACATCTCTCTAACTGTGAAAAAAATGTCCATACCCAGCACTCTAAATAACAAAGAGACAAGTATTTAAAACCCTGAAACAGAACGCTAAAAGATTTTGTTATTCTTTACTTTATCTGCTTCCTTATTCTGACATGTTTTAAACAGAATTCCCACATTGTGTCTGATGCCAATAACAGTTGTTCTGAATTGAACTGAAAGCTATGGAAACAGAATTCCACAGCTAATTCTTCTTGGAATTCAAAAAGATGACAAAAAGATGATTCAAAAAATATAGACACGATTTAGGGTTTTAATTAAGTGTGAAAAGAGTTCCTGCCACAATTTCTTGATTTGATTATTCGAACAAAAAAAGAAACAAAGTTGTCTTTGCAAGAAGAGCTTAAGGTCAAGAAACCAAGTCCAAGTATTTACCTGCTAGAGGAGAAAACTTTGAGTATCTTACAGCTATATTCGAGTACTACAAACATCAAGCAAACAAAGTCGAGTCAGATGCAAAAAAATGCCCAATCAAAAAAACTCAACTCACTAATCCTGTCACTACTCTACCCATTGGGACTTTAAAGCAAAGTATCAGTCAATGCTGCTTACTGAATGAAAGAAGTCCAACAGCTGTAACAGCAGAATGTTAAAGCTGTTACAGAGTATTTCCAGCCAAATTAGGGTAACAACTTCCTCAAGCTGGTATAAAAAAACTCCACCTGAATAGTCATCAACCAACACTGAAAAACCGCTCATATTGATCACTTTTCTTTTTTCAATTACGTGTGATTTTGAGCAATTGGCAAGGTATTATACACACTTTTTGCCTTCACAGATGACATCTTTCTAAACACCTAAGTTGCATGGATAATTCATGTTTTATGGATAAGCAGCACACTTATACTAGAATCAAAACTGCAATAAAAATATGAAATAAAACTGGAAATAATGTGTTAGCCTACATGTTCTTTCACTCTGGATTTAGGATGAACGTGTTAGCCTGTTCAATCTTCTGTTTTAAAGAAGACCAAAATTAATTTTAATTGTAAGCTATACTTGGCCTGAACCAATCTTACTTGTAATATACATTTGACTAATATATGGCCAGGCACATTTGTAATGCGACACCTTGTTGATGTTTCTGAACACACATTCCTTTTTATACATATGCAAACATGTTTCCTTTGCAGAACAGCGCTGTATTGTGTATTAGGACACAAGACGGTGCCTATTTATTTCACAGTTTAATCAGCTTTATTTCCCAGTTCCAATGGAACTGAAACTTATGACAAGATATTAATCAAGTCTCATTATCTTGAAATTGGTTCTGGGAAAGAATATTTCTTATGTCAATTTACTGCCTGTTGTAAAATCCTTTATCTGCTAAGAAACAAACTTACACACACAGTGCCCTCCTAATAAGGGAATGTAGTGAGTGTCTGTGTTGTGCAGGCAGGAGAGGCCTGCAGGGGTGGCCTCAGCGGGGTGGGGCCAGGGCTGTCCCATAGAGCCACTTCCAACTGGCTCCATGGGAGTCACCATCGGGCACAGTTGAGCCTGTCAGCCAAGACAGTGGTGGGGAGCAGAGGTTTGCCTGTAGCTGTCCCCCTGCAGCCCACAGAAAACAAAAGTAAGGCAGATATTGACAATCCTCTGTGTTTCGTTTTCTCCCCATCTTGAACACGGGGAGCGAGACATATAAACATATAAACGAGAAATGGTCAGCAACAAGATGGGCAAGGATGATTGAAGCCCGAGAAAAGAAAGCCAAAATGGCTGACTTTGATTGCTACAAGGTTATGAAAACAAAGAAAATGAGAAACAAAGAGAAAATGAGAAAGCAAAGAGAAAATGAGAAAGCAAAGAGAAAATGAGAAAACAAAGAGAAAATGAGAGAGTGTCTGGGTGGATATCCAGCAGCAAGCCAAGGTTAACCAACCTCAAGGATAAAACATGAAAAATGAGATTGTGACAAGCTGCTGTTCACAGAAGGCTTTCCCTGGCAAGTTCCTTTCTTTTAGATGTTCCTACTAGGAATCCAGATGAGTTCAAAAGATTTGGAAGAAGTCCTAGAAGATTATTTTGCCTCAGTAGGAGTGTGCCAAAGGCCCCAACTGCTTCTATGCTCTATAAAGCAAAGGAACTATTTTGCAGCTTCAGTTCTCAGCTTATCATCCTCTGGAAACCTGTATTTTCTAAAAAATCTAAAACTACAATTTCAGAATTTTTCTCACTTTAGTCCTGACCTAGTAATTTGTGTCCTCAGAATCTTGCAGAGACATACGCTCTCAAAAACACACACATTGCCTTGTGTTTTCTTTTGTCCCACAGGGTTACAGGTCAAATTCCCTGGTAGCATGACAATGGATATTTTTTTTTACATATAGTCTTTTATTCCTTAATGACCAAGCATTACAATTGTACGTGCCAGAAACATGGTGTCCACAAAGCTGTGTCCTTTACTCTCTGGAATGAAGAATAATTCTGTAAAGGAAACTGAAGCTTCATGGCTCAAAAGAAATACAGATTTTGACTACTTAAGACCACCAGTATAAAAGCAGGAAACTCAAGTTTTCTCAGACTTCGCCCAGCTTGCTTACACTATTTCAAGTTTCCCCAGGGTCACCAGGATCTTTTTGGCACCAAAAAGTGATGTACAGATAAAGCTATTAGTCCATAATGGCTTGCATTTCTAATTCTAATATGGACAGCTTCTTTCTCTCCTTATATCTACAATGACTGGATTTTCAAGTTAGCAAACAAACATCAAATAAATAGAGCAACTAGAGAAGAAGTGTCTACCATTTTCTTCAGCTTGCCATCATGTCAACCTTCCCCAGAAAGGAAGCAGATCCAACACGATGTAGAAGCCTAGAACAAAAGGGGCTAATGTGTGTGTCTCCAACACTGATAGTCAGATGGCTGTGGAGCCAACCATGGACTGTTGGTAATAACACATGGTGAGAAAGAGGATGAAGAAGGCAGCCATACAGAGGTAGCACAGCACTTTTCTGGGACAAATATCCTTGTTCTAGCTCCTGGAGATAAGCACAGCACAGTACAGCACAAGTGCAGGAACGAGACTGAGAAGTGGGCATGGACTGTAGGGGGAAAGCAAGACCACCAAAGACCCCTGAAGCCTTCCAGCCTATTTCCAGAAAGGCTTGGAAGAACAAACTGCACATAATAACTAAATTGCACAGAAAGTGAGTCACCTATTTTCAGGGAAGAGAAACCTATCCACAAAAAGGTATCCCACACCAAGCCTGGGCAGCACCTCCAGGACCCCATTATCTTGATCAATGCTGGAGACAGGATTGGTGATTTTTCTCTCTTTCTTCCTTTCTATCTCTCTCACCCTTCTTAATTCTCCTCTTCCTCTCTTTCCCCCTTCCTTTCCCTCTCCTTTTCCCTTCTTTTCACCCTGCTCCCTTGTCCAAAACCCACTTTTGTGTGATTATACTAGGAGGTCAGGGACTAACATACCAGCTTCCATGCCAAGTGTGTAATTTACTAAAATAACTTTGTAAGCTTTTGTGGACCCTCTGACTTTTATTGTTCCTTTTGACCACAAGCATCTTCAAATCCTGGGTGCTCCCTTCCCCTTAGGAGTGGGACACCACACACTATTGCAGTACTAATGCAATACTATTAACAAAAAGAAGTCAGAAATGTCACTTAAAATACTCTCATCCTTCCCGCTGAAATGTATTTTTGTTGATCAACCTGTCTTCCTGGCAACAGCTCCCCCCAGTTTTTGCATTTGGATTCTATTTACCATATTTTCTCCCTCATCTACCCCCATCTATTCAAATTCAATGATTTAAAAAAAAAGTTTATTCTTACCAGAGTCACCGACAGATTCATAACCCTTCCAAACTGATCAACATAGTAGACATTATCCTGGTACCAGGAATCAAGGTGAAGATAATTATACATGCCAAAAGCACGCATGTGGTCAAGGGTATATTGATCATCACGAAGTTGCACTTCTGCTACAGCTGGAGAGAAAAGAAAAAGACTATTTTAACAATTACTTATTTACAATTTAATAATTTAAAATTCAAATTAATAATTAAAAATTATTCAATTTTCATTTCATAGGTCTGCTTTATTTGAAGAAAAATGCATTATGTATACATAGTTTAAAATTTCACCATAAAGTTGGAAAGAAAGTCATCCACCCTGAAGGCCACTGCAGTTATTGACTTTGATCGTGTAGCAACTATTGCCATTTACAGTGGCCTATTGAGGTGGCTCCACCCTGGCTGGATGTCAGATGCCCACTGAAGCCATTCTATCATTTCCCTCCTCAGTTGGACAGGGAAAAGGAAAATATAAAGCTCACAGGTGAAGATGAACACAGAGAGAGATCGCTCACCTATTACTGTCATAGGCAAAACATACTCAACCTCGGGAAATAAGTTTAATTTACTGCCAATCAGAGCAGGGTAATGAGAAATAAAACCAAATTTTAAAATACTTTCCCCCCAGCCCTCCCTTCTCCCTGGCTCAATTTCACTCCCGATGATCTCTCCCTCCTCTCCTCCAGTGGCACAGGGAGACAGGGAATGGAGGTTGCAGTCAGTTCATCACACCTCTCTGCTTCTCCTTCCTCCCTGTCTTCTTCCCCTGCTCCAGCATGGGGTCCCTCCCACAGGAGACAGTCCTTCACAAGCTTCTCTAGCGTGACTCCTTCCCACAGGCTGCAGTTCTTCATGAACTGCTCCAGAGTGGGTCCCTTCCACAGGACACTGTCCCTCAGGAACAGACTGCACCAGCATGGGTGCCCCACACGGTCACAGGTCCTGCCGGCAAACCTGTCCCAGCACAGGCTCCTCTCCCCCTGAGTTCACAGGTCCCGCCAGGAGCCTCCTTCAGCACGGACCTTCCGTGGCATTACAGCCTCCTTTAGGTGCATATACCTGCTCCAGCATGGGGTTCTCCACACCCTACAGATGGATCTCTGTTCCACTGTGGACCTCCATGGGCTGCAGGGGCAGCCTCACCATGGTATGCACCATGGGCTGCAGAGGGATCTCTGCTCTGGCACCTGGAGTGACTCCTCCCCACTCCTTCCTCGCTGACCTTGGGCTGTGCAGAATTGTTTCTCTCACAGTGTCATTCCTCTCTCTGGTTGCGGTTGTTCTTGTACAGCAATTTTTACCCTTCTCAAATACATTATGCCAGAGGTGCTACCACCATGGCTGATGGGCTCATCCTTGGCCAGCAGCGGGTCCATCTTGGAGCTGGCATTGGCTGTGCTGGACATGGGGGAAGCTTCCAGCAGCTTCCCACAGAAGAGGCTACCCCTTATAGCCCCCCTGTTACCAAAATCTTGCCACGCAAACCCAATACACCTATCCTGTCTCTTACTAGCATGTGTTGAATTCCAATTTATCAGTAACCCTCACAAGATGAAACACCATATGCAACAACAATGTAAAACCAACTTCTAAGTTTGTACATAGTTTGTTCAGTAAGGGAAAAAAAATTCTGCTCTATAGTAACTTCAGAAAACAGCAAGCAAAAGAAATATTCAATGTAACTACAAGGCTTTCATGCTCTTAATTTCTGAACCAAGTTATGAACATTTGCAAGGCAAAAGATTAAAACAGTACAAAGCAGTATTAATTCATGGTAATTAAAAAAATAACAAAAAAACACAAAAATCAAAGCCCAAAAGCTCCTATGTTCCTAGCACTCCCACTGAGGCTGAAATCTTCAGAAATGTCCAATATAGCATCAAAATTTCAGTCTAAGTTTTTCTAATTGAAAGAGACTGCAAAGAATGGCTGTTACTACTGTATGCCACCTACAGTCATCCACCTGAGCAAGATTTTTCCAAACAGAAAACCTCTACTGAACTAACAGTAATCAAAACTGGGTTATCTTTCAAAGACTAATCAGGTTTTTATTTAAATTATCTAAAGTTCTTTTTTTTCTCTTCCCTGTCTATACAGAGATCAAGCAGCTGTAGTCCCAACATCTTAAAATACATTAGCACAGGTCTAGTCCATCCTTCTGCAAATAGTCTCAGACAGACTGGAACTCCATTTCACTCTCCACTAGTTATCCCAGGATCCTTAGTTTTCCTGCAGAAAACTTATCTTGAACGTCACACAACAAGCAAAATCCTTTAGAAAGTTATAAGTAAACTCTCTCAGTCCATGATGATTAGCATTCAAGCCCAGAGAATGAAGAAAGCACCTCAAGGCTAATTCCTTTCATAGCAACAGCTCACGGTTATTTTAGGTCCTAATAGTCCAACTTCTGTTTTCTTCTCTTTTCTGCTCAAAAACAGAGCAAGGAAATATTTCCAACATTTCACTTCCATCCCACCTCATAAGAAGGACCATTCACAACTCTGTGCAGCAGCACTCAGATTTCTCAGACTCTTCTACAGCACCCACTTAAAACCTACTGAAGCAGAAGTAGTTTACTCTACTCTGTCAGAACACCAATTACTGCAAAGAGCAGTTCATTTGGCAGTGCCATCAGTGCCACTGCACAGCTATCACAAACCCAACAATCAGTCACTAAATGGCTCAGAATTGACCCCATTAGAGAAACTGGCTATTAACATAAAAGTGGCTTTAGGAAACTGTGCAAGATTATAATGCCCCATTAATAAAAAATCCAGTCATACTATACAAAATGCTTGCAAAATGACAGTATAATTAGCAATTAGTCTCCTAATCACTGTTGATATTTGCAAACCAGCAGTATTAATTCCACTCAGCTCAAATCATTATTCATATTCACCACACAGGAGGGATTTCCGTACTTTTGCAATTAATAAATTACTGTTCCACAAGCTATGGCCCTTCAAAACAAGACAGGATATCAACAAAGGAGTGAGAAGAAAATACACCTCATAATGGCAAAGACTGCTACCCATTCCAATTTCTATTTTAACTATTTAGAATATTTTACAGTAAATTACACTGTAAAAAATTTAGAAGAATATATTTTGAAAATGCTTTTTAAAGCTGTTTATATAATCAAGCTTTACCATAAAGATAAAATTTTTCCCAACAGGACAAGAGATGACAAGACATGAACATTCTGTAAACTATTAAAGACCAAAAGAAATATAATCCAGGATAATTATTTTCAGTGAAACCAAGTACATATCATCTACTTCATGCATAGCTACATTAACTGATCTTCTGAAATAAGAATACACATGCAGAAACACAAAGATTTTTAGCACAAACCCCCTGAAATTGTAAGGCTTTCTTTCTGCACTTCTCCCTCCCCATTCCCCTAGATATGTTGCTCCTGTCAGGACTGCAACTAAAACACATACAAATTGGAAAACCAGTCCAAATTAGATGAATGTACAACTTCTCACAAAAATTCTGGGAACAACATACTATTGATTAGCTGATTGTAACGTGATGAACTTTATAAAAGCTGGAAGAACATGAATAAATTCTCTGTCCTTCAGTTTTTCAGCCTGTAGTCCTAATAAGCCCTGAATAATAAGGGGGCTCAGGAACAGGAGATCTAAATCCCTTGTATTATTGCAATATGTAATTAACACCACATAAACAGGAGTCAGAAACTATACAATTCATAGGTGATTTTTAACTGGGAAAGCAAACAAATCTATACTGTCCTGTCATGAAACACTTCAAATGAGGTTATCAACTGCTTTCAGAATATATCACACATATATGTTCCTCTGTCAAAATGAAGAAATTAAAGTACTTATTCCATCCTCCATTTATTGAAACCCATACTGTGATCAAGACAAATCTGTGCACAGCTGCCATCTGCTATCACGTACCATGTGCTCAGATAATTTATAGGAGATTCTACACTAGGATGAAGTTCATTCCTTCCTTTTTACAGCCTTCAAGGTTTCTTGATGGTCCTTGGAAAAAAGAAGAGAAAACGAACAGAGCTGAGTGCAAAAAAAGTAAAGGACAAAAGAAAGAAGAAATGAAGAGTTTTAATGAAGTAAATTCAGAGAAAGATAAGGTGACATAAATGGAAAAGAAGAAATACTTCAATCAGATCATCACCTTATTCAGTCTCACAGTTAAAGTTTTGCAGGTTTTTATTTGGTTTTCAGTCAGGATTTTTTACTGATTTGTTGTTGCTTCGTTTGTGTTTGTTGTTGATTGTTTGTTTTGTTTTAGGGTTTTTGTTTTGTTTAAGATTTTTGGGGTGGGGTTTTTTGTTTATTTCTTTTTTAAGAGTCAGACTAATTAACTCACTAACTTCAGCTGTTTTGGTTCAATTAAGAAGCAGCAGTCAATGGCAGCTATTCAACAGAATGATACATAAGCCCTTTCAAATTTCTGATAAATACACTAATAACTAATAACTGCACTACTAAAACCCAGAAACATTGATTCATATTGTGTCACAACAGAAAAAAAAAGAAAATATACAGAATTTACAAATTAAATCTCAGCTTTCAATATTATTTCCCAACAACCCTAGTTAGGTGGGATATTTTGGACCAGTACAAAGAAAATCATGCCACTTTTCTCAAATTCTGCTTATCTCCAGTTCCATCCTTTAAAATAGTCATTTGACTCAAAATAGTTCAAAGATAATTAAGCAAAGATTTTCACTCACAATGTCTTTACTTAAAAGCAAAAGCACTAAATACAAAGCAATTAAAAACAATCAACAGAAACAGTAACACATCCCTAACCTAACTGCTATAAACTCCCTAACTGGATATTATATTATTTCTCTACACTGCAAAAAACCCCCCAACCTTCTCTGAATGAAGAACACTAACAGGAACTTATACTTTAAATTAATAGAGAAGTCTTACATCTGCCATCAAACACACCCCCCTACCACAGCCCCTCCATTTTTATATGTTTTACTGAATACACCAAAGCAACTTTACAATATAGCAAAAGATGCAAAGTAATTATATCAGCATATTTTGTGGCATCAAATATATGCTTGCATGTCATGCCTGGTTTTGCAATGCCACCCAGTGGAAGCAATTTTGTATTTCATACACACTGATCTACTGGTGGAAGAGATAGTTTATTTTCTAGTATCAGCATTCAAAGATCCTTCTAACCCTGCATTAATGCTTTCACTTTTAATTTAAAAAAAATGTGTCATCTCATTGCTGTTGTTGAGTAAAAGTACAAGGCTTGTTTAATCTACTGCAATAAGTATGTTAATAGACAAAACAAAAAGAAAAATACTGTTTAATGAACACGTAAATTGCTGAAAGCAAGCATGGACCGACAGACACCATGGAATGAACTGGTTTTGCCTGACAAAATTACTTACACAGGTGTGAATTGAACAAGATCCAAAAACTAGCAAGGCATTTTTTGAAGTATCACTATAGCAATGTCTCAGTTTAAAAGCTGACTGGTGCCAGCTGCAAGAACCATTTTCTTTAACAGCAGTTCCAAGGCAGAACCTGCCTCTACATTATCTTATTCTTTTCTCAAGAAATTAAAGTGCAACAAAACAGATACACACATGCCTGAAACAGAAACCTTTATGAACTACAGCTGTAAATGTCTGCAAGAGCTCACAATTTCTTACTATTCCACATACATTTAAGACTTTTTTCTATATTTAATTTTTCAAATGAAAATGGAAAATTAAAATATCCAAGTGTTTGAAACATACCAGTACCTTTTGCTCCATAAAAACTCATTGCAAAGCTCAATGCAAAGAAAATGTTTGAAAATAAGTTATGGAAATAAACTAAAAAAAAAAAAAAGTAAGGAGATAGACAAAATTTAGGATGAAGAGTTAGAAATTAAAGGCATAATAGTGCAGGACTCACTACTAGTTGAAATATATTACCAGGATGAGAGATGAGACAAGATTGACTGTGACAATTTAGAATTAACTAGGGCAGAATAGGTAGGAGTAAGGAAGAAATAAAAGAACATGAGAATCGTAGTATTTAAAAAGGAAGGAAAGGTATCAGAATTCCCCCATTCTTTTTCTCTGTGACCACACATTTTAAGAAATTCACTAGAAAATTCCCTTCTACCATAGATTAAATAAATAAATAATTTTTAAAAATTTATTTCTGTGTCAGTTGCATATCTGACAAGAGCAACTTCCTGGCAACCACAGTTTGACAGCTGAAGGCAAATTAGAACTGAGTACTAAGTTGAACACAGTGGTCAGAAAATGAAGCTCACTGTAGTCCACATGAGCATGACAATCACTACAAGCTGCCACACAGTACCACATTCTGCTATCTACCTGATCCAGGGGTAGAACCCTGCATCAATTCCATGTGGCAATTTTTTTTTTATTTTATACCTAGCAGTGAAATTAATAAAAATAGATAAATATAAAAACACAGAAACAAATATTGACAAAGAAGACTGATACTCTAAAACTTAGTACGTAAGTTTGTAATAACTGCATAAATACTTGAACTACAGCTGAGATAAAACTCAGTTTTACTTAAGGAGCACCTATGTCTATTTATTGTCATGTATTTCAAGTACTCTAAACTTCACACATTCATCTTACTACCATATAATTTGGGATGCCACACAGGCAGAAACTTCAAATCTCAGGTCATTTGAGACAAGCACTCGCAAAGTATTTTCCTGGAAAAAACCCAAAAAATTCAACAGCTTTTTTTACATTAATCTTCCAGCCTTTTAACATTAATCTTTCAGATTCTACTACCATATTTTTTCAAACAGTTGTGAATAAAATCAGAAATAATCATGCTGATAGTGTTCCTAAACATTTGACATTTCTTTTAGCTATTGTATTCAGTCCTACTTTGAGGAAATTAAATCAAACTCTTCACATAGTGACAATTATTAATTTAATAACCCACAAACTACCAAGTTCTTCATCATGTTCCAGAGGCTTTGAATCTGCTCACAAATACACTGGAAAGTAGAAATTCTTGGCCTTCTCACCCAGTATTAGTTTCTTCTCACATGCAGTACTTTGAAAAAGCCACAGCCTCCACATTATTCATGGTTATTATTCTACAACTCAGCTCATTGTTCCTGTACAACATAAAACCTGAGTTTTGGAAGGATACCTGCAATTTAACACATGCGTAGACCACTGACACCGGGAAATACAAAGTTCAGGTACAGAATACTTCTGCACTGTGAGAAACTGCCTTGAAAGAGGCAGAAGAAAACCATCAAGGAGGGAGAAGCAGCTGGAAGGCCTAAGAGCAGGCTGAAAACAAATCATCTGGAAGACAGCTGTAAGGTCTGATATATTTCCTAAAACTAATTTCCATATACAACAACAAAAGCTTTCCACTGTCCAGAGGACCTATATCTGCACCTATATACACATACACACACAGAGAACAGAATAAGTGAGTTAATATTAATGACTCTGTAGGACAGACAAGTGAGTTAGACTGAAACGAGTCAGGGTTTTTGTGCTGTGGGAAATGGGGAAAGAAAAGAATACAGTCACACATACCAATCCTCTATCACACCAATTACTGTAACTATTATTTAAAATGTCTGAATGAACAAGAACTGAGTAGATCCATCTGTCCATTAGCAACTCCATCGTTTGTGTATTATAATGAAACCTGTAATCCTCACACTTTAGAACAGGTGCACAACTGACTATCCAAGAACCACAAAGCTTGTTTGACCATAGGCAGAACATCAAATAAGGGACAAACTAAGAGACTGCACCTATGCTACATCATTGCCATCTTTGACACAACTGTAGCACACCTCCACATAACTACATTTGGACTCTCCTTTGAAAGGTAACACCTAAATCAGTCTTACAGTAAAATTGTCAAAATATGAAATAAAAAAGTTACCCATTAGATTTTCCACTCCTACCACAGACAACCCCTGGTGGCCTAGCGGTTAAGACGCTGGTCTCTCAGCACGAAGGCCACAGGTTCAAATCCCGGTCCTGCTTCAGGGTCCCCCGGGGAAAAGGAGCTCGTCAGCCCCTGAGGCCATCCATCTAAGAGAAGGTCACTCTAAACCAGGGGTCACCAAACTTTTGAAACAGCGGGCCAAATTCCTATCCTCAGACGCTGTCACGGGCCGCAGCGGCAGCCTCAGCAGAGGGGGGGGGAACGCGGCGCTTTTGGCGGCAGCGACTGCGGGGGGGGGTCCCCCCCCTCGGGTCCGGATCGCACCAGGTTCGGCGGCGGATCGCAGCAGATTCGGCGGGGAGGGGGGGGGTTTCGCAGCGAGACCGCACTTCGCCACCGC
>JAWWLV010000088.1:134830648-134863772 GCA_035041135.1 Platyrinchus mystaceus
TTGCGCAGGCTTGAAAGGTAAAAACACCTTTCCCAGATCTTCGTTCGCGAAGACTGGCCACTTACTTACTTTATTACCACAGACAGTACCACATTGGCTTGTTCACTTGTCCTTCAATACACAATTTACCTAAAACTTCCATTTTACTGCTGACAATTCAGCATGGCAAACATACCTTTCTGGTCCACTACTCATACAATGTATTCAACAAAGAACTAAAGTAACATATAATGGGTAACTCTGTAGACAGGTATAGTCCAGTTATATAAAGACAGCAATTAGTATATTACGGTCTTAGCGTGATAAAAAAAAAAAAAAAAGAAAGAAAACTAGTTCATCCATCTCACTAGTTCATCCATCTCACAAAAGACCCAAATTTCATGAATCAATAAACGCAGACTGCTGAGAGATTTCAGGGGACATGTTGTAGGCACATATTCAACAGGACTTAGCACTAATGTACTCCTCAGTGAATTAGCCTATTAATGGAGCAGCATCTCAAATACTGATGATGCTTGGCAGAGAAAGCAGGGCATGGAATGCATAGCCTGAGAATCCACCTCTGAACTGTGGGCAGAGTAAGAAAGAAAAACAGCTAATTTGCTGAAGTTTGTGTAAGATATTAATTTCACATGTATTTATCTAAATCACACATCCTCCGTTCACACTCCACTCTGAACTACCTCAGGTGGTTATCATCCTCAGCTCGTCTGCACGAACCAAGATCAGATTTAGCACAAGGCTTTCCTTACCCACTTAGAAGCTAAGCCCAAACTTCCAGGGGCAGAGAGCTGCGAGGCAGAGATCTGTCAGAGACCTCTGCCCACGAAGAACCCACCCGAGGCTGAGGGGGAGGACGGACACCCCTGCCAAACCGCAGCCACTTATACCGAGAGAAGCCGATCGGTCCCTTGAGCCCCCACGGGGCTCCGGCGGGCTGCGCTGTCCCAGCTCAGGGTACCCGCACCCAGGGCCGCTGCTGGGCCGCGCCGCACCGCTGGGGGCAGGAAGGGAAAGGCGGGCGGACCCGGCCTCCCGCGCTGCCCAAGGGATGCCCGGCGGGATCAGCCCCCGGCGGGATCAGCCCCCGGCGGGATCAGCCCCCGGCGGGATCAGCCCCCGGCGGGATCAGCCCCGCGCCGCACCCGCCCCGCACCCGCCGCTCACCCGCGTCCAGCCCCAGCTGGTAGCAGGCCAGCGGCTCCAGCGACAGCTTGTACCCCTCGAACTTGGGGTCCAGGAGCAGGCGCTTGGCCTGCAGGGAGCAGTGGGCGGCGCCCGCCATGCCGCGGCTCCGGGAAAACTTCGGGAAGCGCAGCCAACTCCGCGGACCCGCGGGGAACGCGCGGGAGCCGCCGCCGAGCTCCACGGGAACGGGATACGCGGGCGCCGCGGGGCACACTGGGAGTCGTAGTTCGGGCCCGGCGGCTGCCGCCATCCCGGGGCGCGCCGGGAGCTGTAGTCACCGAGCCCGGACTACATTTCCCGGCGGAGCCCGCGCGGCAGGTCCGTTGTGCGTGCGAGCCGGCCGCCCCGCCTGCTGCGGTCCCGGAGCGGCGCTGCGGAGGGTGAGGGGCAGCGCTGTGGGATAGGGCCCTGCCCCGCTCCGGGCGCGGCGGGGCCGCCGCCGAGCGCGGGAGGCAGCGGGAGGGAGGGCCGGGCTGCGGGGAGGCCGCGCCCGGCGAGGCGGCCCGGTGAGCGGGGGCAGCCGGGGGGGGCTCTGCGCCCTGAGCTGGGCACAGACTGGCGCTCCGGTCACTGACCGCGGGGGTGTGTCTGTGGGGACAGAGCGGCGTGTCATCCTGCCTCGGTGACTTCTTTGTGTTGTGTGAGTGACACCAGCGCTTGTAGAAACTCCTCTCTGCTCTCTGTGCAGGTTTGTGAAAAACCCAGATTTCCAAAATGAATAAAGATGCCCAGATGAGAGCAACCATTAACCAAAAGCTGATAGAAACCGGAGAGCGGGAACGGTAAGTTGGCGTTCTACTCCGTGCCAGAGACTTTTAAATACAGCAAACATGAGATACAGCTAGAAGTAGAGATTAAGTAAACTTAACTCTAAATTCTTCAAATGCCTGCACGTGAAAGGCTTAGGTATTATACAAAGCCATTTAAAAAATGCCTTTTGAACAGTTTCATTTTACTTTTACACTTGAAAAGAGATGCTGGGGAAGTAAAGGATGGTGTAGTTGGCTTATGAACACTTTCTCTTATTCTGGTACTTTGTGTTGAAATGCCCTTGGTTCATATAAAAATCACCATTGTTATTTCCTGATAAAGAGAACAAGACAAAACTTTCAATTTTTGCTTTTAATTTTTTCTTGTGTTAACTTTCTCTTCTGATCTTAGGGAGAGAAATACGTGCTAGAACAGATACAGCAGCACTTATGCAAGTCATTGTAGAGATCCGAATAAAGGCAAACAAGCAAATTGAGCAATGTAATGTGGCAGCCAGTTCTTGGCCTTTTGTTGTCTCTTCCCTCTGTTTTATTAGCATTGTATTTACATCTCATTAGTATGCTTATGACATTTCCCTCCTCATTGTTTCACTGTGGTTGTAACACCATGCACCAAAAGCTGTTTCCTTCATTTTTCAAAGGCTTGTATGAGTTTTTTCGCTGGGTCATGGTGTAGCCCTGTACCTGGTGTAACCTTTTGCAGCCTGATGTGCTGTCTGTGCTCCACTTCTTTCCTGTTTGTGACCATCCCCTTGGAGAATGCACTGAGCTTCAGTAGAGCAGGCAATTTCTTGAAATGATATTGGGACCTATTTTATCCTAATTTAAGAGTCAGAAGAGTTTTAACAGAATGTCAAAAGCTGTATTATAAACCGGCTTTGTCCGAGCTGTACTGTGATCAGAGGCAGAGCACACAGAATTTCTTTAATTAAGGAAATACCCAGAAGCAGTCAATTTCACCTGTATTGTTACTCTGCTTTTTGTTATCATTTCATCTGCCCTCTACACAATTCACTGAATAAAAGGCATTAGACCTGTACAGTTCAGCATCTTGCTGCAATCCTTTCATTCATAAAACTGGGTTTTTGCCAAGAGTTATTTAGGATGATACAAGATAAGCAGGATTGCTAACTGATGTAATAAAAGGTAAAGATATTAAAGCTTATTTTATCATAGTTTATTTTCATTTTCCCTTCTGATTTTTAATAGTAATTTACACTTTTTTAGCTAGCTTTCAATATTTTTTGGTATATGGAGGTAATGGGGGAGAAACCTGCAGTTGGAGATAGTCATGCAGAATTCTCTTTTCAGAAGGCAGGGGGAAGGTTTTACTGATTTTGAATACCCAGTTTCAAGTGAAATACTCCCAACTTTGAAAGTTAGCATACATCTGCTATTAGAGTTCAAAAGGCATTTTTTAAATGGCTTTATATAATACATAAGACTTTCACGTGCAGGCGTTTGAAGAATTTAGAGTTAAGTTCAAGTGATCCAAGGACTTCTAGCCCTTTGCTGTGGCTGCAGCATCAATGCTGCCTGGAGAAATTCTGTGAATTAGCTCCTGAGCCACCAAGTCCTCATAGTCCACATTGGTACTCATTTGGTTTAGGATTCATGTGCTGTTCAGCCATTTCTGCTGCTGATCTGGGAGTTCTTGGGTAGTAATTGTAGGCTTAGCTTTCATGCTGAAGGCATATTTAAACTGTCAGGAGTGTTTGCTGTTCCTAACAAGTTTGTATATTGTCTTAACAGCCTTAAAGAGTTGCTGAGAGCCAAATTAATTGAATGCGGCTGGAAGGATCAGTTGAAGGCACATTGCAAAGGTAACTGTGGTCAAGTAATTAATATCCTTTGTACTCAGCTGAGATGAAGGCTGCACTGCCTAACAGTCAATTTGAATGAGACCTGGGAAAGAGGAAAGTATCCCCAGCAGTTAGTTTTCCATGCAAGAAAGCATTTTGCTATCTTGGCAAAAAAAATCCTGGAAGAACTCTGATCTGAACATTATTAAGCTTCTGAGACAAGGGTAGGAATTGATTCCCTAAATATTCATGATGATACAGCTTTTTGTTTTGAGAAAGATGACTTCATTACTACAGGAGAATAAAAAAACAAGGTGAAGGAGAATTGAGCAAATACAGTGGTTTGCAGCTTAGAAACTCTGAACTTGCAGAACTTGCAACTTGCAGAACTTTGTCCACACACGGGAGAGAAAGAAGTGCATTTGTGTGGCTGCACATTTGGACTCTTTCTGAATACAAGTGTTGAAAATAAAGTGATCTGCTTAGAGGAGGGAAAACAAGCAGATGAACCTCTAAATACCCAAGTCTTCTTTTGTTTTGAGTTAAATCGTATGAAACTGTTATAAACAGTATTTAAGCATCCAGGAATATCACCATGTGATGAAATTTCCTTAAAGCAAATAACAAATCCCTTGAGATTTCACTTTAATTCTGATTTGGTCTGTTGTGCCTGGAAACTCAATATTCTGTTACAAAGTTGTTTGTTTTGTTCTGTAGGGCTGTGTTAAATAGTTTTCATAGGTTCAGCAGAGAAGGCTGAAATTATTCATGCTTGCAGTTGTGTGGCTGATGCCACTGCCAAAGAGTATCCATTTCAATAGTACAGATAACGAAAGGGATGTTTATTTGCCTTCTCAACTATATGCTTTACACTCTGCTATAGTAAAGAAATGTAAAATTATTTGGCTTACATTAGTACTTTGAACTGTAACTGCAGCTGCTGAGATTGGAAAAATAGAAGTTAATTTGTCTGTATTAAGAGCCTAATAACCTCCAAAAGAAAGAACAGAGAGACATGGAGCTCCTGGAGTGGGTCCAGCAGAGGGTGACAAAGATGATTAAGGGATTGGAGCATCTCTCTCATGAGGAAAGGTTGAGTGAGCTGGGCCTGCTCAGCCTCGAGAAGAGAGAACTCAGAAAGGACCTTATCAATATTTATAAGTATCGGAAGGGACGGTCTCAAGAGGATGGATTCAGGCTCTTCTTGGTGATGCCAAGCAATGGGACAAGAGGCAACAGGCAGAAACTGATGCACAGGAAGTTCCACCTGAACACGAGGAGGAACTTCTTTCCTGTGCGGGTGACCGTGCACTGGAACACCTTGCCCAGAGAGCTTGTGGAGTTTCCCTCATTGGAGACACTCAAGAACCGTCTGAACACAATCCTGTGCCGTGTGCTCTAGGATGGCCCTGCTTGAGCAGGGAGGCTGGACCAGGTGACCCACTGTGGTCCCTTCTAACCTTAACATTCTGTTATCAGGGGAGGTTGTTTTTTTTTTGCCCAGGTCCTTTGTTGTGGTGGGGGTTTTTTTGTTGGTTTTTTTTTTTTTTTTCTGTTTTGTTTCCTTTTTTTTTTTTTTGGTAGCTTGTTCTAGAGCTTCTTGCCATTATGGATTAGGACCAGTAACTGAGCAATCCAGGATTAATTTCAGGGAATTCAGCCAAGAAAAGCAGTTTACAAATAGTTCATGTGATGTCAGTTCAGAAAACATATTAAGTGTCTTGGGGACAATCAACCCTATGTACTGACGTACAGTTAAAAACATGTTTAAATAATATTTTAGGTTCATGCTACTGAATTGAGATTATTTCTCAGCTTTGACTTCTGCATTCTTCAGTAGTGTGCAAGGCACTATAAGTAGAAAATTGTTTAAATACTGATGTGTATTAATCACTCACTATATCTTAATCATCACATTTATTTTGCTATAGTTGTATTCTTTCTTTCAGAGATACTTTTTGACTTTGCTGAAATCTAGAGACATGTTGTTTAAACCAGACAGGAAGAGTAGTAGCACTGTCCGTGCTGTCCCTTTTTGTATGTTCCCAAGTCTTTTTCCAGTTGCATCTTTCTCACTTCTATGTAAATAATGTGTTCTAAGAGATAAGCAGCCAACTTGTGCTACAACACTCCAGTAATAGGCACATCTGGTAATGCTCAGATGAGATAAAACTTTGTAATGTTTGTTTTTAAAATATGAGCTGAACAAGATGCATCGGAAGAGACAAGTTCCCGTCCTTAAACCTATGGATGAGTGAGAGACTAATCCAGTGTAAAATGCAGTAGGTATTGAGTTAATAACCTACATTTAGGTCATTTGCTACTTCATATTCTCTGATGACATATGCATGCAGGTTTTGTATCCTAATCAGTGGCACAGGTTTTGTCTTCTAATGAATGGATTAAAAGACTGAAAATGTTGGTCTTGGTCTTCCCCAGATGTCATTAAAGAGAAAGGATTAGAGCATGTCACTGTTGATGATTTGGTGGCAGAAATCACTCCCAAAGGCAGAGGTAAGAAAATGCATACATGGATGTGACAGTACATCAGTAAACATACCTGCCTCTATTTCATTAATTTTTTGAAAGGAACATTATGAACTTGCCTGTGTTGGATTCAAGGAAAAATGTTAGTAGCTTAAAATTAACAACAAATAAAATGTGAATATGTATTGTGTAACAGTCATTCAAACTCTGTAATGAGCTGTGTGTGTAGACTACTTTGGAGGTTACATTGTTTAGTCATGTCTGTATTCATCTTTATAATTGACTTAATAGTCTCAAGAAAAGTTGGAGTATGCAGCATAGATGCTTTAAAATTCACGATCCTTTAAGATGGAGAATCTGGACTAACAGTTTCAGTGTATTGGGAATGGGAAGAGTAAAGGACATAGCATACAGACAGAGGAAGAAATGGAATCACTTAAGAAAACTGCAGTCTTCTTTATATTGTTCTTCTTGGGCTCTTTAATAAACTTTTATGTTAGTGGGAGAAACATCATTCAATTTTAAATAAAAATAGGCCTTCAAAATAACTTGCTGGAGACCTTTACTCTGAGGTCATGGCTGAGATTTTTGGTTTTAAATTTGTGAAGAAAAAAGGTAGGATAATCACATTTGTTTTGGTGATTATATCCTGTTTACTTTTCAGTAATCCTTTCCCTCAAACTTTCCTATTTTCTGTACTATGACTAGGCAAAAAAAACTACCAGTAACAACAGTGTTCTCAACAGACCTCAATTTTAGCCTGTTTTTAATGGGAGAAATATAGATGTGCTGTATGAAAAGTAGTTTCAGTTACTCAATATATTAACAGAATTGTGAGAACAAACAAAGGATCAAGGTTGCTGTTGTGAAAGTTTGGTATTGGCATATGTTTTGGTTTGTCTTCTTGACCTTTTGCCTTCCTATTTGTGTTTCAGCCTTGGTACCAGACAGTGTAAAGAAAGAACTCTTGCAAAGAATAAGAACCTTCCTTGCTCAGCATGCCAGTCTTTAACTTTGACATTCATCTGGGTTCCAGTGTTTCTGTTTCTGTATTGCGTGAGTCACGTCAGGATTGGAATGCAGTTTACATACTTAAGGATGGAAAATCATTAATTTTTTTTGTATGACAAATTGAAATTTCTTTGCACTGCATTGATTTCTTAAACTTGGTGTTATTTTAATAAAAAAATTTGTGGACTTAGGGTTCTAAGGCTCTTCTCTCTACGAATGCACTGTAATATGGTGTCACCTGTTCCAGTTTTTAACAATCCGTAATTTTATACATTTGTGAAACCTTGCTCAGATTTTCAAAAAAGAAGCGCAGTTAACAAGTATGGTGACCAGAAGTGTGGAAGCAGGTAAAAATTGGGGGAAATGGAATATGACATACTACTGAGCATTTCCTGTCTGATGAAGAAGTTAAGACTACATGAAAGTATTGGTGGTGTGCATCTCGCTAACATTTTTCTAGAGAAGGAGTTGTTTGAAGGTTCTGATTTGTGTTACAAATGTTTACTCAGCAATTCATAAGAGGTTGAATTCTTAAAAAAAAAAACAAAACAGTTGTATCTTGCATCAATAATTCTCTTCACAATTACTTTAATTAAAGAGTCTCTATTCTAATCCGCAACAACTACAGTTTTCTAACTTTGCCCCTATTACTGGTAATTTTTAGTTATTGGCTCTTTGGGGCCTTCTGAAATTGAAGTATAGTTCAATAATTTGCCAACATAAGTTTCTTAACATGATGCATTTTAAATTCTTGTACCCAGAACTGTAACATCAGCCATATGCAAATATCTGCAAAAATAAAGCTAATGAATAGAGGGTAAGGAAAGGGACTTTGAAGTGAGAACATTTAATTTTTTCCAGCTTCAATTTGAGGTGTTTGACTATGAAGTAGAGGAGAAGTATAAGCAGAAACTGAATGAGGAATTGGATACTGTTGTGTCTCGGTGGCTACTGTGAAAAAATAATTGACTCAAATATCCATGCTCCTAACTAGAATAATACTCTAAAAACTGCCATTTAGAAAGTAATTTCTGTGGCAGTGGGCTGTTCCCGTCCCTTCCTTGCTGTGAGCCGACGAGCCGCTCGGGGGCACCCGCGCCCCACTCGTGGGGAGGGCGGTGGCTGCTCCCCCTCCGCTCTCCAGTCCCTCCCAGTCCCGGAACAAGAACTGCTGTGGTACAGAGCCCAGGGTGTGCTGCCCGCGCTGGAGGCGGGCAGTGCTCAGCCGAGAGCATCACCTGCACTGGGCTGGGGCGAAACAGCAGCGGCAGGATGTCTGTGCCAGGCTGAGAGTTATTCAGTCTGCTCAAACTGGGGAACAGCTGGGAGAGAAGAATCTGACAATAGCCAAAGGTGAAATTTGGCACTAGACAGGAGTCTGTATATCAATGGAACATGATACACCTTTATTTTACTCAAAACTGTAATATCACAGGAGCCAGGATCAGTGATCTGCTGCAGATATTCCTCCTGATGCCACAGGTTGCATTGTTTTAAATCTATCTTCATGTCAGGTTGAGCATACTTGCTGTAGGTCACCGTCTCTGTGCTGGTAAATAACGGTGGGTGTCAGAAATAAGAAAGTTCTTTCAGTTAGAGGTCCACCTTGTTTTTGAAAAAGTTTTTTTGCATTCAGTAATGTGTCATGGATTAACCCCAGCTGGCAACTCGGCCCCACACAGCTGCTCGCTCACTCCCCGCTTGGTGGGATGGGGCACAGAGTCAGAAGAGTAAGTGAGAAAACTCATGGATTGAGATAAAGACAGTCAAACAGGTAAGGCAAAAGCCATGGACACAAGCAAAGCAAAACAAGGAATTCACTCATGACTTCCCACTGGCAGTCAGGTGTTCAGCCATCTCCAGGAATGTGGGGCTCCTAAGTTACTTTGGAAGACAAATGCCATCACTCCAAAGATCCCCCCACTTCCTTCTTCTCCCAGCTTTATGTTGTCATCATATGGTCTGGGATGTCCCTGTGGGCAGTTGGGGTCAGCTGTCTCAACTGTGTCCCCTCCCAGCTCCTTGTGCACCCCCAGCCCCCTTGCTGGTGGGGTGGGGTGAGAAGAGGCCTTGGCTTTGTGTAAGCTCTCCTCAGGGATAACAAAAACGCCCCTATATTAACACTGTTGTCAGCACAAATCCAAAACACAGCCCCATGATAGCTACTATGAAGAAAATTACCTCTATCCCAGCCAAAACCAGCACAGTATGTTAATTCAGTGTTTGACTGCAACTTCATTTGCTACAAGTATGTTCTGTCTGAATTGCATATATGTAAATTTATTCTGAGTTCTTCATTCTATACTTGATTTACCCAATGCTAGTAATTGATGGAGTACAGAATGTTTCCTCACACAATCTAGCTGACTGTGTTTTACACATGTCAAAGCTGTAAAATATCATCCGTATTCTTACTCTTGCTCTTAGAGGTCTTTGTTGATACATTGCATAGGATTTTAAAAGTCTTTGCTTGATAAATGGCTGCAGCATGTCATGGGCACACAATAACTTGCTCCAGAGTTTTCACCTGATTTCCTTCACTGTGGTGGGAGAGGGTGAGATTTAAGGTATTCATACAGTGAACTGTGGAAGGCTTGTTGTCTGATTAGTAAACATTTGAGATTCCACCTAGAACATGACAGTTGAAGTGCAATTGCCGTAAGTGCAGCGTAGTTCTCTGCAGGCAGCTCACACTTGGCACAGAATAAGGACTGAACACTGTATAAATTTTAAGAAAATTGTGCTGACCAATCTGAAGTTAAAGGCTTGACAAATAGCTCTTTCACTGGCTTCCAAAAATAAGCTGTAAAGTTCTGCCCAGAGCAGCTTTAAATGTAAAAGTGTTCAGAGACTCAGAAGGAAGAGGAGAGAGTGACTGCCTTCCAGAGATCTTCTAAGAATGAAGTTAGATTGGGAGTGATATCAGCAATGGGAGATGGTTTCTTTTTAACTGCAGGTTTATTCTCAGATGCATAGAGTGGCTTGTTCTGCAAACTGTTCTCTGCAGAGCCTCAGTTTCTCCTCATTTGGTTGAGTATTGAAAACAGTAGCATTCAGGAGTCAGTCAGAACATTGTCCTACTGAGGTTTGGGTTTTATTCTCACACTGAAAAGTAAAATGATCTGTGTTGTTAAAGGTTCCATACTTGTAGCATATACAGACAGATAGATGCATTAACTGATTCAAAATTTTAGCATTTTCAATGTCCTTAAATACATTGATTCCTTACAGAGGCAGACAGAACACAGAACTAGATAGCCAAGAAGTGACAATTCAGGACTGATGTGAATTACCTCAGCTGTGGGCATATACTTCTTTTAGCTGGCAGCCCAGTGTGTATGCAGTCTAGTAGCTGATTTAGCTCAGTCTTTCTGTAGACAAGTCTGCAAAAAAATAAAACCAGTTTGTAAACAGACAATGAAATAATGGTTGGATAACAGCTAGAGTAAATTGGTATAGCTCTGGATGCACATTAATCCAAATTCTATGTGACAGTGAATTGAATAGTTCTACTGCTGTCAATGAAAGGCCAATAGAAAAGAGTTATCTTAGCCTCTCCCTTGGTTAAGCCCTGAGGGGTATGAAGTGCACAATGAACTGAAATTGGTTAGATTCTAATTTGTTTGATAATTATTTTCTCATGAGTACTTCTCCATATTGACATAGTCCAGTCAAAAAATGTTGCAAACCAGTGACATCACCACGAAATTCTGCTGGCATGTTAAAATCACACTCACATCTTAGATAGATCATTGTGATTTTGCCATCACAGGTTTTCCAGTTGTTTTTTGGGGGGGGTTATTTCTCTCCCTTTTTCCCCATTGTTCTTCATTCTTGTGTACTGCTGTAATGTTTCAGTATGGACCTTTACCACTTGGAGAACAAGTACATCTGAAATCTGTTCAAATCCAGTAAGAGTCCATTAGTGTCATTACAAAATATTTGCTTCTTGTCACTGGAGGGTCCTTTGGGGTGACAGCTCTGCACTACCTTGCCCATGTCCTCATCTTATGGAATATGTTTAATTGTAGTGGCACCTTGAGAGTTTGGCTTTAACTTACTTAGTGATTGAGTTTTCATTGGAGCAATGAAAATATCTCCAGTGCTTCTATCTGCTGCATTTCTTTGGTTTTATTTAAATTTCTAAGTATTTGCAATTGAAATCAGAGTGGTGTTCTACTTGGCCTGTTTTTTCTCAGCTATTCAGTTTCTAAAAGAAACAGCTGTGGCTGCAGAGCCAAATGTGTAATGACTGGAGCTCAAAATGAGGAAAAATAAATTCCTTTCCCCATAAATAATTTATACTTCACCACTTTAGTGTAATAAATAGGTTCATCAGCATTCTGCTTGGAATGACAAAAGGCCTAATCTCACTTCAGTGTATTTCACATTTACCACGGTGCTTTCCACCTGAACAATACTATTCTTAAAAATGTTCTTTTTGCTTACCTTATAACTAGTGAAGTGATTCAGTAGCAGATCATAAAAATTTCTAAGAAATCCCTGCTGATTTCTCTTTGCTGGAATCACTAGGAAAGGGGTATCCACCCTTTCAGTCATTGATCCTGAGGTAAGGTATAAAGTTGCTGCTGATAAAATCTGCATCTGGCAGCCTGTGGGTGAATACTGACAAGGGCAGAGCAACCTGGCCTCTTCTGCTGGCTGGCTCTGATCCACTGTGTACAAAGTCAGTGTAGTGTTGGGCTTTTGCACCTGGTGCACAGGGCAAAAGCAACACAATTCTCTGGAAAGCAATGACACCGGAAATCATAGTGAAAAAATCCTTTGCTTCCGTGGGATCTTTGAATACAAATGAGCAGAGATAACACTGATCTTAGCGTTGCATGCTGCATTGGTGAGTCTGACACTCATAATGTACAACTCACAATTTTGAAAGGAAGAGGAAAAAAAAGGAATGCTGAAAGAGAAAGTTTTTGAGGGCTAGCACTGCCAGCTAAGCTTTAAAAATCTCCCAATGTTACTCTATTGAAAAGAAAGCTGATACAAAATATGGTTGTGATGTGTCATAATCTCCTCAGGGGGAAAAATGGAAACAAAGAGAACTTTAACAGAGAATGGCATAAAGAGTAGCTTGAAATAGAATTCAGACAAATTCAAATCTAAAAGTACAGCTGCTTAATCCCTAGAACAAACCATGAAGGAATATGGTGGATCCTTCATTTTTCAGTGCTTTCCTGAGTGCAACATGTCTTTATGGAAGAACTGCTTTAGTTCAGATTTAATCAAACTTTCTGGAAATACAGTACTTGCCTATGCATGTTCCCTGGAGCTGGCAGCAGTTGCTCAGTTTCTTTCAACAGAGAGAGGAAAACCAGAATACTTTCCGTAAGGAGAAATGTTGCTTTAGTTGAACACAAGCAGAAGTTGTTGGCCCCAATACCGGTGTAGCTGAGTGGAAAGCAATGCCCTTGGAAGCTACAATGAAAGAGACAGTAACAGTTAAGCATTACAAAATCTTGTTTTGTTACTTGGATTGGAAAATGCTCGTCTATAGCTAATGTTTGTTAACTTTTTCATACACATTTCATTCTGAGATAAGATTCTGCCCAAATTCTGGATCGATTTGCTAATATTTGAGTTGTTCAGATTACATTTCAAAATGCCTGTTGACATATATTTTGTAGGAGGTGTTTCATCAAATAGTCAATGGACAGAAGAGGACTGTTCTTCCTTTGTTGAATATAGATCAGAAAGAGTGTTAGAATCTAAGCCCTGTTTCTGCCTACTGACTGCTGTAATGATAAAGATAACTTAAAATGCTTCTTCACCATCATAAGGTGAACAGAAAAACTTGATAATGAAGGAGAAAATGTATTTCTTTCCCTTCATCATACCTCTTCTTTGATTGCTGTCTCCCTAGACTGTATATACATGAGGTTACAGAGCTATATTCAGAACGAGTTTCTGAGTTTTTTCCCCCATCAAAACTGGGATCTAGATTTCCCAATCCAAATTTTACTAAGACAATAAACTTTGTTTGATCTGGCATTGATTTTAGTCAGATTTTGGGAACTCAACACTTCCAATAACCACTTGGTCTTGATACATAGGTGTATGTATAAGAATCCAAGTTTTGGGGCTATAACATAGGTCTTTTTTGCCAAATTGGTTTGTTTTTAAATGGAAAAAAATGGATTTTTTTATATTAAGTTCTTTTCCTAACTTTAGAATAATTATTCTTGAAATTAGACAGTTAGATCTGGCAAAGGGCATGAATAAAAGAAACGCATATTTTACCAATAAGTAGAAATTGTCCTAACAAATGCTGAGGTATGAAGAAACAAAGAACAGTTTCATTTTTCTCTCCCTTGAAAAAACAAACATGCAAACTAACAAAAAAAACATTAGGAAGAAAATCCTTTGCCTTCCTAAATGCATTTGCCAACAGAACTTCATGACCTTACCTTTCCATGCTATGCATTCTCTCATTTCCCTAAATGCAAAGCATGAACACACAAGCACATCCATGTAGATAACCATTTTTATAAAGCAACATGCTAGATACTCAAGTATTTAGAGGATTTGAATTCAAATGCTAACACAATGCCTAAGACACAGCTTCTTGAACTTATGTAATTTTTTTTCCTTCCTAAGAAACACATGAAAGGCCATGTGTAACTCAAGCAAGATTACTTAATAGCTGCATACAACAGGATGGAAAGGAAGATTTCCTATTTAGTAATGAAGTGATAAATTAGCTGTATAAAAAAGAGGTCCCATTATCCTCTCCCTAATTTGTAGTTGGAAAATATGAGGAATATTGCAGGGATGGGGAAAACTGTGTTCTGGCACATATTCCCAGCATTCTGTATATTAACTCACCAACACTAAATACAAGAACACCCTAGGAAGGAGAAGTCAATGCTGTCAGCAGACAGAAGAACCCAAATAATCTCCCCAGGAAATTTCTCACCATCAGGTTAAAATCACACATTGTTCATCACCTCTAAGTTCTTTACAGCACTGAACAAACCAAGCAGCCTGTTTCAACCTGAGGTGGGTATTCTGGGTATTCTTCTAGGCTGGCTGGGAGTTGTGCCCCACAAAAGGTCCTGTCAGCTGTCTGGGCTCCAGTGTGAAGGTCAGTGTCCTGCAGAGAGATGCTTAAAGGAAGCAGAATGGTAAATCATTCTCAGGGGAGCAAAAAAATTGCCCACTCCAGCAGAGGACCAACCTGCACAGTCTCCTCTGAGCTCAGGGACATCTAGGCAGCCACTGCTGCTCTTTGGGCTCTCTTGGCCGCTGCTTCCATAAAAACTACTTGGGGTGTGCTCCTTTTCAGTTTTGAACATGATTTTTTATATATTATATGCTTGATAACAATCGGTTGAATTTTCCTACAAAGGCCTCTCACCAAAGTCACTGGTCTGGAAATTTCCTCTACAAGGCACATCAAGCCTTAGTGGGAATAAGGGAAGGAATTTAAGATATGCTGGCAGAGGCAGCAGAGAGTAGAGCTTCAGCCAGGAAGACCTTTAGAGAGAAAAGAGGCTTTCATGAATACTTGACTACTTATTTGGGAAAGGGGTCATATTTGCTACAGGCTAGGATACATACTTGCCTAGACTTAGGCAAAGTCTTTGGACAGTGCTTAGATATTACCCAAAATAGGCGCTCAGAGATACTACAAAGGAATGGAAAATGTATCTAACAATGGAACTGCCTTTTCTCATCTAGAGTTTCAAGATGACAAAATTTCAAAGAGCAGAATATGAATTTGTAGCAGCAGTATAGAAAACTACTTTTGAATTTTACAGTAAGAACCTGTAATTCTTCTGTGGTTAGAACTACGAAAACTCTACTTTGACCAGAATCAAAAACTTGTTGAAGGTAAAATTTCTTCTGCAAATGTAAAACTTCAGTTACTATACAATTCAACAGGACTGCAATTGAGGAATGGTACCCTTAGTTAAAAAACTATTTGTAGCTTTAATTAAAGACTTAACAGCGAGAGAGCACACAAGTAAATGAAGTGCATATCCCGTAGGAGGGAGAATTCATATTGAAAGAGAATGTATCCCTTTTACAGACAGAATGAGGTTATTAAATAGAAACATGAATGTATCAGGATGATGGAACCATCAGCCTTTGCAATGATGGAAATTGCTTTAGAAATAAGTGACACTAAAAAACTTGCAAATTGTCAGATGTGATTTAATATGTTTAAGCCTTAATAACTGTAAAAGAAAAGCATTAATTTAAAAAAATAGTTCCCTAAAAAGCTTGATTTGCATATGATGTGGCAATGAAATATCTACGATTTCAGAAGATCTCTTTAGGAAAATTAACTGATCCAAAGGAATCCAAGTTAAAAACTTCAGAGCTGAGGGTTAATGAAATTTTTAAACAAAGAAATATTTATTCCTGTGAACATTTATTTTATAAATTATGTCTATATTATTACTAATTTTGAAATTGCATAATTATGTTTTTAAGAAGACAGTTACTTTTCATTAGCAGTCTGCCAATTTCCAGGATTTTTTCATTAATCCAACAGCCACACATAGGTTTGTTGGGCACTTAGGAGGATGGTGTGGGTGAACCACTCTGACAGTTTTTATATTAACTGTGGGTGTTTATATGCATATGTTAAAATCCTTCCTTCTCACTGTGGCATATTCCCTTTTGAGTACATAGATAGTAATGACACAATCTGAATGCATTCTCAAAAGAAATGGAACTGACTATCTTCATAACCTGACCTTTCCCAGCGTGTCATGCTAGCAGTTTTGCTTTTCTGTGTGACTGCAGATTATTTTCCATTTTGGCTTTAGAGAGAAAGCTATACTGAGAGGTGTAACTCCGCTACCCACATGCTTTTGAAATGGTCTTAAAACCAGAGTTTCTCTTATCGAAGGCAGGTTCTGCAGGCGTAAGGGTGTCAATCCCACACGAGTAACATTGAGGAAGTGCCTGAGCTTGGCCACAACTGTACCCTGACTCTATTGATCTTGGACCAGCACACTGACTCCTGGCTCATCCTCAGATCTGCTCATCACCAGAATCCTGCCCTGCAGTCTGGACTCTGAGCTGCCCCCAAACCGCCCTGACCCCATCCCGGCTGATGAGGTCCTTGCCCCACAGCCAGCCATATCATGCTTGGCTCCTTCTCTCTTTGGGGCCTCCTTCCTGTCGAAGGGTCGGGGAAATGCAGTCACAGTGTCTGTCAGGACATGGGACTGTGTGATACCAGTGCCTTCTCACAAGAGCCATCCCTCCATCATCCACCTCCTCGCTGCCAGAACCCACGGTACAGAGAACAGCAGCAGCAGAAGAGGAAGGCTTTAAGTGAAGATACTTAGTGCAAAGAGAGCTGGGCGTCATGGCTTGGAGTTGAAGGGAAATTATATTAGTGCTGCCCTAGAACTGACTAGGTTTCCCTGTGAGAAGGGGACAAAACCTCCCTTTACCTCGCGTACAGAATGAAACACAAGTGGAGGCTCAGAGAGCTCTGGAAAATCTTACGTTAGATCACTTAACCAGCCCCTAACACGGACAAGCACTTCTCGAATCACCTCGGTGAACAAACTGGGACAGTGAGGCCGCACCTGTCAGCGGCGTTTATTTTTTAGTAGCAGCCAAATTCACAGCTCAGCGTCCCGACGACCGCATAGGAACCTTTACTGCCACGTGTGCAGCACCTTGAGACGGCCAAGGCACAACGTCTTTCGATCGCAGTTCCTCCAAGGGACAAAGACCAGGCTGGGACTCCCCCGTGGCCCGGCGGTCCCTGTGCGAGGCGCGGGGGGAGGCGGGCAGGGCTGAGGCCGCCGGGGACAGCCGGGCCCGGCCGCGCTCCGGGATCGGGGCCCAGGGAAGCGGCGCGGCCGGAAGGGGCGGGAGCGTCTCCCGGGTGACGGGGCCGAGATGGCGGCGCGCGAGGCGGCGGCGGAGCGGCGCGCGCCCGGCTCTGGATGAGGGGCGGCCGGAGGCTGCGGGAGCGGCCGCCTCGGCCCCTGGAGCCCCGCGGCCCGCGGCGAGGCCTCCCCGCCGGGGCAGGTGAGCGGGGAGGGTCGGTCCCGGTCCTGCGCCGCCGGGCGCCGCTTCCGCCTTGCCGGGCAGGGGCCCGGCCTGGGCGCCTTCGCGCCGCGGGGCAGAGCCGCCCTCGGTTCTGCCGGGCAGCGCCCCGGCCCCGCAGCGCGGTGCCCGCACTGCCCCGCCGGCCCGGGAGCGCCGCGCCCGCGGCCTCTGCCCGGCTGGTCCGGGCCCCGTCCGGGGCGGAGAGGGGGGAATCTCACGGACTGGGAAGAACGTGGAGTGACGGGCGAGCAGACAGGCAGCGTTTGGGAACTGAGAGGCTTGGCAGCCTGTGTCAAAGGGCGGGGGACGCACGTCCTGTCAGAGCTGGCTGTGGGACGGCACTGCTTGGGGTTTCCTGGTCTGAAACTCATCCTTGTTCACGCTGGCCGGCAGGTTTCATAAAAGGTTACGTGAAGGTTTCTTAGCACACTTTTAAAGTTTTGAGAATCTCTAACAGGTCATAGAAAAATTAAGTGCTACCATGTGGCTTCGATGCTTTCTACAACAACACTAGAGCCTGGCCTGGTCAGTAGAACGCTGGGGCACTGTGTCGTGGTCGTGAATTCACAGTGTAAGCGCCTTAGTTGCACTAACTAGAAACGTTACTTTCATCTAATGAAAAATAGCATAGCTTGCTGCTTTATAGCTTTATGGAAATACAGATGTGCACTGCAGAAATTTCTTGTAGGCTGTCTTGGAGTGTACGTTCATTGTAAATAGCTGGTTCTCGCTGAGACAGCGAGTGTTGCAAGGTAATTTTGTGGTAGTAACAATGAGAATGTGTTAATTTGTTGTCTCTGGCGTTCCATGTAGTTACAGAAAACTTAAGTCCAGGGTGACGAAGAATGATTGGAACAGAACTGGGGTCTCTTGAACTCTGGTTCTGTGTCTGAGAACTTTTTCAGTGTTGCAAAGTGAGTTACATGAGTTACTTCATTATGTAAAAGACTCGTTGCAAAGGTTGTAGTGTAGTATCATGGGATTGTGTTACTTCAGTCTGTGTTCTGCATGCTGGTTTTCGGAAGACAGCAGTATAGGTAAGGAATTGTCAAAGAATGACTGTGATCAGTTAGTGGACATTAGCTTTCTATTATAACTAATGTTGCCTTGAAGAGTAGAACTTATTCTAATTCAGAACAGAAAGCTTCAAGAGTTCACATTAACAAGATTTGAGCTATACTCAGTTTCTTGGAGAGGAAGAGGTGAGATGTGGTGGTATTACTGTAGTAGTTTTTTGGCTCTAGGGGTAACATGCTAGGCTCTAGGAGTTTAAAAAAGAGTTGAAACTCTTTTATATCAGAGTGTTGGGTAACTAGAGTAACTTAGGAATCACCAGCAGTCACCAATTTTTGCTGCCTCTAGTTAGAGAGACAAAATACTGTCTTGAATTTTGGTATCTTCTGCAGCTCTTGATAGTCTTAATCTCTTCCTGGATTTGAGCACCTTGGATGACTTTACCTATGATTTATAGGAGTGAGCTTTCATCCCAGCTACCTCAGCTGCCTAGTAAGGGTGCTTGTAGTGAAAGTTGGAACTTTATTGTTGAAACAACAGTACCTATTACAGACATATAATTAGATAGAGGAGATGCCTTCTAATCTTCCCTTTGGGTTCTGCTCCTCTGTTTAATGGCATGGTAGCCTGGCTTCGAGGTTCAGTCATGCTGTTTATCTACCCATTTTTCAAACTCAGTGGTCAAGACTGTGGTAAGTTTTTTTCCCACCACATTCAGTGTTCCTAATATTATGTTTCCATATAAAGAGAGGGGGAAAAAAAGCAAGTAACCAAAGAAAAACCAAACACAGAAATCAACCAGGAAGATGGAATTTGAACCTCTGATTAGGCTACAGAATCACCGTGGCTGTCTTTGAAATGCAGGAGGTGCTGGTTGTGTCTTTCAATACCTGACTGACTGCTGAATTTTTATGTTGCTGTTTTCAAAATACAGAATATCTTTGTACACCTTGTAACATACATGATTTGCAGGAGGATTTGCGTGCTTGAAAACAGGGTTTTTAGCTCTATCTACTAATGTTCATGAAATTCTATCTCCCTATAAACCTACTTGCTCATCATCAGATTGATGTGGCCACATAACTTTTGTAAAATTTCATAAAAATAAACTTAAGAAATCCTGTCCTTGCCACTGAAACCTTGCCAGGTTTATATCAGCTGTTCTAGTGAAAACATAAAAGCACCACTGAACCAGTATGGAGTTTTGGTGCTGACAAATGTAAACACTCCAGGCCATGTTAGTCTTTTGTACTAGGAAATGAACTTCTCCTTTTACTTTAGAAGGGTGAGGCTTTTTTTGTGGCTCCTTATGTAAATATGTATGTGGAGGGGAACCTTTCAGTTTCAGACAAGTTCTTTTTAGTCTTGATTTAGAAGACATCTTTTGGCTGTTTGTCTAGTTGTGTTTAATATGGGTTAAAGTCACTGATTCCAAGGTGTCTTCATGTTTTCATTCCAGAGTCACAGATGAGCTAATGTGAAAGAAAATGTAATCAATTCACAAGGCACTGATAATTCAAGGCAGAAATTGTCTTTCAAAGATGATGATATCTAAAGTAAGCTGCGCAAATCAGTTGGCATGGTAGAGGAACAGAAGAGAGCAGGATAGGTGCTGTGTAATGAGAATTTTGACATCGTTTTCACTGACAGTGGTAGACAAGTTAATTAGGAGAAAAAAAGTTTCTAAAGCAGTTTTAATGCCACAAAGTGACTTTATTTTAGAATTAGATTTTGTCTGTTGAAATACTGTATAAGTGGTATTTGTGTGTACAGTTAGACATGAAAGAGGAAGTGCTTCTCCAGGTGACAGTGTGCTCATTGTACAGTGATGGTCAGTGAGAGCTTTGCTCATTGCACCATAGTTGACTAACCAGTCCATCTGAGGATGGACTGCACTGGCCACTTCCAGTGAAATCAGAGGTGCCAGGAGTTCTAATGAGGCCGCTGCTGAAAGCACTATAAAAATGTTTCAGTTCAATAAACTTCTGAACTTTCCTTCCCGTCCTTCTATTTCCTTTATGGATCCATAAAATGTGTAAGTTGCCTCATTCCTCTGGCTTGGCTCTAAAGTGTTTAACATCTTGCTGCTGCTATCCTTTAATCCTTTCTGTGTTCATCTTCCATGTGAGCAGCTGCTGTGACTTTTTACCAGTGGAAGGCAGGACAAGATGCATAAGTCAAACTCCAGCTAAATTTGGCATCTGTTACAAAATTGCTGAGTTGACTGCTAGTATTAGTTTTAATTAGGATTCATGTCTTGATTTATTTGCTTATTTATGTCTGTTGTAAGGAAAGTTCATTTGTCAGTAAGTCTGATAAATGTAATACATTAGAAGCAATTTCAGTAGTGAGAGAAGGAAATCTCTATCCTGTTTTATAAGTGGGAAGCTGAGGCATGATGTGTGATATGCAAAGGTTGTATCAGGCTGACAGGCAACTCTTACCAGATTTTCCAAATTTTAGTCCAGTGTTTCACCTTTGCCTCTATCTGTTAAGGAATGTATTAGGATTCTTGCTGCAGCACTCCCAGTTTGTACAATGTTTCTGTCATCCTGTGTCATAGTTAACTGCTGAGGCAGTTGTAATTCCTTTTGTGACTGTTTGTCAAGGAAAGGTTTAAGAGAAGAAAAGGAAGACAGAATGTTGTGGCCCTGCCATTTAGCATTACACTGTTCAGTATTTTTTCCCATTCATGAGAAAGGGAAGGAACATGCCTGTGTTTCTTTCCAGTGTCTGAGAAGGATGGACAGGAAAAGAATGAAAAGCTTGTTTCACATAACAAGTTTAGTGTAACAGTATCAGGTGAATAAAATGTGCAGTGAACTGAGGAAAAGTAAGGTTCTTTGTACATCTGTATTATTTCAGCTACTTCAGAATATAAAATTGCTTACCTTTGAGAAATTTAATTACCTTAAAAAAAATCCCAAACACAAAAAACCCCAACCCTAAAAGCCATCAAACAAAACTCAAAACCTAAAAGTTTAACCTTTATCTTTTGGTTAGTGCTGTCCTTATAGCAGCAATGCACATGTTTCAAGTGCAGTTTCAGACACAGGGGACGATGCTTGACCTGTCCTTATCTTGAGACAATAATTGGGTCAAGATTGTGTTCTAAACAGCTTTTAGCATATTGCTATAATTAATGCAAATATACTGGTTCATATCTTAATTAGCAGTATAAAAACTAATGTAATATTACTATGGTTATATGATAGCATTGTTGCCAAAATTCTGGTTGTGCATCTGATAATTTCTAGTTTACAGAGCTTAATCGGGAAGACTGCAGACAACACTCAGAGAAGAGGCAGACAAAACTGTGCCTACTGTCTTGAATCATAGAATCATTAAGGTTGGAAAAGACCTCTAAGACCATCAAGTGCCACCTTTGAAGGGCCTAGTTCTGCCACAGTTGAAGCGAAATGCAGCTCTAACACAAATGTGTTGTGGCTCTGTGTGTCTTATCGTAACTCTGAAATCTTTGCGTGATATTTGAAAAGTGGAGAGGCACAAGTTATCTGGTTGTTGTGGGGAATGACAGTACCTATTGAACCCTGCCAGACAGGCATGCTGGTGATATTGGATGTAGTCACTCATGTATAGGAATGACCTGGGAAATGGATTAAAATGGATTAACTTCTGGTGGCTAATTCTTGTCGGCATTGGATTTCACAAGCCTACAAGTCAGACTTCTTGTGGGTTCTGTTGTGTTTTTTTCAGTTGTTTAGCTTTATATTGAGAATAAATAGAAAACAGAGTATGCAATTTAATAAATGAAAAAAATAGAGATGAGTTGAAAAACTGGGTTTATAAATATGTATGCATACATATATACAGATATATATATGTGTGTGTATATATATATATGTCATTGACACACCTGAAGGTTTTTTTGGTTTTAGTTTTGCACTTAGTAACCTTCCTAGTCCCTTGACTTGCAGCATAAATAATACTGAGTCTGCAGAGGTTTTTCAGTAATGATTTCTTCCTAAAACAACCTTTTCAATCAATAGGGGGTTTTTTTGCTTGTTTTTGTTTTTGTTTGTTTGTTTGTTTTTTAATTAAGCATCTGTCTGTACTGTCCAGTGTGGCAGTTATGTAGTCTGAACAGGGTAAGATGGCTTTACACTTTCAAATGTTAAGTACTATTCTATTCCTTGGCTCCTGCCCTCTGAGCTGGTAGAATAGTGAAGTCTGCTTGAGTGGAGTGAGCTTCTAAACAAGCTTCCTTTCAGAAAAGATGTACCTTTATTCTCTTTTCAGCAAGTCACCTGCTCTTTGTGCCAGGTAGATAGCTTCTAGCTGTCTCTTCTAAAAATAGTATTTTCTTTCACCAATTCAGTGTTAGTTTGCAATAATTTCTACCCTTAGAATAGAAAACTTTCCATCTAATTACTATCCTCTCTGATTTCACTAACTTCTGTTATTTCTGAATCCTTCAAATTCTTGACTGATGCATTCTTTGTCATCTAGATATTGTCAACATTGCTCATTCTGTAAGGTAAGGAAGTGCTTGAGCACGATATGAAATGTTGGTCCAACTAAAAGCTAAATGTCTTGGATGATGTCTGTTCTTGCTTCTTTGTGGGAAGTCTGACTGTTTCCTATTTCTGTCAGATGAAGAGCCAACCCACTACTGTATCAAGTTCTCTGCGTTTTTAAGTCTCCCATGAAATGAAATAAGACAACACTAATGTTGAAGTAGAGTTGACATGTGTCCTATGAGGCCTTTCTCCTGAGCTACAGCTCAGAACTGTGGTCTGTAATTTGGTGGTTATGTACTGACTTAACCTTCCACTTTGCAGTAAAAGGGCCTGTTTGTTTAATAGCCACCCAGTATGATTTTTCAGTAGCAGAAATTCCTGTTCTGGACTATATGTGAAGCAATATTTCCACTACTATATTACTGCAGTGTTTAATAGTAGTTACATTATGTAGCAAATGAGCACCAATAAAAATAAATCTATGCTCCGTGAAGCTCACAAATCCCATTATGTACCTTTTTAATAAAATCCTCAGGACAGTATTGGAGCAGCCTACCTAATGATCCACCTTCCTGACTCTTCCTAACTTAAAGCCTGGAGTATAAAAAGTGATTTAAATGCCATAGCATATTTGAAATCAAGCTGCCCTTCCATGGAATACTTATGGCCTGAGGAAAATGTCACAGGGCTGCCTTCTCTTCTCACCAGGAGGTATGTTAAACTTGCAACAGAAAATGTTGTTACAAGTGTAGATGTACATAATGAAAAGCTGTTTGTGAAGCCTAACCTCTTATTCTTTACTCTGAAATGTTCACCTGTAGGAGAGAGAAAAGGGATCCTTGAATCACAGCAGATTATTCTGAGTCAGTCTATACCTACTGGAGGTGATCTGTTGGAATGATGTGATATACTGAGTATGAATTCTCTAGATTATGAAATTGTCACTGAAAAATAGCTACCAACAAGAGTGGCTTCAGCCAAAGATTTTTTTTTCTGGGCTGGGTTTGCTATCATGATCCAGTCTGGCATAGAAACACCAATAGATCTGGGGGTCAGCTGGTGCTATAGTGCTCACAAGATGAACAGTCTTTCTTTGATGATGATTTTTCAGTGACAGTGATTCTAAAATAAACATTGTTTATTCTCATCGTACAGTTCCATCAAAATGGAAAGTAAATTTAAACAGCCAATTTTGGATTTTGACTTAATGACTGAATTTATAATTCGTACATGCAAGACATGCTCAAGCAAGCATGAGCTTCATGAGCTTCTCTCTGATGCTTATTCTGTTCTCCTTTCATTGCCAGTGTTCAGTGTCATTGGCAGTGTCTGAAACAGATCAGCTGTGCCATCGCTGCAACTGGTTGCCTGCATTTCCCTTTAAAAATGTCTTCAACTATGACTTTCTCTATGATTATGTGCTGTTTCTTTAAAGGCCTTATATATTGTATTATTTACATCAGTGAAATGCCCTGATGGTAGGCAGGTAGCATATTTGTTCCAGGTACCTCCTCTCCTTTCTTGCATTAATACAGTTTTACAGAATGCTTCTTGCTTAGCAGCAGCTAAAGTAGTTGGCTTTAAGAACTGTATAAAGATGATAATCCTCTGCATTTAACTTTTTTCTTTTGCAGGAAGGGTTTCTCACCATGGCCATAACACAGTTTCGACTCTTTAAAGTCTGTACTTGCCTGGCAGCAGTGCTTTCTTTCATTAAAAAGTTAATATGCAGGTAAACATGTCTAATTTAATTTGGTTGCCTTTTCTTTTTGAACTACAGGTTCTTGCACTTCTTTCCTTCTCCCAACACCCACCCACCAAATTTCCCAGTTCTGATTTTGCTAATTGCAAAACAATCAAGACAGATGAAAACTAAGCCAAATTAATTCTTTAATTTGCATATTCCTTCAGAGTTCCAAAAGTCTGTGTAGTGCATCTGTGAGTGTATTTTGTTGTGATAGCTGAATGAGGTTTTCTAAACAACTATGACAGGGTTTTAAAATTGCCTTTTAAAACTATTCCATGACAAACTAGAAGAAAAGCTGTTCAGCTAATGGCAGCATCCACCATGCCATCAGGCAGTTGGCTTTCACTATAAATACAAGCAATTCTCATCCTGCTTTATCAAAAAAACAGTTGCCTGAGACTTCAGATTCCTCTCCCTATTGAAGATTCTTTCAAAAGTTTGGAGGACAGTGATGGAAGCTCAGGGAAACTGATTTTTTTTTTTATGGTGAATAATGACTTATTTTTTGCTTACTCTTTTAAGTCATAGATAGTGTTGAGTTGTAGACCTGTGAATGCAGCAGTGTAATACTTAGAAACATTCTCAAAATCCTCAAGAGTTACAGTTGTGTAGTAGTAGAGTTGAGTAGTACAGTAGCAGAGCACCTGAGGCAGATCTTGGCACTGTGCTGTCCTATGAAATACTGTGCTTCTTGCCACTCTGGCAGCTCGTTGTTTTACATAAACAAATAGCAGTCTGGAGAAATGCATTCTCCTTTTGTGTATGATGATGACAACTTTGCCAGTGAGGTTAAAGCATATGCAGAGTATGTGGTAGACAGAAAATAACTGTTTATTTCCTCTTCGCCTTTACTTGTTCCAAGAATAAGGAGAAGCTCTCAACTTGTTGGTAAATTCACTACAGATCTAGTGAAGCTTTAAAAAGATACATTTTAATGCTGCATACAACTATATAGATGTCAACCTTAGTTCTGTGATTTGAATCCCAAATTAAATTAAGAATACTTGCTGTTCCAGTTCTGAAAGAAGTCAAAACACTGAGTTGATAACTTTTATATTATATGGGCTACTCATTTCTCTAAGTGTTAAGATAGTTTTTATAAGCAGATAATTGTTTTGTAGATGCAATGACAGTATTTTCATAGTTTTTTCACATTCTAAATCAACTAAAACCTTGACATGAACAGCTGACAAACTGCTTTGGAGTAAAAAAAAGTAGAAAACCTCTTATTTTGTGGATAGCATTTAGTTGAAGGAATGAAAATTTAAAATCTTTCACATAAGCAAGTCAGTGGATCAGATTAATTCAGTTAATTAACTACAGATGTTTATCCTGTTTACTGTCAGCTGCAAATTGTATCTTGATAAATTTTGTGTTCCTGTAATGCATCCCTGCATATGAGTATGCCTAATAACCAGCAAATGTGATTTAATTAAATGTGCATCCTAATTCAGTGGATATGAGCTAGTACTTACTTAGATTTTACATGTGCCTGTAGAGATTGTGCATCTTCCTAGTAAGTGTAGAGCCTACATATAGCACGAGTCATCTCTTTAGTGAAATCTTCTTTTGATAAACAACAGCCTGCCTGAATCCAGTTTCCAGGAAATAAAAGGTATAAGTATAAAAAGAGATGAAACTTCCTTCTGTTTAAACTCTCTAGTTACTTCCTCCAACTGACAAATGTGGATGTTGCTGATTAGTAAGGAGAAACAAAACCAAGAATTCTTGAGGCATTTGATATTCAGAGCAGTGATCAATATCTGTCTAATGATGGTTGTGAAGCAGCTGTTCCTCTAAGCATCTTGTTCCCTATGTAGAATTTGAGATACACAGCCTTTCCTCACTACTGAGTAGTGTCTTCTTTCCCATGTTGTATGACAAAAGCTTTCCTCCTACCTTCACCCTTGTTAGTGTAATCATTTTGACTAGATGAATGTTTGTTACAGGCCATTTGCTGGAATCTTCTAGTTCATGTAAACAGAGAAAGACATGTAAGTGGAAAGTGATGGCTTAGAATAGTATTAAAGATATGTATGTTGTACTGGTCTGAAGGAGGATGCTTTCAAGCTTGAGTTTCCTTTAGAGATGTCACCTAAATCTAGTCAGTCAGAAGTCTCTAATGTGTTTGAGGAAACTGTTTTCAACTTCCTTTTCCCGTAAACTCTGTTGCTTTGCAGCTTAAAGGAACAGTTGGTAAAGGGGCTAGAGAGAATTATATAAAACTTGAAAATTTGATGATAGCACCTGATCTTTCCTAAGGAGGAATCTATTGGACCTAAGTAGAAAAAATACATCTAGTCACTTACTAGCATACAGAGAGGTGATATTACAAGCAATTCAGCTAGTCGGAATAGATGATAGTATGTTCTGTAAAACTAAAACTAATGGATAGAAACTACAAATTGAAGTTTCCCAGTTTTATTCTCATCAGTAGTAAGAAACAAAATGTAACTTTTCCAAGTTGCATAAGGTCAGTTACATGTCTCTTTTGCTACAGGAGCTTAAACTCCTTGGGGAAAACATGAGTGCAAGCCATAATTTCATTCTCTTGTGTTGTAAGGTTTTAAAATATAGTGAATGTCAGCTAAGAATATTTTAATTATTACTTTTATGTTTGAATACTGTCATTAAGTAAATATCTAGGTGGTTTATCTGCAATGTGATAGTGTTTGTTTTCAATTAAAATTATTTGATATAGTTGCTGAAATGCATTGAAACAGTATTCGTTTAGTAGAAGCATGAATTGAACAAAAGCTGTTGATTTGCATAATCTTGTATTACCTCTGTTTAGACTTTGTAGGACAAAGTACTTTAGAAGGGCTTTCAAATCAAGCAGCTCAGAAAGCGATTTGTTAGACACAGCTTAACATCCAAGACAAATAGAAAACTTTCCCAGTGTACAGCAGGAATAGTTCTTTGACAAATGTATATCACTAGTGCTTGCTTTATAAGCACTGACAATCTAAAAATTTAACTGACTTATGCAAATAATTTAGTTAGTTTGTCCATTTTCGTATTTCTCAGAAGTATGTCTCCTCTATTTCCACTGCAGTTAGAAAAGTAAATTGCACTGTGAAATTCATGTGAACACCACTTCAAACTCATGATAAAAGTCCTTTGCTTAGCGGACTTTTACAGGCAGTACTTAATAGCTGAAGTAGTTGAAGCACTAAATGTTTTAGCCATGACTGTTTTCAGTAGTGCTGTTCTCAGACCTCCTTTTTGTTTTTTTTAAACTTAGTGCTCATGTTTTCAGAGCTTGGAGGAATCCTACATTTTTCTTTCAGGTCTGGAAGAGGGCGAAAGTTAAGTGGAGACCAAATAACTTTGCCAACCACAGTGGATTATTCATCTGTTCCTAAACAGGTAATTGTTAAAGTGGTAGGTGATTTAATAGATAATCCCTTCGCAGAGTAATTATAGCAGTCCTACAACAGTGTTGGTATATTTCCAAGAAAGATGTCATACTATTATATATGCTGTATAATATAAAGTATATATCTTAGTAAGATATAAAAAGACAAGTTTTTACTTGCAGATAGTATTAACTTGTACCATATACTTCTGTTCAGCCTGAAGTAGAAGACTGGTCTTCGTGGGATGAAGATGCACCTACCAGTGTGAAGATTGAAGGTGGAAATGGTAATGTGGCTGCTCAGCAAAATCCTTTGGAACAAATGGAACCTGATTATTTCAAAGATATGGCACCAACTATAAGAAAAACTCAGAAAGTAAGTATTGCACTTTCAACTATACTTATGGAGGGTTTTCCTTGCTTTAAAGTAGGCTGTAAGTAAATCAACTCATAGAATGTGCTTGTTACTAAAATTAAGCTACCCTGTTGAAATGATAACAGATGCTTGTGTGTAGTCTAACATGTCCAGTTAAAAATGCTAACTCTTTGAGATTTTAATGAATGTGATGCTATTTCATGTTTACATATTTAGTCTTAATGTTAGTGGAAACTTAGGAATAATTTTATAGTCTGAAGGTTCTGGGAAGTATAGTCTGAGAACCCTCTAGTCACCTTAATTCTGATAGCGGAACATTGCACTAAGGTGCTTTTGCTCATACCCCTCCATTATTTGAAAAGAGACATTCCATGTCCTGGTCTGCTGAGGTCTTAGAGAGCAACACTGCAGTTTCAGAAAACAATGGTTACTTCTTTAACCAAGTTATATTGGGAGGCTGGAATTAGGGGACTGGTATTTCAAAATAGCTTGCTCTTTAAATATCCATTTCTATCATGGAGACAAGACAGAAGATCATACTACAGGAGTTCAACATCATCATATCAACATTGTAAATAAATGCTGATTAAACTTCTGGTAATTGCAAGTTTTGTTTCTATGTGCAAATCTTTCAGCTGGTTACTTACTTTGAGTCAATTGGGAAACCTCACAACAAAGGCTGTCAAGTACTAGAACGGGTTACTAGAGAGGTTATGCAGTCTCCATCTCTGAAGGTTTTCAAGCCCTAAGTGGATAAGCCCAGACTGCTTTTTTCATCAGTCTCCGAGCTGACAGTGCTTTGCGGAAGAGGTTGAATTACAGACCTCCTGAGGCACCTTCCAACCTGAATCTTCCTGTGGTCCTATGAACTGGAGGTGATACTGGTGTCAGTTTTCTGTACATGCAGGATCTACAGTACTCTGCAGACTAAATTCTTCCAATGGATGATTTTGATCTCCCAAAATCTGAGGGGCAGAGGAGGACTGAGGAGATTTCTCCTTTATATCTACTGACATTTTTTGCCTAATAGAATGGCCTTCAGCTTCAGAACAAAACTGGAGAAGAGCCCATGCTGTTTGAGTACTGTATACTGGGTTTATTTTAACTGTATCTCTAGGGATGACTGCAGGCACTGTAAAGAACATTCCTGTTAACTTGGCCTACTTACTACCCTTAGATATGAATTTATGTTTGTATGTCCACCAAATATTGCCTCAATATAAACCCCAAGATTTGAGGTAGAATCTACTCATGTTGCCACTCATCTACACTCAACTATTTGGAAATGGAACTTCAGTCAGTAAACAGAGTCTGTCATTTCTAAATAAGACTGTCTAGTCCTGTTCCCTTTCTTGCATTGGTACTAGCATGTGTACAGTCAGTGGAACTGTGAACCTGCCTCACTGGGAAGCAGCAGAGACCTGAAGTGGGCTAAATGAGGTAACTTTATGATTTGAGGTCAAGACAAGGGAGGGAAACCTGATCTTAGCAACCATTAAATTTGCTAATACGCCTTTTGGGAGAAGCACTAGTGCATGTTTTTCAGCCAAATCAATATGGAACTTTACTAGTTAGTGTGATAGAGAATTACTTTGCAGCCATTGAAACTGCACAGATATGCTGTGAAAGTAGCTGAGAGAGCTTGCACTGCAGTGCAGTGCAGCAGTGCAGACAGCACTGCCCTCAAGAGTAGTATCTTACAGTGACCTATCACAGAAGCAGGATTTCTCCAAGGAATATGCCATGCAGTTGGTAGCTTTCATGAGTACTAGGAGACGTGGCTATTTGATCTGTAATTCTTTGTGCCCATTCTCTGTCTTGATACAGTCACAGGTTTCCATGTGACTAAAGAAGGAGGGAGAGGGAGTTCTTGTCTTTTGCATTTAGCATCTTTCACTTATCAGTTCATTTGGCTTTGCAGCTTCCAGGACCTGACAAGGTTTGAGACACAGTGTGGTGTTGTGTAGCTGTACCTTCACAGGCACAGAGTTAAATGATCACCAAGGAGTCTCTGTAGTGCTTTGATTTACCACTTTTTGTTCCTGTTTTTTAATATTTTCAGATAGTTATTAAAAAACGAGAGCCTTTAAATTTTGGGATTCCAGAGGGAAACACAGGATTCTCTAGCAGATTAGCAGCTACACAAGATATTCCTTTTATTCACCAGTCTGTAAGTATGCTCTGAGTATTGATCTTGTATTTGATGGTTAAATGACTGTTCTGTATGTGAAGCAATAGTCTACCTAAGGTCTGCATTGTGGGGAGTAAGAATAGTTGTGGAATAATATAAATTGTTTTAAAATTGAGTATTTGGTTCAAAGAATGAAGTAGTCTAATTTTAACTAATATATTCTACTGAAAAACTCGACCAGTAAAAAGGTAGAAAACTTCCATACACTTCTGTGCTTGCAAATCTGCTAAAGCAATGAACTATAGGGTTTTTTTTATTCTACCCAGTAAGTTACTAACAAGGCTTTTTTGAAAGCCTCTTGTGTTGCCTTTGTTTTATTATCTTGGACCCAGTTTTAACTTTCTGATTTTCCCTTTCTGTAGGGATTGTAATCTAACAGTCTCCTAATTTTTGCTTTTTAGCCTTTGAAAACATAGTCTAGTCTCCTATCATCATGACCATTTAGTAGGAGGTGCTTTCCGTCCCTTGCCTTTGCCGTCTTTAACAGTGTTTCTGCTTTAATTAGCATAGTGCAGAAAGGGTCTAGGCAGGAATGTTTGTAGGCAGGATGGTTGTACCAACTCCCTGTCCATAATGAAAATAGTTCAGGAAAGGACTTCTAGTGAGTAAGAGCATCACTCAGCTGATATTGGGCATACTAACATATGAATGTTGGTTTGTCCATGCAGCTTCCAGAAATCTTTTATACTATCTACTCATTTAATCTGCTCAACTTATCTTCATCTTCCCAAAAATGCACTCCAGTACTTCCTTGCTGCCTTTATCAAAAAACCCCTTTGACAACTGGAAAAACTCACTATTAAAGCAGGAAAAAAGACAATAATAGACAATTAATAGACAATAACTTGAGATGCGCTGCCATATCTAAAATACTTCTGTAAATCTGAAGCACTAAGGTTAAAAATAGATGTTAAGGAAACTTTGCTGTCTGACTGTTCAGGAACCAAAGCAGTGTTTTTTTCTTTTTCCATGTGCTTAGAGCTTCTCTTTTGTTTCAGCCTGAACTGGGAGACTTGGATACTTGGCAAGAAAATACTAATGCCTGGGAAGAAGAGGAAGATGCTGCGTGGCAGGCAGAAGAAGTTCTTAGGTAAGTGAAATTGATGTGACATATGTGAAAGAATCAAATTTGTTTGCTTATTTAACACCTTTCTTGTAAGTGTTAAGAATTGTTAAACACTTCTTAAGACAAATTATTTTTGTGCGTCTAATCTCTATGTAACTGGTAGTTGGCAGAAGACATTTTGGATTTAATCCGTTTAGTGGATGAGATAGTAGGGGAAATCCGAGAATCACTGGAACATTGGAACAACACATTAACATGTAGACACGCACGTGCGCACTAAAAACCAGCCCAAAGATGCCTCGCCAATCCCAGTGACTTATGATGTACAAATAATAGGTTTCAACTTGGTTAAGTAAAATATGACTTGATGTGCTTATATAAAGGATCATAACCATGTGCTTAAAGTAAAAGTAGTTCAGGATAAAAGATTAAGTACTAAGTATATTCTTGGAATCCCTGTAAAAGCTATGCTTTTCTAGCTAACTTTACTAAACTCACTGAGAAGGCTGAATGTAAAATCAAAATCTAGCACAAAGTTAGAGCACTTCATCTGTTCTGTTTATGGGGTTTTTTTCCCTTTTAAGAACACATAGAAGGAGTATGGAGATTAAAGAGGTGCAAATTGAGTTTAAGTTAATCCCACACAATGATTTCACTTTGCAGTGACTTCGGGTTTTATCAAACTTTTATTGGTTGCTTTGTCATCAGGTAACCAGCCTCAGATAGCTGCAGCTTCCTAGACTGTTCTCATTTTACTCACAAAATCACAAGTACATGGCTTCAGTGGTCCAATAGTGATAATATGAAATAAAGACATGACATAATCAAAAATCATTCTAGAACTGTGAATCTTTAAAGAAAAAAGGATATCTTTGGGGAAAAAAAAAAAGAATTCCAATCAACTATTTATTTTAATGTTTTGAAAAATTTACTTTTTTCAGTCTGTGGAATAAGATGAAGGAATTCACCAGCACACTTTCAAAGCAATATTCATAAGTGTTTCTATTTAGTGTCTCTGTCAGCCTTGCTCTGCAGCAGTTTAACATGTGAGAAACATGCAGAAAGAAAATTAGAGAGACAAAAGCACAATTCAAAGTCAATTTGGCTACTTGTGTTAGGGATAACAAAAAGCGCTTCTATAAATACATTAATAACAAAAGAAGGGGCAAGGAAAACCTTCATTCCTTATTGGACTTGGGGGGAAACATAGTTAAGAGGGAAGAGGATAAGGCTGAGGTACTTTACACGTACTTTGCCTCAGTTTTCACCAGTAGGACAGGTGGCCCTCAGGACAACTGGCCTCTGGAACTGGTAGACAGGGACAGGAAGCCGAATAGCCTTGCTATGTTCCAGGAGGAAATAGTCAGTGACTTACTGAGCCACCTGGATCCATACAAGTCCATGGGACCAGATGGGATTCATTCTAGGGTGATGAGGGAGTTGGCAAAAGAGCTTGCCAAGCCGCTCTCCATCATTTACCAACAGTCCTGGCTCTCTGGGGAGGTCCAAGATGATTGGAAGTTGGCAAATGTCACACCAATCTACAAAAAGGGCTGCAGGGAGGACCCGGGCAACTACAGGCCTGTCAGCCT
>JAWWLV010000088.1:134863872-134890715 GCA_035041135.1 Platyrinchus mystaceus
TGAGGCTGGATGTGGCACTGAGTGCCATGATCTAGTAATCACAGTGGGGTTGGATCAAGGGTTGGACTTGATGGTCTTGGAGGTCTCTTCCAACCCAGTTAATTCTATGATTCTATGAATAAGATTATACTGCAAGTATTTTTGTGAACTTAAGCATTTATGTGTACATTCTGGTCAATATATTGGGGTTTTTTAACTTCGGTGCTGTTTCAGTCTTGTGTTTCGGTAATGCATAACAGAAGGACAAGCTTTGTGATATGAATGATGTGTCTTTGGGCTGGTTTTGTTCCAAGGATAGTAGTTTTTCCCGTAAAAAATAACAATAGGCTCAGAAAGATCTTTAATCTCTGAAATGCAGTCTACTGAGACTTAAATGAATGACAATGAAAAATGCTGCTCTTTTTGAACTGAGAAGTAAAACAACTACTTTTGCTAACTGCAGAGGCTGCATAGTACTTTACCTAACCCTTGCCACATTTCATTACAGATGTTCTTAGGCCTATCAGAAGTAGCATTCAAACTTTCAGAAGCAGGGGCTTGTCCTATACAAATTTGCTACTAAAATGATCTGGTATATGTATATGCCAGTTTGTCTCTGGAGTGTAAAATTTGTGCAGTGGATATTTCCAGGATGGTCAAAGGTATATTGTCTGCCAACTGTCAGGTTCGTGCTCTAGAATACTTAGGAAGAGAGATCTCTTATGTGGCAATAGCAGTGGGGTTTTCCCCAAACCTTCATTTTTCAAAGTGTCATGTTAATTGGTTGAAGCTACTATAAAGATTTCAGCCTGTGATCTTTACTATTTAAAGGCTTCAGCTCAAGTTATTGATGAAATTCCTTCCTGGCCCCACTAAAAAGTATCAAACTTTACTTTTTATTGAAGGGATGTGTATGTGTCTAAATATTTCCAGTAGCTAGAACATGATTGGAACTGTAGCTGTCTCTATGGCAAACCACTTGGCTACCTCAGTACAACTGGTCATTGTGTAAGCTGTATCCCAGCTGTGTGAAGTAAAACCTTTGTTTTATTCATGACATGCAAATGGAAATGTTTATCTGTAAATGAGCAAAGTGCTGGCTGATTTTTAGCAAGATTGATAGGAAATACCTGCTGGGTTTACAGTTTCTCTTGCAGGAGACATCTGTGATATATTTAACATCTGATATTAACATAAAACTTTACTATAATACTTGACAGGCCTGGCTCTGTTTTTGACAGACTGTAGTAAGGAAGTGGTATGGAGTCTCCTCTTAATGCTGGTCTACAAAATGATCTGAAGATCCCATGGCCTCTCTGGTGACTTAGTGCACAAGGATAACAAATGAAAGAAGCATGTATAAGATTTCAGACTACTAAATGGAGGAGAGACTCCTCCTAACATTCCAGAGTGTTCTTGCTGACTGTACTCCAGTGGTGCTTTTTGAGAATGAAATGAGTGTGCAGAAAAAGTCAAGGTCTCCCTCAGCTAGCTGTGTCTGGGTACCTGTTGGTGCTCAGTTAGTGTTTCTAAGTATCTTAAGACTAGAATAATTTTTGTGTAGTAATGGAGTGCTCATCAATCATGGAAAAATGGGCTGTGGCCTGCTAAATAGCAGAGAAGACTGTATCCTGTGGCCTCTCTGGTGACTCAGTGCATAAACATAATAGTTGAAATAAGCATGTACAATAAGCCAAATGCTCCCTGGAATCAAATCATGCAGAAAGGCAGTGTGCTGAGGATTAGGCTTCTAGTGCCTGAGAACTTCCTGTAGTCTCTTTTTTCTCCCAGTATCCAGCAGGTTCTGGTCTGGGATGCACTAAAATTTTCCAATCAGTGACGAATGAGTGTAGCAGATGATAAACTGAAATTTCAGTTAATTTGAGTTACTTGGAACTTGGTTTTGTCTGCAAATTTTAGATACCCATCGACAACTTAAAACTTGCTATTACCAGTGAAGATTTTCTTCCCAATGGGAACAGTTAAGCTCGTACATTTTTAGTTTATAGTAGCTACTTGTTTATATTTTTGAGTGACCGGTTTCTCTGTCCGAAGTGACATGAAAGGTCTCTCTCATTTGGGTGTAACCGAATACAATTTCTTGGCCTGCAGAGGGCGCGGAGCCGCCGCTGTGTCACCGCGGGGAAAGAAACCCGAGCTGCCGTGATCAGCGGCATTGCTTAATGCACACCTCGTGTGGCTTTTTGAAACTACTGTCTCTACATACTGTCTGGTGCACAAAACACTTCTTTCCCTCTGCATCAGTTTAGAGGAGTGGGGAATATAAGAAAATCTGCTACTGTAAAGGGACAAATATTATTACTCTGCATATGCTCGACTGACAGCACTGTCAACTATCCAGCTTTCAGGTAGAATGTAAATATTGGTTGATTACCTCAAAAAAACCCAAAATTTTTGAGCTGTTGTTAACTTGGGAAGTAGACCCTGTTGTGAATGACTATTTTCGTTCTTCTATGACTGACAGCAGAGCAGCTTAGTAGACTATAGGAAAACTTCTAGCCATTAATAATCAATCAAGGTAAACAAAGTATTGAATAAGTGCAGTCTCTCTCCTGTTTAATACAAGGATAATATGTAGATTTTGTACCTCAGGTATTTTGAAGTTTTGTGTGCCCAGTTTGTCCGTAGTTGGAATCTACCAGAGAAGGTTGCTTCAGGTGATGATACTTTTTAACTCTGTATGTTTTACACACCTAAGTGGATATGCTCAGGTAATTTAGATACATTTAAATTTAACTCCCTCATCAATTAGAATTCTTTGTTATCTTTTAATAAGCAGTTCTTTATTCTTACTAAAACTGTGTTAAATTTCACCTTTTCAAGTTAATGAAGCTTCATTTTTAAAGTTCTCTTGCAAGCAATTTAGGAATTTTTTCCATATCTAATAAACTGAATCCAAAGCAGGAGTGACCTACTTAGACAATACAGGAGAGAGCTGCAATGTGTCAGTTGAAGTATGGATCCAGTTGTTGGTCCTGCCTCACTCAATAATGTGTTCTAGCTGAAGCAGGGGAATAAAATGAGTGATTTTTTCTGGTGTTCTTTCTTTCTTTGCTGTAGTCAGCTATGTATTTGTTGAATTTGAAAGACATTTTCTTTGAGCTAAGGGAGTGATGTCTGGAGCTTTATAACAATTATAAGAAATAATGATAAAAGAATACCCAACTGAAGACTTTTTTTTTATTTCCATAAAGACTATTGTTTATATTTATAGCAGACAATAGTGTCAATAAGAGACAATACAGATCTTCAACTCCTGATGGGGAGTATTAAAAGTTACCATCTCATCTGATCATGACAAAAATGTTTGCAGTACTTGCATTACAGAGAGAGTCACTACTGATGCTTCTGCTGAGGGGAAAGGGGGGACACAAGTCAGTGTTCCAGACAAGTCAAACTGGTTTGGTCTGAATTTGAAAAGATGGGTGCTCTTGCTACTGAAAGCATTACATAGATTTTTATTTTTTGCAGTAGCCCTTATAACTGTCCTAAACTCTCACTGATTCACTTTGAGAATTTAGTGGCTTTTAGATTGCAAAATAATTGCATAAATATTACTGCCTAAGACTAGATTGGATTAGGCTGGATATTAGGAAAAGGTTTTCACCCAGAGGGTGGTTGGGCACTGGAACAGGCTCCCCAGGAAAGTGGTCACAACACCAAGCCTGACAGAGTTCAAGAAGTGTTTGGACAATACTCTGAGGCACAGAGTATTGTAACTCTTGGTGGTGTCCTGTGCAGGGCCAGGAGTTGGACTTTGATGATCCTTGTGGGTCCCTTCCAACTCAGGGTATTTAATGATTTCAGATTAATTTGAAAAGAGGACTTCAGCACAATGAAAGAGTAACTGTTCTGAGCCTAACAACAGTAGACTGAAGCTCTGTTTTTATTAGTTATAATAAACTGTGTATTGACAGGAACTTAAGGTATGACCATGCTGAAAAAATGAATTCCTGTTATTTAGCAGTTCATGTTTTCTTTAATTGCAGACAACAGAAGATAGCAGAAAGGGAAAAAAGAGCAGCAGAACAACAGCGAAAGAAAATGGAGAAAGAGGCACAAAGGCTAATGAAAAAGGAACAAAATAAAATTGGTGTAAAACTGTCCTAACAGAAACCAGGCATCAATGGCAGTGCTGGTGAAAAGAGAATTTCAACTCTACAACATACATATGGGTATTGATTTAACTATTTATAGGACTTCAGCGCAGTGCTTGGTTTCAGTGCATTCTTCAGGTCATCTTGGAAGTCAGGACTTTCCCAAAATATCTAGAACTACTAGTATGTGGTTCTTAAAGGAGAAAAAACCCCACAGAAAATCATGCCTTGATGGAATGTTTCCTGCAATAGTTCTGTTCCAGCACCCTTCCTTGGATCAAGTGATTGACAAGGATGTTGATTGAAAAACACTTAATGAACAGCTCAAGCCTAGGGAAAAGAATGTAAATATTGAGTGGTGGGAAATCTACTGTATTGTCTGTGCTTACCTGAAACATGTAATTAAACAGTTTTAAAGAACCCTTTGCTTCTTGCCTGATAAAAAATGTCTGCTTTTGCCTATTTGTCATTGTATTTATAAACATTTCAGAGATCATATTGATCTGTGCAGGAGAAAATAACTTGTTATGGATGACCTGCAACTCAAAGTGTGCTCCTGGTAGGTTATGCAACAGTAAAGCACAAGTTAGAGCTGAACACTAAAAGTGGATTTCTTGTCACTGTCACTTGCAGCTTCCTGTGCTCCCTCGTCCATTTACATGTGACGATGCAATGGCTACCAGCAGTAGCATCACTACACAAGACCTTTTTTATAAAGGCTGATGTTGTGAATGTAAGGGAGTGTTTTAATCACTTACTTGTGTTGGTAAATTTGTATTTTTAGCAGAAATTCTTATACTTCCTACAGTTAAGGAAAAAAAAGTCCTCACATCTTATGCTTATTGCATAGGTAGTGTCATTGAGAAAAAAAATCATGTCCTGCTGTTAAAAATGCTAATGTGAAAATTCCCAAGCTCTTCAAATTCTACTTTTTGGTACACTTACTGTATGTATTTACACTGGAATTCCCCAGGTAAAGTGTGCAGCACAAGGCAACAGTGCTTTAGTGAAGAAGAGAATTTTAATGTCTGCTGGAAAGAAGTGCATAGGAGGATAGGGATCTGTGTACTGCTTGTGTCCAGCCCAGTGCTTTGGTGGATGCCTTTTCCACTGTTGTGTAGATGCAATTATCCTGAATTCATGGGTTGTATGGATTACTTACCTTATGCCAGAGGAGTGAAGTTAGCTCGTTCTGTGCCTGAGGATTGTTTCCTGTGACTACAGAAAACAGTGAAGTTCTAAGAGAATGGGAGGGGGTGGGGGGCCATGTGACTAGATCTTGCCTGCCTAGACAAATAGAATTTTTAACTAAGTAGTAGTAGGTTCTGGCACAAGTTTTGCTTAAAAAATAAGTACTTGAGAAAACAAGACAGTAAGAATTACTTTTAATGGCCTCAGCCATGGAGAAAAGTTTTTAAAAATGTTTGGTATGCTTGTCATGTAGCTTTAAATTTTGCACAGGTCAACTGATTTCACAGCAATTTTCAGATGTTAAATGTTAAAATATATTTAGAAGGCAACACTGCTGTGCGTATTTTCTGCACAAGTGTTCTGGCTGGAGTAGAATGAGTTACTTCAGTGCAGACTAAACAGCAGTATGGCAAGTAAATCTGCTCCCACTACACACCTCTGAAGTATTTGACAGTGGATGGGAGATGAGGAAGGTTATGAATAAGCTTCAATAACAAGCTGTGTTTGTCCTTTTAACAGCACTGAAGAAGCAAGGAGGTACCAGTCATAATTCTTTCACTATTGCTGACACAGGGTGAGAAAACTATCTTCTGCCTGTTGAAGGTGAAACCTATTGGAAGCTGCATCTCATTTTTAAAAAAATAGTGCTTAGTGTTGCTATTTCTGAGACAATGTAAAATAGATGCAAATCAATACTATTTATTAAAAATAACAACAGATGGGCTAGTTGCAAACAAAACCCTTGAACACGTCATGTAAACACATCTGATTTTTGAGCCTTCAGCCATTTTAAAAACCTTTGGGTGCTGCCACCATCCTGCATGTCAGTCCTCCTGCATTGCTTTTCCCTTCTGCTGCTACTGCCTTGCTGTTCTTCCTTCTGTCTACCTTCATGTACTTAAGCATAGCTGCTCTAGAGATTCCTCCCGTCTCTGCCCTGTGCTGACATGAGGGAGGATGCTACTCCCAGGGGAAGTCTCTTGCATGGTAACAACCCATTGTTACCTGTTTCATCTTCCTCCTGTGCGCTCTCTTTCCTTCTTCCTGTGTCTTGATTTTTATCCTCAACAAACATGAAAATACTTTTGGTAAACTTACTGTGAGGCTGCTGCACTGTCTTTTCCATTGGTTTGATTTCCTTGAGGGATCCTGTACACCCACTGTGTACACTTGTTTTCTTTCCCTCCTGCTGCCATAGGCTCTTCCTTTTCTGTCCCTTTCCACCTTACCCATTCGATGATTCTGTGAAGGGTACAGGTGAATCTCTGGTGGAGAGGGGGTTACTGCCTGAGTCTCAGCTCTTTCAGCAGCTTAGGGGCATGTTGGGTACCTCTTGAGGTGCATATTAAAGAAAGGCTTTTTTTGTTCCTGGGTTAGAAAGAAAATGTTTATTGGGATTATCAATAGGCATCCCTTCAGCTGACTTGGAGAAGGAGCTGACTTGGTTCCTATGCTATAAGCCTGAATTCAAGCACACATCTGCTCTTTTACCCTTAACCTATGTGCTGCATGTCCTCCCTATCTGCATGTTTTGAGACAAGACTTCCGGTCTGAACAGGTATGAGCATCTTCTAAACTCAGAAAAAAGGATGGGAGTTTTTATTGAACTGTTTGGAGGCTGATGTCCTCTCCTAGCTACTCTGTACAGCACCAGAGGGATCCAGGTGAGGCATGACTAAGACTAAAGTGTAGTATTAGAGGAGTTAAAAAATTAGGATGGTGTGTTTTTAACAACAATTGGCATATCCTCTATGGATTGTGGAACAAAGCCCAGTTTCCCTGAAGTCTGGGACTGGAGCATTTATTATGGTACTTCAGGCCTCTTCTTACAAAGGGCTTCTTGATCCGTCTACATCCCTGAAGCAGGAGGAGGAAAGGTGGAGGTTTGGATGCAAGCTGAATTTTGGATAGAGATCAGAGCAAGGACTTTTTACCAGGAGTGTTGGGAATTCTGTCACCTCTTGCTGAGTGTAGTTAAATGCCTTATGAGAGCCAAGCAGACTGAAAGATTTTTAAAGATGGGAAGAAACTTTGATGTTATGCTGGTGTTAGTCTTATGTCTTAAACAGCTCATTTAAAAACACTTAAAAACATTTAAAAAACATTACTGCTAAATGTAGCCTGCCCAAAACATGGTTTGAAATTAGTTTGGCCTATTGACATTTTTAAGTGTAGGTTTGTGCTGCTTTGTTGCCTCTTGCTGCAAAAGAAACCCACATAGTTGCAGGTGAATGCATCTCCTAGAACTGAAGATCACTTTTTCCTCTAAATTATGCTCCATTTTACAATCCCTCAAAGTGAAGGTCGCTTAAACAATGGTGGCAGTAAAAGAGAAATCCAACATTGTAACATCATGTATAAAATACTGCTCTCTTGGCCTTGCACAGACATACTTTGAAGTAGAAATAATAAGGCATTTTCTGTAATATGTTTCAGTCCCAAGAGGAGATATCTAGGAATAAAAAAATTCCATGGTTGTGTAAAATTTACATTAACCCCTCCAACTATTAATTTTGACTCTAAGTCCATATAATTTAAAAGCTGTTGAAAGTGACCTTTGAGCAGTATCCATTGCAGCAGTGTCACAAGGCAAGCCAGCTGGCTGCAGGCACCCAAGATGGGAGAACACGGAAGAGGAAGTTACAGCAAAACAAGCAAGATGCTCTCATATCCATCTCTGTGAACTCTTGGGGACTATTTACATCAAATTATCTGTTAGATTTCTCTTCGTTAAGGTAATGCTTAACTAAGCCTCTGGAATCTCTGTTGCAAACACCTAATAATTTACAATGCAGGCATCACAGGGACATGAAAAGTGCCCAGGTTGCCTGTGTAAGTGTGTGTATCACCCTCTTGAGTGTTGCAAATGCTCCCGGTACACTGGCCCATTAATTATACCCCTCCCTTGAGGATTACTCATAACTCCCTTCCCAAAAGCTGCAGAGCGATGCATGGCAGTGTCAGGCTCCACTGGACGCCTTCTGCTCTGGGTTACACAGGGAAATACTACACTCGTTTTGCTGAAGGGAAAAACGGGAGACCAGTGAGGTTTAAATAGCCAGAGGTGGTGTTGAAAGCTTGGCTGGAGCCAGACAGACCACAGTTTCATCTGTTGGATAGTGTTGCCCTCCTCTGATCTATCCACAGATCTTAGGTTCTGGACATGGAGAATGATTTGATGGTCACACTGAGACTGCATGACTGTCAGCTGGGTTAAATGAGGCCTCCTGGACCTCTGTTAAATGCCAGAAAGACTGATATTGTCCTGGGATTGCAGCAATGAGAAGTTCCAGGTTTCTGGCTGATGGCATTGGGTGAGGTGGCAGAGGGTGTGGTGTGGTCTGCAGACCGACTGGAGCCTTTAATGAGCCTGGCTGAGTGCTTACACTTGGTGCTGTACTCAGGTTTTCTCAGTCTAACTCTGTTTCACTGTAACAGGACCCGATGCAGTACTTCCTTCAGCTCAGGCAGTACCTGACAGCTCAGCTGGGAAGGGCTATTTTCTTATATCTTTGCTACAGTAAAACTCTCACACGTTTGATATTTCTATCATGCTTTACTGAATTTGTGATTATAAAGATAATTTACAATTAAGCAATTAAATAAACAATAAGTTAAAACACAATACATTTATACATAGTATTGCAAAGGGCTCAAAAGACTATCCGGTTCCAATACATTAAGACTTTAAAACAACATTAAGAGTCAAAGTGTATCCACGCCTATACTTATCATTGTAACAAGTGCGAAGACTCCCAACAGTGTACATTTTTGGTTACAGTCCCTGTATACGCACAAGACCAGTGAAATGCTCAAGCAATTGCACGATTGAGAAGAGCACTACACGAGACAGGCACAAACGATGTGCTGGAAGCTGCCTGGGGAATACGGGTTTTACCTCTAAACGGAATTGACACTTGGGACAACAAATGGAAAGCGCTAGCATGCTTTCTGGAGCACAGGAGTGATACCCTAAGGGGAGTGAGTCTCCATGGCAGTTACTTAACACTGTAGTTTCACAGATGTTTCAGGTTAGTGCTGTCTAGAGAAATACCCCACCTTTCTCTGGCCATTTGTCCCCGTGCACATCTCACACCACCCTTGAGCCAGTGCAAAGTGCTTGTGCATCCACTAAGTGAACCATCCAGGGAAAGTGACTGAGCTTAATGCTAACTCTGCAACTGGACATAAAAGAGCACTTGCTGTAGTTCCTAATTTCCCTGGTCATGTTCACTGGCACAAGAAAGACACCAGCACAGGGGAGGGATCTGTGCCTGGGGACAGGAGGAGTATTTCTGTAAGCAGCAGTACTGTTAAAAACATCTTCAGCTTTTTTATTTTGAAACAAAGAACATGTTTTTGAAGTGATTTATAGTGCAAATCAAATAGTCAAAAGCAAAATGATGGACTCTGCCAGAATATACAGTAACTTTTTATAACCTATTTCATCCCTCTTTCTCTCTGCTACAGCCAGTTGGTACCCAGGGACAGAGTAGACTTTAGGTTTTGATATTGAAGGGTGTTCGGCGTAAAGAGTGCAGGGCCACCAGGCAGCAACCACGAAGCAAGGCTCCAATATTGTAAATAGGATCTGTTCCTCCTCTCTGAGTACTCAAAGCCCACACAATAGTTGGTACAACAGGGGCTGCTACAGCCAGAAGATCTCCAAGGAGACTGCTGCTCCAGTATCTCCTCTTTATTCCTGTATTGACATACTCCAAGCATTCATCATCATGAGGTTCTGTAAAATCAAGTTCTTTCATGAAACGATTTTCATTAACTCCGTGCTCCACCTTTCTGCATGGAGACTCCATAGGAGACAAAAGGATGGCAGAATTGGGATCACTTGGAGTTAAGTCCACTATGATACCAGAATCACTGAAGCTTTCAGGAGAAAATTCACCCAATTCCTTCAGTGAAGAAGGTGGGCTTAGAGGGCAGGTATCCTGAGCTCTGAAGATATTTTGAATGAGCTGCTCCACATCTAGGCTATATGGCACCACGTCAGTCTGGATGGCCTGCTCCACCATCATGTTGTCGCTTTTCTCTTCCTCCTGACAATAAGTTAGTTTTCCGTCCAGAACGATTTCAAGCATTTCTTTAGTTACAGCAGCACTGAAGGGAGCTGGATCACTCAACTCAGAGGTTGTGGTGGTCAAACTCTCTCCAGATGAGTCAATCCCATTAGCTCTGTCCTCACTAAGAAGCAGCTCACTGTCTGCCACGTCCTCCAGAGCTTGTTCCCCTGTGATGAGGCTATCTGGCACAGTGGCACACAACGCTAACGGCTTCTCCTCTGAGTCGCACGTGTATTCCAGGCACTGCTCATCCCTCACAGAGCGGTTTTGAGCAATCTCCATGCTCTGCAGCAAAGATTCCAGTTTTTTGTTTTGAATGTTTATGTCTATGAAGTATTTCTGAATTTTTTTGTCTTTTTCAGCCAAGCTGTTTTTCATGGTTTCAATAACCTGCTTGAGTTGTTTAATTTCACTTCTTGCTTCCTTTAAGGCAAGCTCTGCCTCCACACGATTGCACTCTTCCTCAATCCAGTCTTCCCTCATCCGTCCCAGCTGAGCTTTAAGCTCTTCTATTTCTGTTTCCCTGTAGCAAAATAAAAATGTTGTAACACTTCTGCTGACTGATCAGTTGAAGTCATCATGAGGCTTCATCACATGGGCATGGCTATGCTGCAGAGATGCTCCAAAAAGGAAGGAAATTCCTTCAGGTGCTACTTGTGGCCACCTCTGAGAGAGCCAAGACATGATTGCCAATGGGTGTCACCGGCCTGGCCACACAACCAACAGCCTTGTGGGCTGTGCCACATCTCAGACATTCTGAGGCACAGGTGGTGACCTCTAGGTCAGGTATAACCAGTGCAGTGCTTAACATCTCACCTACTGCCTTGCCCTAGAGGAAATGGGAAACAGCTGCCTGGACTCATCCACCATGCCTGCCAGCAGCTTTTCAGGTACAGCCAGAGCCAATGCTGGCCTCAGACAGCCAGGTGGGTCAGGGCTGCAGGAACTCCGGCTTGCTTTTCCTAGCAAGGAGCCAGAGCCTGCTGCAAGCAAGTGGGGCGTGGAGGCCGCTGTCTGAGTTGCAGCCCTTGCAGATGCTGAGATGGACCATGGGGTCCTGGGGACTCTCTCTTGGGCCTCCATTCAAACAGCCCTTTGTACCCCCTTGGATTGTCTGTGCTAGAGAGCCAGTTCTCAGAGTGTAGTTTTAGTAAAAGAGACAACGTTTGTTGCTGTGTAATGCACATTGTCACTTCTTTGTCAACATCCATACAAAAGGTTATTGTTAAAAACTCAGTATATAAGTGACAAAAACACAAGTCAGCACACTGGTTTGGGTGTGAGCTTTTCTTTCACTGGGGACAAGGGGAACATTTGCAGTCATATTTCACTGAGAGAGGCAGAACAGTACAATAAGGTAATATATGCTGGCAGGTAGAAACTGTTCTGTGTATAAAAGGCCTCAGTGCTAAATCAGGCTCGTAAAAAGTTATCCTTTAAAAATATTCAATTATGAAATTCCAAAAAGGGAAAAAAGACAGCTATATTTATAACTAAACTGCTTGGTATGAAACTTGAAATACCTGAAAACAACCTAATCGCACTGATCACATTTCAAATTTCTTAATGAAAACTTTATGTGGTCAAGAAATGAGTAAAAACATTCAGGATTCCCATCCCCAGATGTTCCCAAATAAATCTTTCTGACACTGATTTCTGAAGTGAAGTTTACCTTTCTTTAAGTTTGCTCTCAGATTCCTTCAGCTTGGTTTTCAAATGCCGTACTGCCACTTCTTTCTGCTGCAGAGGAGTCAAATACTGCTCTGGATTTTGTGGTTTAATGCTGTGATTGTCACCACAAGAATTGTATCTCCCTGATCGCCTGAAAAAAACCCCAAACAAACCATCACATCACATCACATCACTCCTACAGTTCTTAAGTCCTGGCAGAAAGAAAAACATCCCATTGACTGATAAATGCAAAGCTTGAATCATCTGGGGCTTCTCAGTGTCCACACAGGTGACTCCTCTGGCAAATCAAATTACTTGAATGAACAGCTGATTTGAGGCTATAGTGCAAAATGTACTATATATGTACTTGGCTTCGGTGTCATTACATCAAATAAGACTTTAAAATACCTAGCCATCCCTTCACCCAAAATGGGTGGTGTGCCCAAGAGCAGGCAGCCCTGCCCCTGGCGAGGGCACCCAGCTGCAGACACCCAGCAGCCAGGAGAGGCAGCACAAGGAGTTCAGCTCTGCACAGCAGTTAAGAATCTGAGCACTCTGAAACCTACATTCATCCCATCTAGCTTTAGGTGGATATCTGACGTGCTTGGTTGTTAAGTTGTCTGAGAGAGAGACTGAGGGAAACAGCAGCAGCATGTGGCAACTTCTCTGCAATATGTGTCACGTGCTCTGGCAGGTATCTGTGCTCTTTCCTGTACAGGAAACTGCACTCCTTAGGGAGGCAGGCTGAATTTTCACCCGAGTGCATCATATTTCCTGTACTACCCCACCTAACTCTCTTCAAAGTGAAAGAACCCTACAGCAAAAGAACCAGTAAATTCTCATGAGAACTGATGACACAAAACCGCATGAAGTAGCGTGCCTTGGAGTGAAAACCAATTGCAAAGGGCTCTGACTTACAGTAAACTTGAATTTTACAGTGCTGAAATAATAAAGCTTTTACATGATACGGAGCACCCTGTTGACTCCCAAGCCAGCAATTAGAGGAGTCACACCTATGCTGAGGAACAAGGTGACCTGCACAACAACTCCTGCAGCTGATCCCACACTACAGTGCAGAGAGGGTAAGTCAGCACGATGAACACCGGGAGGCTGAAATACAGACGTACCTCATCACTGGGCTGCTGTCGCTTCCTTTGTATGAGCCTGAGTTGCTGCTGCTGGCTGAAGAAGCCCTGTAACTCTGATGGATGTTAGCAGGATTCAGATGGGTTTTGCACACTGTTGACGAAGGGTCCTTTCCATGGGAAGTGGGTGGGCTGGTTCCAGGCTTGTAGGATAAGGATCCGTTATTCCGACCATAAGGGCCACGACTGGAAGAGAACCGAAATGGTGAAAGCATTATCCTCATCACACAACCCATTAATATGTCTCATTTTACACACAAAGTTCTCTAAACACTAAACCAGAGAAATAAGTGAGTGGCCGGAAGGAAATAGAGTCCTGATGTTATCAAACACTGCATGTTCTTTCACTGACTTGGGGGGGGTCTCAGTCTGAATTATGTGATCTAGGGAGACCTCAGCCATTTTCACATTTCTCTGTGGATAGTGCAGTTCCCAGTGACTCTGTCAGATCATCCATGTTCCCTGAATCTCCTTTAAGTAATGAGAGGCCTGTGGTCTGGACTAATGCCAAAAGAACCACACTTCAGCTTTCCCTGGCCAGGCCTGTGGAATGGTGCCTGCCTGTGGAGGATTGCTGTAAGGCTGCTTTCATGCTCCTCGGCAAGCAGCCCGAGGGATCACAGCGTGCAGTGAAAACAGATTTTGTTTGGGCCACTGTTCTTTTCTGCCTTTGGCATACTGGGTGCTTCATCTGTCATGGTCAGCTATTCATTTGCTTAGATAAAGTTTGAACCCCACAGAGAGCAGGCTGAAATAGTATTAAAATAGACAATAGGAAGCACAGCCTTTTCTTTCTTTCATCCAGTTTTTCTCATACATATCTACCTTCCTTTTCCCACTCTTTATTAAATAATCTATCAACCGTGTGTGCTTGAAATGAATTGGTATCCTCACTGCCTGACAGCTGCCCAAGGGCTGGAGCACTCTAAGGACAGCTTCCCGGGATGCATTACTCTCCTGCTTACTTGATTTGTCATCCTGCACTACTACACTGCTTCCTTCACTCTCCATGGAAGTTGTTCTTCTAAATGGTAATTAAAGGGCAGGTTAAAAAAAGTTCCAACAAACCCCCAAAAAACAAAAACCTGGAAAAAGTCAAATACATTCTGCAAAAGAGAAGACTTGAACAAAAAATTTAAATACCACAGAACTATGAAGCAACATCTCTTCTTTAAATTGTTTCCCTTGGTTTCCCTTCCTTCTCTGCAAATGGAACAGTTTATAAGGAACAGATGGTTGAGTGGCTGCTGTGAACCTTCATCACACTGCTGTGGCTTGGGTGATTTTATAATTATTTTACTATGAAGTGCAGGACTGTGGTTTGTGACAACACTGAAATGTTTCATAGTGAGTTAAGTCTAACAGTTAAAAAAGAACATATTGCAAAGGAGATATCTCTTTCTACTTTATACACTGTATCATCAGCTCTGGTGTGCAGCAGAACTTGCACAGACTGCTTAACACAGAATGCATCTGAAGGAGCCTTATAGAAAAGGACTTCTGTCCAATGAAGTAGGTCAGTATGCTCTAATTTAAAGTTATATTAAAATGCACAGTAGTATATGAAATGATAATCTTACTGAAAGTGAGGTGATTAATCTTACTGAGAGTAAGGAGATTTTAGTGCTTCAGACTGTATTTAGTACTGGTTTTTTGCCACAGGCAGTAACTTGATAGATGTAATCTAGAGAGAGCTTAAGTAATGTTTATTTTTCTAGCAGTCTCATGATACAGATTGGAAACCACTCATTAGGCATCTTTCTGACAATCTCTGTATGCTGGGGCACATTGCGACCTCGAAGATGTCTGTGGGATTCAAGCATACGGGTATCCCGCTGCCGGTCCCAGCCTGCCTGCCAGCTCTTTCACAAAGGGCAGGAAACAGTCCTGTCAATTTGAACTCTTTCCTCCTACTCCACCAAATGTAACCAGCAGGGATTGCGTGGGCAGAACACAATGTGTGCTGCTCCATCCCAATGCCCCTGTATTTGCAAGCTGTCTGAATTTGCAATTCACACATGAAAGGGAGAAATCTTACAGAAGTCTTTCATGAAAGGTTCATTTAGAACCATGATTTTTAAAAAAAATTGCATATAGTTGTAGTTATCTAAAGCTTGGGGCAAGAGTATTTCAGAAAAAACCCAAAACAACAACCCAACAAAAAAACCATCAAAGGCAATATTGCCTACTTCTTCCTGCAATAAATGAGATCATGATCTGGAAGGGTGTATGCCAAGCTGTAATTTATGACAGAGAAAACAAAGTGATAAAACCAAAAGGTTTAGGTTAACTGGCTACAAGTATTGCTGTTAACTAACATACACCCAGTTGCTCTCTCCTCCACTCCAGCCGATGCCTTTTCTGCCTTACCCAATTGTATCTCCCGTACTTGTTATGAATAAACAAAAAAAACCCAAAAGTCAGCTATCTGGCATATGGATAATTTTTGTGCACCAAATACAGAATTCTCTTTTCTTTCTTATTTCACAGTTTTCATCAGTGTGCTACCCAAGAGCCTAGTCCTACTCTGATTGTTTTAAAATGCAAGACCTTACAAAGTAGTCTACCTTTGTACTGGCAATATTCAGGAAAAATTGCTTTGCTTACTTGCGAGAAAAAGAAGATCTTTTGCTTCCAGCAGCAGACATATGGACTTCAGGTGCTGAAATACTGCCCGTGCTGCTTGAAGAGCTAAAATCAGCTTCACTGCCTGGAAAGGAAAAGGGAAGAGTAAAAACATGATGGAAATTATAACTCAGATTGTTTTCAAAATAACAGTGAATCACAAGCATCCTTCCTTTGTCTGTTCTGGGCGAATTTCAGAAGTTGCATGGATTTTCAAACATCCCTGAGGACAAGCACTGGATTCGTTCCAAAATCTGCAGTATTTCTTCAGAACTGACACTTCAACAAGAGCAGAAAAAACATTTGGACACAAAACCCTCACGCTACAGAAGCCATTTTAGGACTCAGATAGGAACACTTGTTGTGACAACCTGTTTGTTTCCTCGCAGCCATCAACAGATGAATGAGGCTGTTCACGTGGCTCCTTCAGGAGCACAGTGATTAGAAACACACAATTGTAACTGGATATTTCTCATGCTTTAAACCATACAGAAACACTGCTTCCTGCTTCTATTTTGGTTCCTGAGATGACATACACATACATGTATATAGGTATAAATGAGTATAGGCTAACAGGGTATTCATACATGTATGTATACACATATGCACATTTCCTGTAGTGCAGAAGCATAGTGAGGCAGTTCTAATAACCTTAAAATAATCCAAAATCACATGTAGCTCTCAAGTATTTCTCAGTTATTAAGTCATCTGTCTGATGACTGATTTTCTATGCACCACAGTTTTTATTTCCCAAGCTATGACATACACAAGGAAAACTGCTCTCGTTTTGCTAAGGTCAGTAGTAGGTAGATGTACTAAGAAAGTCTTATTCTCTGGAAAAGAAACCAATACCCCAAAGTTAGAATTTTTTTTCCAGTCTGTCACTCAAATGGCAAATGTCCTAAGCCATACCCCAGTCTCTTGCTGTAGAGCCACAATAGTGAATGGTGGCTTTAGCTGAGGGGATGGAAATAACTTTCCAACATCCTTTAAGCAGCTGATCAGGGGGAGCATCTCTCACCTGCGAATTTCTGGGTGCTGTCCCATGCACAGACATCCGCAGACAGCAGCTGCAAACTTACCATTTTTGCTATCTTTTCCATACAGGGGAGATATACCTGCAGCTACCCTCATCCCCACTGTCGCAGACAGACCTTCAAGTGCTCAATCTCTCTTAAATTCTCCGCAGAGCTGATGGTGATGGGCGTATCTTGCACCCCAGAATACCTGGGACTGGGAAAAGGCCTTCAGAGCCTGGCTTCACAGCCTTATAGAGGCTGAGACAGCCAGCAACCATGCTTACCATCTGGCAACACTTAGCAACTGGCCCTAGGATCAGGCATGTTTGGATTTAACCCAATACTTTCCCTACCTCATCAGGTTCAAGACCAGCCCCCATTTCTCTGTGCCTCTGCATCAGCCCAGCCCAGCCCAGCCCAGAATATTCCTCAGCCCAAATTCAAACTGCTCAGATGCAAAGCTTAGCTATTCAAGAGGGAATCCTGGGGACCCAGCTCTACCACCTCTAACCAGCTCTGTACCCAGTACAACACGCCCGATAACCAGACCCAAATCATTACAGCTGTAACCTGATCAGAGCTGTGTACAAATTTGCAAGAGGAAGGAGAGCAGCAAAGCCACTTGGTTTCACAGGGTATTTATATCACATCTACAGATGTAGATGTCAGTGACCCTCTCCTTGGGGAAGCAACATGATCATGATGTCCAAAGCTGCAACTGAGTTTTCCTGATAAACAAAACATTCCCATCTACAAGACTAAAGTACACTCCAAATAATTTCTCAGTGCAACACTACACCTAAAACTACTTTTCCAAACAAGGCTTGAGCAGGTAAACATGTCACATGGATGTCATACCTTTGAAGTTCAGGTCCCCAAAACATTCCTGTGCTTGCAAGACACCAGCAGCTTACCCAAAGCAAGTCCTGGCTGCAGCACAGAGAGCAGGAACCTCAGCCAAGGCTCATCTCTGGGTAAGTAGATCACATCATAATCAGATCTCGCTATCGAAAGCATTTCAAGGTAGCAAGGCTTAACATCTGCCTCACCCTGACCTGCCTGGCTTGGAGCACCAAGAGCTGCAGAACTTGGCACTGCTGATAAGAGCCACCAGAGCCTGAAAACACAACCACACCAACAGCAGAGCTTTTGGAAAGACTGAGCTGCACCTGAGACCAGGAACTGTGTCTGCAAAGCACAAACTAACCTTTCTGGCCCCAGTTCTAATAACAGCTACACACAAGCTTAACACTTAGCACAGGAGACTACTTATGTTTAAAATTAGGCACGTGGCTATTTATAGGAACTTTGAGAACATTTTATAAGTTAAAGGGGTCACTGCTAGTAATGGTTCCAAGTGTGTAAGTGATGTTCAAGCCAATTTTGTGTGTAGCAGTGCTTGACAGTAATGCTATTAGGAGATTTTTAAAAACATTTTCTCCCATTTGGTAGACATCTCTAAGCAAAATAACCTGGCATCTATCCATAAAATATCAATTGCAACATATTCTCCTGCATAAGTGTGACTTCTGTCTTACAAATTTTTTAACAAAAAGGTGTAACTCCTTGTCTAGCAGCAATGTGAGCAGGAGCTGAACATGACCTCTCGTTCTCCTAACGCCATTCTCCAGGCTAAGAGCTCCCTAAGGATGCCTGTTGACTATATTTGTTACTGACAATGTGATTGCAGAAGCCCCAGAACAGCCCACTAATTCAGCATTAGCCATGAGAGAGACTGACATTTCTCAAAACCACACTGCTTTTTCCTAGCTGGTCATAATACTTGCTTAGCTCCGATTGGAGACTTTCCTGCTAAGGTCTTACTAACCCTTTTCTGCAAAAGTAGCTACAGATTGAGTCACCAGCTTCGGCGGTATCTCCTTTGGAATTCATTCCTACATATGCCTCCGTGCTGCAGCCATCAGTGTCGCAGCGCACAGAGCCTGCCGGCAGCCGGGCCAGCCCGGGATGCGATGCTGGGAAGACCCTCGCTCCGGCCTCCCCCGCCTGGCAGCGGGCTCCGAGCAGCAGCACGCCCACGCCACGGCAGCGGAGCTGTGCACTGCGCTGTGCAATGGGAGGGACAACACAAGGATGGCCAAAAACTACCGTCACATTTTCCAGGATTGCTCCTTGCCGGGAATGGGTATCTGAGAAGCAGGAGTGAAATCCTGCAGTGTCTAGTGCTGTCCCTGCACTTCAGTGCCCGACGGGCAGTGATCCCGAGCTAAGAGTGCGCTGCAGGCAGCATCATGCCTTGTGCTGCCTTTTCGTCTCCTCCTGCCCTGACAGCATCGCGACAGTCACCGAGCTCAGATGACACGGAGGGAGGAGAAGGGAGCTGTGACGAGGCAGGGAGGGCGATGGTGGTGCTGCAGACTCGTGTGCTCATCTGCGGCCACAGCTCAGGAAGCCAACGCTGTCCTGCCGCAGCATGGGAATCCACTGGGAAACCTCCTACGAATGTCTACAGGGCAGATTTCCCCCTTTGCATGTGATGTAACTACAGATTCCGGGGCGGGATTGAGGAGACGGAGAAAGCTGCTTGTGCAAGGGCCAGTACGCCTCCAGCTGGCACTGCTGCGTGTTTATCCCACTCGTGCAGGGCAGCCACTACGCCCACATTTTGGGTGTAGAAAAGCCCCACCTTTAACTCTACCCTCTGCACTGCCTCAGCCATAGTGCAAGGACAACGACGCAGTACAGTGACTGTATCACACACTTTTACAGATAGAACAGATTAGGTACACCAGGCTTACCAGGACCGTATGAAAGCACAAAAATGCCATGCCAAATATGTACATATGTATATAGACAGAGTATTCCCTTCTTACACAAGATCACACAATAACCCCACATGCATTCCTGGAGTATGGCATACCAGTCTTCTATTTCTAGCTATTACAGATGCTTGGATATTTTGTTGTATGGTCTTCTGGCCACAAAATCTTAAAATTTTACTTGCACTTTAGCATTTAATGTTTTTCCATCTGTAAGAATAAAGCTCAGACTTTCTTGTGTGCCTTTTCTTGCCCATTTGCCATCAAAATACTAGATTAAGGTAAAAAAGAAAAAGTTCAAGCAATATCTGTGACAGGAACACTGACAGCTGAGCAGCAGAACCTGATTCAAAAAACTCAGATTGCAGATGGGCTTATTAAAATTTTGGTTTTTTGTGTACATCTTTCCTATTTGCAACTTCATCATTGTTTCATATCTGCCAAAGTATATAGCTGCCAAGGAGCTTACCTATTTCTGACGCCATAAACATGACATCTTTATAGGTATATCAGTCTTGAAGCAGGTTTTGCATATGGTCAGTGAAACAGAGATGTAAATAAAACAGTGCTGACAGAGACAGCTTGTCCTCAAAATGTAAAGCAGTTAAATTTGCTGAGCTTTCTTGCCTTCATAAGTACCTTGTTATACAGCAAAGAGACCAGAATATGCAAACATGTTCACCACTTTGGTGCAGCTAGTAGAGGAATAGGTGGTATGCTGTCTCTGTAGAGAGCTTTATTTAGAGACCCAAGGGGCAGAATTTGGGCTTGACTGCATAAAAAAATACCCAGAAAAATCATTAGAAGCAGTTGGAAAAATGGAGAGAATTCAGTTGTAATATCTACTACTGAAAAGACCTGTATTTGTAAGAGATTTGTTTTAATTTATCTTGAGATATTTAACTTGCAGCTACATCTCTAGCTCCAATATTTTACAGCATAAGCAGTATATTTCCAGGAAACATTAATACTGTTTTTATTTTTCTATTTAATATGGGGTTGTTCCTGCAAGATTAATTTTGCACACCACAAACAATCTAGGAGAGAAAGCCATATGCACTGACAGGTGTAAGAAGAAGAAGCTGCAAAGAAGTGATGAAGTCTTGCTTTAGCATTTCAGGCTTTTCTTCAGATAAAACCCTTAAAACTGACCCATTTCAAAGGGAAGGTCTCCTAGTGGGAAATGCACTGAATTTACAGTGTCAAGACCATAGATGTGTTTCAGTCCCTGGCCTTTGACTTACTACTTATTTTACTTCTATATGTGAGACTCTTATCTTGGATTTAACTATTATATTTCACACCAAACAGTAACTGGGTGAAAGCAGATGTAACCTTGAGCAAGGAACAGGACACAGCTCTCCTCCACGTGGACTGCTCTAACCTTTGGGTGACAGAAGCTGCTCCCACACACTCTGCCTCTGCCTCTATATATTCTCCGCTATAATGAGGTCCAGAGTCAGGGGAAGAAGCTGAGAGAGCCCAGTAGGTCACACTGGAGGGCACTGAACCCAGATCTTTTCCTCAAGCTCTAACTGCTCAGCTCTGGCATGACACAGGGTGGTAGCACTAGTGCTGGCCATATTTCAGAGGAATGAAATGTGCTGGATGCCAGCACTCACAGGAATGGTCTGGCTCTGGTATGGAGTTTCACAGGGAATCCAAGGCACAGACGTGGGCACACTCGGAACTACAAGTAGGCAACTAAGTCTGGGAGATAGGCATCCCTCTCTGGTGTCTCCAGTGGGCTGGTGGAGGTGTGTTCCTGCGTGGCACACTCTCTGCTGTGAATCTTGGATTTTAGTACCTAACCATCCCCTCTAGTTTTACGTGAGGTTTAGTTTATCGAGCTCAGATTTGTGAGTTGTGCTTCAAGAATGATAGCAAGAAGCTGGGTACAGCAATGGCTGGTATGGTCAATCCTAAGGGTACCAACAGGCATCCCTTCCCTATCCCACTGCATTGGCTGATGAAGCCATCTCACTGCACTCTGTGGTGGACATCCACCCAACTTCTCCCCTGTGCTCCTTCTCCAGGCAGATCTGTGAATCACATTTCAGCTGACTACATGGTCCAGTAACAGCTGCTAACTTGGGCAACTGGAAAAGAGGCAGTCAGAGGGATGTAAGGCATAACTTTCAGTTGGCTCTCCAAAAATTGTTCAAACCTTCTGGGTGAGGAGACCCAAAAGCAGACAGAAGACTTTAGGGAAGGACTGCAACACAGATCCTGCTTCCTGTGTTTGGATCTAAATGTGCTTTTAAAAATTATTATTTATTTTGATTTTTGCTCATACTTCTTGCTTATGCTTCTTACTTTGGAAGCATTGTTATCAAATAATTAAAATTTATCCCATTAAGCAGTTTTCTGATCTCATCTAAGTACTATAGTTTTGGTAATAATCTGAACCACACTAATGCGAATTATAAGCACTGCAGATCTCAACATGAATACAGAATGTGATTTAGTACGCTGTGAAACCTCAATCAATCAAGCTCTCTCAAAACACAGTCACTACAAACTAATTACTGATATTGGCTGAGAGCCATCATGCATATTCTGCATATCACTATGATCTGGGCTTGTGTTTGTCTTAATTGTTTTTAATTCATAGATTTGTAGAGCTGCCACAAGCAGATGATGTAACAGACAAAGAGCATTACAAGTCGGAGTTTTTTGATGCTTTAGGTATCTTAAGGAGATTCTTCTTACAGAAATCAACCTAAGTATTTTTTTTTTGTGCTTCTACATGCAGTTTGAGCCATTCTAATGCCACTTTAAAAATGGCTCCCATAAATTTACTCTTCTCAGCCTGAAGTGACCTTTGTCGGGGGGAACATATGGTCATGGAGCAGAAGGGAACAATGTGGAGAACTTATCTTCATGTTTAAACAGAAAGGTTCTTTGTTATCAGAGATGGAAGGATGCTGCTTTCCTACACCAACCTCAATACAAACATTGAGACTGGAGGTTCAAAAAGTATAGTGAGAGTTGTATGACATGACACTCAACTTGCATTCAACAGTTTTATAAAATATATGTGTGAATCCACCTAAGAACAAGTATTTTTTATAAGCAAACATGTAGTGTCACCCTGGGAGATTTTCTTATGTACCTGGCAGTACTATTTGGTCTGTTTGAAGGGAAATGGATCGGTTGCTCAGAAGTATTTTTAGAAACTAGAAAATGTCATCTCTGTCAGGGATGACTTAGCAGTACATAGAAAGGCAGAAAACTCCATCACAGACTGGGAAAAGATCCCAGCCCTCCCATCACATGGGTGGCAAAAGTTTAGCAAAGGGCTTTCAGAGGCCCCTTCAACACACATCCTAAATCTGGTTCCCATGCATAAGGAGGAGAGAAGCTGTCTGGGGCACAGCAATGAGCTGGACAGGCACACGTGCACAGCATATATGCAAATACATGAAATCACATGCTAAACATGATTAAACTGAAAGCTTTTGCACAGTCACCCTTAATACAAGACATATGGCTTTCATTATATTGTGCATAAAACATTTTAAATCAGTTTGACATGTTTTCAACAGGCAAGAGAAAAACACTGGAAGGATAAATATATCTGGGAGGTAACTGACTAAACAACCCTGCAGTCCCAGAATGAAAAGCAAAATTTGTCATAAGCTAATCAAATATTTACTGATTATAAAAAACTATTAAAGTTCAAGTGTCATCTACAGAAAGGAACAGTAAAACCTAACCCAGTATATTGATTGGTTGCCTAAATTATATTTTTTACAGTAACAAAGCCAAGGTAGGTCTGAGGACAATGTATTTCAAGATATGACTGCTATCATTTGCTGCTTTGTTTCCCCCCAACAGTACTCTTACTGTTAAGAAGCACAAATGGAAGTCAAGAAGCCTGTGCTTTTTCAGCTTATTAATCCTCGTGGGTTTGTGGTCAAGCTGTATTCCACCAGCTCTAGCAAACAGTCACAACCTGCCCAGATTTCAAAAGTCAACAGCTTCCTATTATTTACAGAATTTCAGAAGGGGGGAACACAGACCTGTAATGAAGTGCTTTAGCATGGAAGCAAGACAAGGCGTGTAATACTAATAAAATATGAAACAAGTCTGCCAGAATTTTCATTTTTTTAAAACAAATTTTTTGTAACGGTATATCTAAGATACACTATTATAAAGTACTTTTACTATTTAGTTATGTCATAATAAAGGCAATACATTTCAGGCTCCTTCGGGAAGTGATGTCCACCTTGCAGTGGCTGGAGGCTGGATGTATGAAAGAAGGCCAGGTCTCCAGCTCCCAGGGGAATTGTGGAAGTGGCACTCTCCCTAACTGCCTTCTCAACTCAGAAACACATCCCACCAGTCTCAATCAACAATGCTTCTCAGCTCTGCTAAACTCTTGCTTCTGGACATGCCTAGAAACAGGTCAGCTTTAAAAGTACTGAACAGTTTAGCGTCTCTTTCTAAAGACCAGGGTGGGTGTTTCACACTACACCACATAAATCAGGTTTCACTCAAGACAAGTCCAAGGAAAGCTCTTTTATGCTGTCTGCTTTGCTGGGGAAAGAAAGGATCCACCTGGGATTCTTAGAGACAGATTTAGGTTTGAGCTAAAGGAGGAGGCTGCACATCATCTCCCCATCACACCCCCAGGAACTGCATCCAGCAATAAGAACTTGATAAAGAGATGCAGTTCTAGTCCTTTCAGCTTATCATGCCCTTCTTCTCCAATCCTCTGTAAAACCACTCAGTTTGGAATGCATGTCTTCATTACTCACTCCTACATGGGTGATATCCAAACAGGCCTGAATTTACCACAGCTCCCACCTCCATCAGACCCCCACTCAACCCCTGCACACAACACACCTGAGAATACTAAGCTGTGCCATATAAAGTTTTGGGATAAGCTGGACAACCTCTATCTAGTTCTTCTTCTGGCTGCTGGGTTTTATTTATGATTATTAATTGTGGTTTCTTTACTGGAACAGGGACTGGACATGCATTTTGCCTTTCTCCTAGGTTCTTCACAAGCTCAGAATCATTCACTTCAAGTAAGAACCAAAACAGAGTGAAGATATCTAAACCGTGGCTTCATCAGGATTTAGATTATCTAGGTACATAAAAGCAAGTGAAATATCACTGCTTAAACAAGCCAAGAATTCAAAATTACAAGTATCTGCAAAGACCTGATAAGTTGTTTATGACTGACCTTCCACTTCGGAGCCCAATCACCACCCACTCACACGATGTCTTCATAGCACAGTGAAATCAAGTAAGTGAGATGTGCATGACTAAAGATCCTCCCTTAGCTTTCTGTGTCTATGTATAAATACACATATATAAACACAAGGAATATATAGGCTAATTCACTCAATACGGCTCAAAAAGTATTTAAAGTAATGACTCTGAGGGAAACAAATATTTTATGTACTAATTTGGTCACAACAAAACAAAGATCTGAGAACACTGAAACTATTTATGATTTGAAGTAAAAAATGGACAGAAAATGGAAAACCACTACTTTCTATCTGAAATTATGCTTTAATTATAAAACTAGGAAATTTCTTTATTCTTTTAAAAAGGCAGTAAAAACATAAAACTTCCCAAAAATTCAAAATATTTTAGATTGAATATGGTCTTTGTTCAGTCTGAAATGAAGATTTTCTTTAATGTTTTGATTTGGCAGCAACCCTCAAATAAGTTATTTGCATAACTCCTCTTTGAACACAGTAAGATATCAGACAAAAAAAGCAATAGGGAATGTAAGGGAAAATAGAAAAGGAAATAATCTATCAATTCTTGAGTAAACATTGCTCAGAAAACAGTTTAAATCCCAGGATTCTCATTAAAAAGGCATTATTAACATGGAGGAATTCCAAAAAAGGTCAATAATAATGATAACAGGATTACAGGGTAGATTAAGAGAATGCAATTTGTGCATTCTAAGATAAAAATGAACACTGGCAACATGGTTTATCATGGGAGGAGGAATACAGCAAGAAAACTGTAATGAAAACTAAGTAACAGCAACACAGGCTTCTGGCTGCAATGCATGTTATTTCATGAAAAATTACTTGAAATAAAAAGTGATGGTAGGTGGGAGTTGTGCACAGTAAAATATATCTGGAGTAGGTTCAGAATACTTTAACTGGAGAATCAGGAAGCTATTTTAAACATTGGCATAAATAATACAGATTGTAATTTAAAAGCAGAGCACAAAAAACCTCTCCTAAGGGAAGATGCATAATGGCCTCTTTCGTATGCACAGTATTTCTTTCTGTGGAGGTGAAGTGGGCTGAAACCTACAGAAAACAGGCAGAAGGAGCAGAAAATTCACTGCAGTAAATATAGAAATTGCAAAGCATGTTCTAGCTTGACCTTACACGCATTTTAAAATAAATACTTAAGAGTGTGCACTGTGTATAGCATTGGTTTCTCCATTTTGGCTCATATTCCACTCTGGATTAGCAGAAGAGGAAAGAAACCAACAAAAAACCAAATCTGCTTGACCATACAAAAAGATTTTTTTTAATACTAAAGATCACAGCTATTGCCCTCTTCCATACCTCCCTCAAGCCTGACCTCTGAACCTCAGGGCTCTTCTTATGCCAGGCCCTCAGCCGTCTTTTCCCGATGCAGGAGCACATCCCCAAAGCCTCATGAGACCTTAATCTCCATCAAAAGGCATTTGGATCTAAAAGATGTATTGTCTGGCAGGGATTTCATCCTGTGCAGCATCCCAGGCACTCCCTGCAGAAATCCCATATCCACATCCCCTACTCACTCTGATTTGCAGTTAGAGCCGTGGCTCTCTCCTGGACCAAGTGCCAGGCTAAGCTTGAGGCTGCAGGCATCCTCAGGCGAGAATCTCTCTTTAACAGTGGCTGTCCCACTTTCTCTATGTCTGGAGCAGTAACAGGACGATTAATGGGCCAGGGAGGGAGAAACAAAGGAGTTACGGTGTGCCTGCTGGGAACTCGGCTTCAAACCACCAGTATAAGAGTAACTAAATTAAAATGGAACAGCTTCCCTGGGAGCAGACACCCTGCATCCCCTTAGCCTGCCCAGCAGCCCTTTATTAGGGCACTCCTTTTCTTTGTGCTAAAGCCCATCCCCAAAAAGACACACAAACAAGTCTAAATATAAGTTTCCTTTCTGAACGAAGTAACAGGGACCTTCTATCTATCTATCTATCTATCTATCTATCTATCTATCTATCTATCTATCTATCTATCTATCTATCTATCTATCT
>JAWWLV010000088.1:134890815-134901577 GCA_035041135.1 Platyrinchus mystaceus
TCTATCTATCTATCTATCTATCTATCTATCTATCTATCTATCTATCTATCTATCTATCTATCTATCTATCTATATTTGCAATGAAGGAGTTAAGTATGTAACTGCAGAATATTTGTTTCCAAGACCCTGAATTGCAGGTGGACTGTGCCACCAGCCCACAGCTGGGCAGGTCACTATGTAGGACAGGTAGGACTTGGGCTTTCACCTTTTACTTTCCAATTCTTCCTTTGCAACATGCTGCCTTAGTTTTTGGATCCTCTGTTTTTGCTGAGACATCTGGGCACTTGCTGCAGCCTGTGAGTCTTTTGAACAAAAAGATGTATGTCTAGAGAGGCCACAGCCCAACCACTAGCTGCCTATGTCTCTACGAAGCACCATCTTAAATAATTTTTTAGAAGGGAGTGGATTATAAAATTTGTGACACAGAATTAAAATATTGTTTTTCCATGCCACTTTAATAGGAACTTGTAGATTTGGGTTAAATACTATAAAACATTTCAAAGTGAAATCATAAATACAAACTAAAAAAGTAGTACTATGCTAACAATTTTAACCTATCCTTCTAAGCATCTTTTGCTGAAAATATTTATATTCTTATAATATTCTGGTATTATCTTTCAGAAGTTACTGAGCAGTTCACTTCAGTGCCATTTATTAGCTTATGCCCTAAAAATACTTTATTCCTATGAATCCATAGTGCAAAATGAGATACAGAATCTCCCTGAGCAATGCTAGGCAGCTTGGGCAGCAGTCCTCAGAAACAGGACAAACAGAGAGTGCCTAAGGTTATCAGGGATGAACAGAGGAGGAAAAGGCATCTAATCAGACCTACTTGAAGATCCATGCCTGGTCTTCAAGCACAAACTTTCTCCCACAACTGAACGTCTAAGAATGACTTTCCATTAAAAAAAAAAACCAAAAAGGAAGAACAAAGGAGAACTAAAAGCCACAGAGACTGTGCTTGCCTTCAATAAAGGCTAACGGCAGAGTTGTCCGAGACCTGATGAGAACACAGGAGATGGGGATGTGATTCACCTGACTAAACGTGGATGTCTTCAACGTAGACACTCATGTCCGAGCCAACCATTTTTAGTCAACAGAAAGTTAGTCAACATAACCAGTGAATCCTAAAGTAAATGCTTAAATATTTGATCAGAAAGACCATGCACCAGATTCACCGGTTTCATTTGTTCTACCTCCTTTAAAACACAACAGCACCTTAGTGCACGCATGCAGGAAGAGATAATTATCACTCCATTACAGATCGGGAACTGAGGTCAGATAAATTACAGGCCATCTCTGCTTTATTCAGCTTGGCTAAAGACCATGAATTCACATCTTCCTTACCTCCAAAACAGCTCCTGTAACCCCCAGAAGGGAAATGGCAGATTCAGCTATTAAAGCTGTTCCATGTTCTTTGAGCAATGGGACCAGTCACTTGGACCAGAGAGTCAGCCCCCATCCACAGCCCACAGCTCCTGAAGGTTGTCTAAGGAGATACATACATTCAAATTTCACATCTTCTGAATCACAAAAGCCAAGAGATTTATGCCAGACAGAGAAGTTCCAATGGGATCTACTGGCTGCACCGGGTCTGTTGACCCAACTAGAAGGAAATATTCAAAGCTGACCTGAGGACCGAGACATCCCTAAGTATGCTGGAGAAGCTGGGCTTTGCAAATGGCAGATCCCAGCAGCACCTCCCCCCCACCATCCCCCAGACCTCACAGGCTGGCCACCTTCCAGACCTCACAGCACTGACTGCTACAGCCACCAAACCTCCGGAGGGTGACACCCCTCTGGGCTCAACTCCAGGACAAAGGCTATGAGGATGGCATGGGCTTGAACCCAGACATGGCATCCTTGCTCCTGGAGGGTGAGATATGCATGTACCTCCCCCCAGAGCACAGCCTGTTCCTCTGGGACCTGCGAAACCAAGGCCTTAATAATTCCCTGTGCTGGCAGGTCAGGTAAGAAAATCTACACAGCTCCATAGCAACAGATGTGAAATTAAAGCAGCTCCCATCAGTAAAATATGCAGGAGGGTTCAGTGCATACAGAAACACTTTTATTTAGAAAAATAAGCAGTAGCTATCTTTTGTGGGATCAAAATGAAAGGTGAAGAGAAGCAAGACAAGCAAAAGGAACCGAGGAAAAGGAATAAGGTTGAAAACTGCAACACCTGTATTTGTTAGACTCTGTATTAGAAAAGATCTCAGAAACTTTAGTATCACAAATAAAATTATGAAATGCACAAATAAAAAGGGGAAAACAGTGTGATTAAAACTGTACAGGAAATAAATGTTGCATTTGTGGGATTTGAGTGTCAGAATGGTTACAGTGGCTGCTATTAGGTGTGGGACAGAAGTGAAGCATTTGAAGCATGTGCCTACATCTGAGAAAGATGACACATGCTCAAGTGCTTCCTCTCTTTTTATTGCCAAGGTGCTGTTTTAAAAAACAGATCAAAAGCCTTCTAGAGGCACAAGTAATTGACCACTGTGTATCTGCTCTTTGCCAAATACCGAGCTGCTTAACGATCTAATGCTCAAATATAAAGGTCTCCTCATCTGGTTTAAATTACTCAGGGAACCTGGGCTTTTGCTCTTCCTCTTTTCACTTGCAAGCTTCTCTGCACCCCTCAGAGAACCTATGTTTTACAATAAGCATGCTCAGATAAACAGATTTCTTATTATTAATTCAAATATTTAAGGGAAGAGCTAATGGTCGGTCATAGGCAAGATGTTCCATCATTTGATATCCACTCACTTCATTGGTCCATCTTCAGAGCATTTTTTTGTTCCAGAATCATTTATTTAATGTACACTGAACCTAGTGTAGCTCATTTCCTAATTTCAGCATTCTTATGCATGTGACACCAGCCATATATTTAAGTAATTGAATATTCCTAGGAATGGAATTTCACATCTTCACCACTCAAGTAAGGTTATGACTCGTTGCAGGATGGGAACATGGGGTACATTGATTAAATACTGCACTTGTAACCAGGTTAAATGTTCTCTGACATACCCTTGTTCTTAATTATCCCTCCCCCAGAAAAGCGGCAGTCTTGGAATGTGGCTTATAAAGTACTGCTATATAAGTTACAGCAGAGAGACACCAGTCTTCCCATCACTCTTACCTTCTGCTTTTAAAATGAAGAATGACAATTTATTTTAAGGATCAGTCAAGGCAGTTGGCTCTCTCTAAATACGGGTTTTCCATTTTCGGCTTTTTTCTGATTTTGTTTTCTTTTAAACAATCAAACAGTGTGACTGTGTTAGATTACACAGTACAGCACTGGCACTTTTAAAACAGTTTCAACATAGTAGGTAGATGTACTGGCTAGTAGTTATAAAGAACCATAAATTTCTTTGCATGCCATAGGAACTGTTCAAGTTAGCACATTCTGTAACGTGATTTTTGTATTCTGTACTGTTGTTGCTGAACAACAGGGACAACGGTTCTATTATTTTTCCCACTGCTTGCAGAAATTTGGTACAAAGAATGAACAAAAGTCATGGAAATACCAGATACAATGTTCTTGGATAAATGCACCAGTAAAACATGTCTTTCTAATATTTTGTCAGACTTACCAAGATAAAATAAAGTCCTACCACTGCATCCTTTTGCAATCAGAAAGAAGTTCTTCAGAGTTAAGTTTATTTCCAGAATTACCTCTAAGACAATTCTCTTGCAGAACTTACACACCAACTCATCTGTTTTTCAGTTGAAGCACATAGATACATACATATACGTCAGAGACAGACACTGTTAGTCCTTCCCACACCGTCATGCTGAAATGAGGGAGTGAGTTGACAAAAGAGCTGTAAAATAATACAGCCAGATGTCAGGATATAACCTAAATGGGAACCTCTTTGTTTTGGTTTTAAAATAACCGAAGTGACTGCCTTTAGAATACAGACACATGTAGAAATAGAGTGGCAATATGGATAAACTTATCTCCTAATTTTATACTAACACATTAACTAGTCACTACTCTTTGATTTAACAGGGGATGTCCAGAAATAAGTTTCTGGACATTTAGCGTCCTGGGAATCTAATCCTCACACACCAGACATGAAACAAAATTAAAAAAATCAGGAAGAGCATTTCATTTTAACAGCTAGACCTTTTTAACAGATAATCTGCAGCTAACACTTGCACTTTCTCTCTGATTTGTTTGGCTTATTTAAGATCTAACCTTAATATTCCCAACTGTCCAGGGTAATTTCCCTTGCCTCCTTTTAGATCACTACCAGCTCCAACACCAAATTAAAAAGCACCTGCACCTACTAAATACTAACAACCAAATAAAGCCAATACATTCTGCTTCACCTGTCTCTTCTAAAATGCCTAACAGTGCTAAAGCGTTCAAAGATTAATCTGTTCAGACTGGGATATCCTGCCCCAAGGCTCATTCATTCATGAGTTGATAAATTCACCAGGAAGAAGTAGGAAAGATCATTCTGACAACACATGTTGAGTATAACACTACTTACTTTGCCTCAAAGTTAAATGGCATTTTAAATTAAACAGTGATTCTTAAAAGTTACTTTTTTAATATACTTTCATTTTTATGAACTTACACAGCCAAGAAAAGGCAGAAAAAGGACAAATTGTTCCTTGCAACTACTTAACTACCCATCTAGGTGATGCACTATTTAAAGGAAAAAAGAGTCTAGCAACAAAGGATTACAGAATCACTGGGAGGTGAAAGGAACCTTTTGAGACCACCTAGTCCAACATCCCACTCAAGCAAGACTACATGAAACAGGCTACCCAGGACCATATCCAGTTGAGTCGCGTGAATATCTCCATGGATGGAGACTCCACAACTTCTCTACGCAACCTGTGCTGGTGTCTGACCACTGTCACAGTACAAAAAGTGTCTTCTTGTGTTCAGATGTAATTTCATGTTTTTCAGTCTCTGCTCATCGCTCATTGTCCAACAAATGTGGTGAAAACCTCTGAGATTTTCTCATTAGTTTGAACAGAACAAAGTTTTAATGCCTAAAACTCTCAGTGATGATCACCCTTCATGAAAAGTAATACATAGCAGTTCAATGGCACTGTAATCCTAAATGTTGCTATTTTAGCCAGATTCAGTAACAGATGGCTAGATGTTTCATTAGCAGTGAAAAAAAAACCCCTTTTTTGCATAGTTTGCTGCTACCTGGAATGGTTATTACTGTACCAAGCTGTGAATGACTGACAGCCAGTCCTTACAAGGTTTGGGAGTTGACCCTAACTGTGGCTCATCCAGGTCTCCTTTCGTGCAGTGGTGCTCACACCTCTACTCTGCAGGGTCCTGAAGGGGCTATAGGGTCTGGAACAGCCTTAATGTTTTTCCTTAAGACTTAATAATTTCATGTGAAACTTCAGAAATTCCATGGGCTCTAAGAAAGAGCTCCAACAGTAATCTCAGCACATTCAGTAAACTGTCTCAAGTGTGCCTATAACATCAAAAGCAAGAAAGACCAGACCTTTGTCAGAAATGCTGAACACAGTCAGCTGATCAGGTGCTCTTCTCAAATTCTGATGCTCACAGAGATTTAAACATAACTGTGTTAGTTTAAACATGCAAGGCTTTTAAAAGTTATTGACACAACTCCCATTAAAGATTCTCTTCTTTATCAATGTCTTTGAAATCAGTACTTTGCAGCTTGCGGATTCAGATTTTGAATCCTTTAATTAAGTATTGTAATGGAAGTCAAAAAAGAAGATGAGAAAGACTGTCAAAGGAGGCAAAACAATTCTCACTGTTCTCAACCGGATGTGGACATGAGCTGCAGGAATTCAGCATGGATCCTTGCAGGAGGACTACACCAAAAATGTGAAGATGTAGAAGCATTTATGATCCTGTTTATTCAATTACAAAATCTGTAGGATTTGGCACAGCATTTTGATACAAAACTAAGATAATGTTAATTAAGTATTTTTGTGGCTTCTTGCAAGGGCATTTTCTGCAACACATTTTGAATTTCTTTTAATATTGTACAGATGAATCACATCCAAAAGAAAGAACAACTTTTAAAATCCAGAAATTAAAAGGCTTGTAACTTTCTCCTGGAGTGGACGTTATTTATCATTCTTAATGTTCCTGCCCTGTCCCTCCTTCCCTGGGAAAGAAGGCTCTGGTTTTAAGCCAAATTCACTTCTACAGTGCTGTGATTTGGATTTAATGCACAACAAAAACAATTATCAACTCTCTCAAATCTATAATTTCTCCATGATTATAAATATTTTAGAAGTTTAGCAAGATGCATTCCAGGATTATGTATGGTTCTCTATGAAAACAACATAAATTATGAATGATATCCCAATCTAACTTGTTAATACTTCAAGAGGTAAAGATGATCCATATAACAAGGCCTTAGGCTGATAGAGAAAAAGAAAAGGCCTTGTGTATTTTGTATTTTGAAGTCAGAAAAGAAAGATGAAGTGATGAAACTAGAACTGCAGAAAAATATCAGGGCTTAGAAACAGCCTAAAAACATCCCAGGGTTCATTCTCAGTGCTATCCCATTCTGACATTTCCTGAATTATCTAAATATTTATGTATGTGTTTCTTCTGACATTCAGCATGTTCCAAGAAAACACTCCTGGAAATGGATAGATTTTCAGCAAAATGACAGGCATTTTGAAGGTGCACACTGATTGATGTACTTGCCTACAAAAATGTAGTTCAGGACATGGCAAAAGATAGGGGGAGGCTGGATTTTTGTCTCTCATATTTGACTCATGCTATGTGGTCATTATAACAAGACATGTCAGATAAATATGAAATAATCTCCATAAATCAAGAAGGGCTTCTGGTAAAGGGAAAATTATGCACAATTGCCTTTATGTATGACAATGTGTATAACATGTTGCTGTTATTCTCCTCCCATATCCCACGTCCCTTCTACTGGTCCCCTGTTACTCCTTGCGTATTTTGCTACAGGGTGATGCCTCCTCTTTCACAAGGGCTAGATCTTTCCAACTGAGTCATCAGAAATTCATGCCAGAGAGGGTCATGGGGAAGAGACTGGATCCATCTGAAGCCAAAAAATAGCAATGGAAGAGAATCACATTAACCTCTGTGGCCAGCACTGAGGAAAATGAACCCCGGCTGTCCTGTCATGCTTTCCATTTCTGAAATGTCCCTCACTTGTGTCAGCTCTCACACTGACTATGACATGATTTTGAAAAACTTTCCACTAAAAAGTGTGAGATATTTGGCAGAAGGAACTTGGAAGTACCCTGTAAATTGGACCCAGTTGCTGCTCTGAGAGTTTTAATAGACCTCAGGATGGACACACTTGAAATCTAGAGACAATTTTTGCAACCTTAGAGATCAGTGCAGAGGTACTGACAGGTACATAGTGGCCCACTTACAAGAATATGTAAATACATAAATGAAGTCTGTTCAAAGACTTGAAATAATGCATTCAGTAATGACTTCTGACTATTACTGCAAAAGGCTAATAATTTGATGTTATAAGGCAATTTCAGTGTAAAATTGAAAACAACTACATAATTTCTTGAAAAAGTTGCATAACTCTTTTCCTTGTGTATAGGATTCTTCAGTAGAAAAAAACTTTTGCAATTCATTATCCACATTTTGCTAAGCCACATTCATATTCACAAACAAAGTTTTTGTGGTAGCCATGGCTGCCTATTTGACTGTCTTACACCACATTCACTGCATTCTGCCTGCATTAGATTCCTTGATTTTAATGGAACAGAAAACAAACCTTGAAAAAAATATTATCTATCATCCATTATGTACATTAGTAGGAGACTGGGAACACTCAAGTAACGTGGTGCTATGAAATGAGCTGAAGAACTTGCAGGGATAGTGACAAATCAGATTGACCAAGCCAGTGAAGAGATTTTGCAACAGATTCTCTACTGTTTCTGGATTAAACATGGTACTGGCAAATCTGAGCTGGCTTTTCATGAAAGTATATAAATTGCTTCCAGAGGTAAAATGACTCTGGAAACAATATAGCCAGGAGGTACCTGAGCCAATAAAGCATGTCAGTTCTGCAGCTGGCTCTGTACAGGGCCAGCTCTGTCTCCATGATTAATTAAATACCAGCACAAATATCCTGACCATTTGGAATCAAGAGCTGCCTGCACATGAATCACAAAAATATTTTATATCTACTCATTAAAATTACAGCAACCAATGGCACACCGGGGTATTTAGTCTTGGATGTGTGACAAGCAGGTGCTGATTTAGCTGGTGGTCAGGGGTGGCCCACTAGCCCAAGGCAATGGGAGACACGCTCATGATTCAGCCCGTGCAGTACTAGGGCCAAAACTGCCTGAATCCCACATGTGGGCTGCCTGTCCTCTTGCCTTGGTCTGACCCGTTGTATCCCCAGAGCTATCACAGCCTGGCAGCTTAAACTTTAGGCAGGATCCAACAATAAATCTAAGAATGTTGCAAGACTTTGCTTTCATATTAAGAGTCATTTATCGTTGGGAAGTGAAATATGTGTGCAATTACTATGAAACATGGTTTTAAAATCCATTTCAGTTATTTAACATCATCATTGAGCCTCAAAAAGGAAAGTGAAGATGTCAATTAATTATATTTCCATGAAAAAGACAATACCAATAGTGTTTTAATATCTTGCAGGTGGCTCCGTAGACAGAACCCAACTATTTTTTTCATTTGCTATCAGCATTAGTGGTATCACAGGCAGCTCAATGCCATGTATGTAGACATCTGTAATTGTACCAGTCAATTAGAAAGTGTAATTAAGGAAATTAAAGGAATTATACTCACCGGGCTTTACAAGGCTTGTCTTTGTCTCCTTCTTATATCGAGCCAGGTGTGTATTCCCTTCACTCATTGACCCTGGACTGAATTTCTTCCTGGAGAAGTCTCCATCACTACCAGTGCAAAAACTGATTGGACTGTTTCCAGCATCAGGAGGAGTCTTAACTGGAGATACTGACTGGCTACTAGGACAGCCAGTGTCATCTGAAGACAAAAGAGAAAACATCAACATTTCTAACTAATAAGGACATTAAAGTTAGCAAAAAAAAAAGAGACTGTTCGAACTACAGCTCTTTACAGTAAGTGATATGCACAACCTTGCCTCTGAAACCTGGTGAGAAGCTACTTGTTTCACCCATTTTGTGAAGAAGACTTGAATAACTTATCACAGACTAACAGGGTAAGTATTTGTTTTGCTAAATCTGACAAAATACAAAATCAGGGGCTACCTAATGAAAATTCATATCTAAAATTAATTCCTTTAGCTAGGTGAGGGAACATTACAGCATGAAAATACATGAGACACAAAAATGCACACTGGATGCAAGGCAAGCATGGGCCACATGCTCTCCTTCAAGAAATGTTCCCCTATCTTAACAATTAGGGAACAACCTACAGCCCATATGCAAGAAGTCAGGAACTTCATTCAACTGAAATTAATAAGGGTTCCTCAAAATTGTCTTTCCTTTAAAAGCAACTGCAAACACGGAATTTTTCCATTCTTGACCAAGTGTCTGTGTGGTTCCTAGTTCTGAAGAGAGTGGATTATACACAGGCTGCTTTTGTTTAAAGCTAAATTCCTCTGAGGGCACACCAACACTCCAGGGCATCAGCAGCTACCTAGGGAACAGACCCAGGTTCCTGACCTCCAGGGAAATAAACACTCCAGCTCTTAACAACTGAGTGCAAAGTCAGAAGTCTGATTCTGAATGAAATCCACACATCAAACCCCTGCTTCATCTAATCACATCCCCTGTAATCTGGAGTAATCGCGGTTCCCCTAAAAGTCGTGGTGGCTGATACACAACAAAACCAAACATACTACTCTGACTCTCCTGGAAAATTGTAATTGCTTGTTCTTTCCCAGGACAAAATGAAAGCTGCCATCTAAATTATGCAATTACAATCTTCTCCTGGTGCATTATCTTTACCTAACATGAAACCCAAAGAAGTACCTGAAACTGAGCCAAGTAATTTGCATGACCATATTGCACTTACCACTTCCACCCTCTTCATAACTTAGGTCAAGCCTCATCTTGCACTGAGTTTTGTATGGGAAGATTGATTTAAAATTCAGTGTATGACTGCGCATTTATGAGGCAGAAGGGACACCCCATATCCATCTAACATCACTCTGCCCATCTCCTCTCTGCAGGAAAGAGCAGCTTTTGCTGCTGAGTTAACTATTGCTCCCTCAGTACAGTAGAAAAACCTCATCCTTTCATGTGATCCAGTTTTCCTTCATGACTGGCCAGTTATTCTACTCCCACCTATCTGTTTCAATGTTTTGCTTCTCGCTTCTCCATGTCCTGCCTCCAGTCCTGAGCAAGGCGCCCACAGGTGCTGACCTTCCAAAGCAGAGCCTGTAGGAGCAGCCAGCACCCTGAGGTGTTGCATCCCAGGTCTCTGCCAAGTGTCAGGTATGATGCCAAAACATGGGGCAATGCAGCCTACTGCCAGAATCATTTCCCAAGGCACAAAAGGTAAGACTGCAAAGCACCTAATACAGCTTAATCATGTTTAATTCTTTCAAATTATCACAAGCCAACAAGCATCTCCTTTTGCCATTTTGCTGCTGCCTTCTGCAACTCAGAATAAGTCCCTAGCAAAATAACAGGTGTGGTGGGGGAAAACAGTTTTTCCCCCCCCCGAAGGTGAGAAAATGGTAAACCCCCAGGGGGTGGTGATATTTAGAATTAATCCAATGAGCGCTCTGTCGAAATATAAACATATCACCCAAAACCGGAAAAGAAGGGTTACAGTTTT
>JAWWLV010000088.1:134901677-134946669 GCA_035041135.1 Platyrinchus mystaceus
CTTGTGTGTTTTGTCTGGAAAACCCATCTCACACCGGGTTAAAACTGGGGAGGGAGGCCTGAACTCGGAATTGGATTCTTAAGGCTCTCAAACCATGACAACAGGAAATAAAAGACTGCTAATAAGGTTTTCAGCCCATCCCCACATTCGTCCTGACTAGAGCAGGACTGCTGCCCAAATGATTTTAGTTTACTTTTTATCCTTCCTATTCCCATCAACAGCACAATACAACTCAATAGAGAGAAGAGAGAAGGTGACAATTTCCTCAGATAGGCACCCATTTCCTTTTCTCCAAGGTTCAGAGTCTCTTCTGCAGGCAAAGCGAATGCTACCTACAGGGCAGTGGATCAGCATTGTTGAGTTAGCTCCTGAATTGCATTTAAGCAGCTCCTTTAGCTATGTCCAAAGCATCCTCTCTTTAGAAGCACACAAATATTTGTAATCAAATATATTCAGAAATAAGTGACAGTTTGTGCAGTTTATTTTTAATTTTGACTTTTCCATTCAAATGTTTCTGTATGAGGCAGTATTTTCCTAACTTTGTGTTAAAACAAAAACAATGACAAAAAAACCCCTGCAAGAAAATGTTTACTTCATCTCTCCACCAATAAATTTACTGTGATACCTGCACAGGTTCTGCAGACGTCACAGTTGTGTTTTATATGGGAGACTTTATATACAAGTAACTCCTAAAGCTATAGAGATGGTACCTGGAAGAATCACAAGGGCTGACAAAACTTTAAACAATGAAAGAAACAACAGTGTTAAGAATTGAGACATTAAAAAAATATATAAAACTAACTGAAATAAGGAAATAAGGTAGCTAAAGAATGAATTCAAAAATAGCATTAAAAATATTTTATTTACCACCCATCGACATTGCCTCTGATATCATATTGGTGACACTGTGCCATCAGATTTTGCCATATCTACATATCCTCGTTTTACCCTTAAGAACTTCAGCTTTCACTGCAATGGGGCACTTTTTAAAGAAACAAATGAGTCTGGCACAAAGAAGAATAGCTCTTCTCTATTCATATCCCTCGTGACCTTTAGATACACCAAGAACCAGGTGAGTACTCCCACTCCAGCTGCAGTAAATGAATGATTTTATTGTACTCCCTCTCCTCTGATCACTTGTTATTTTTTATGTAATGCACAACTTCTACTCCTTCTATCTTGTATTAGCCAGAAACATGAACAAAAGTATAAATTTTCCAAAACTAGGGCAAGCTGCAGGGAAACGTTTTTGTGCGTCAGCCTTTTGAATAATCCAAATGTTTACTACAACAGAAAGGAAGAGCTGCCTACAAAATGCAGGTGCTCACCACCAAAGGCAAAGCTCTGCTGAACACTGGGGGGGATCCACCTCCCACCTGACCCACGACTCACTGTTCTGGCACAAGGAAAAGTCCTGGTGAACAGTGAGGTGCTCTCCAGCTGTTCACTGCTGGCCAATTGCCTGTACGTACCTTTGTCCTTCCCTGCTTCTTTCCTCTGTCCTCCTATCAAAGCCTTAATAGGTATTTATTTGTATTTAATGCTGTAGGTGAACTCCCCCACACAGGACAGCAGCAGACTTCCCTGCAGACCCTGACAGCACATCAAGCTGATTCCCCTCCATCTCACAGACAGGCTGACATCTGCCCTGCTCACTGCTGCAGTGAGCACCTCTGCTTCTCATCTGTACACAGAACGATACAACTGCGGCACTGTGGGCTCAGTATTTCCAGTAGACCTGGAAGTTCCTCTAAAACCCTGCTGACGTCTCTGATGGAAGGAGGTGAAGACCTCCACCTGTCCCAGAAAAGGGACAAGATAAGGAATCTCTCTCCAAAAATAGGGTAACAGGAGCAGATGAGCCCACGATGGGATTCACTTTGTGCTGAAGATATGATGTATTTGTAATTTTCAGCAAGGTCAGTTAAGGATTCAGTCCTGTAACTCAGCAGGAGTTTTGCCCCAGTAAGGATTCCAGGTCCAGACTTCTCAGGAATACAGGTAGACCTGATTTACCTCCTCAGGCACATGAGCATCAGGAAGACAAAAGAGAGAAAGATGGCAAATAGAGCTGTGAAAGCCTGTACTTCTGATCTTGCCTGAATTATTTACTTGCACAAGAAGGAAAATGACATAAATTTATAACACGCAACTTTCACTGCTCTCTTTCATGGTGTCTTTTTTCCCCAGTGTCCTCCTAAGAGCGTTCTGGGAGTAGGTTTTTCCTTTGAACATCAACTGGATTTCATCACTGAAGTTCTGTGTCCAAGCCCTCTCCCAGATGAGACACGCCTGCCAAGTTTCAAAGGCAAGCATGGGATAATGTCTCCTCACACAAACAATCAGGAAAGCTGCTCAGAACACTCTGACATTTGCATGCACTGAGTAACTTTTAAATAGTAAAGTCAAAATATAAACAACAGAGTGAAAGATAATAATACTATTAACAGCTGACAAATATATTGTTCTTACAGACTTTTAGGCTATATGTTTTGACGTGATGATTTTCTGGGCACAGAGAGTTTAGAAAGTTCACTGGAAAATCCTTAGAACATTCTTTAGAAAATTACTGCCTTTTCTAAAGGCTTCAAGAAACACTGAATATACAACCTCCTTATATAACACATCCAAATAATTAATGATGCTCTCGCTGAGGAAGCACTGACTTCTTTCTACTTTCACTCTTAGCTGCCAGATCTAGTTAGGCACTCTTGTGAGACTGAACTCTCCAGTTTCTACCTCATCCCTATTCCACTGCCCAACTTTCATTTCCTTCTAAGATTCTCTTGACCAATGTTCAGGCTGTACATACTCTGAATTTCCATCAAGAAATGTGGATTCCAGAATTTAACATGTGCCTCTAATGAAATTTTAAATAATCAGTATACCAAGACAAAACCAATTTCCTACTGGTTCCCTTTCCATTCATCCCAGGATCTTTCAGTCTGGGTAGACACAGTTCTGCCATGATGGTGCACTGCAAGCTGGCTATTGACAGTGATGGTACCACTATGGGTATTTCAGAGTTTTTCAGGGTAATCTCCCAGCCTGCTTGTCCGCCTCACATTTTTTGACACTCTACAAATTGTTTTGGTCTTCTTTTCATGACTAGTCTTGTAGCACAGAGGTGTTTTATGCAATAATAGAAGCTCCTGACAGACACCAAAGCTTCCACCTGTAAGGCTCTTTTCGTATTAAACAGAGAGAGAGAGGCTCCCCTGGAGAGTGAGTCACAAGGGCAGCCTAATTCTGAGTCACTGCCTGGAGGATCTCTTCTCTCACCATGGACTAGCCCAACCACTGCTCTGACTTGGGCAGCTGAACCAGTGAGGGCTCACTGCCCAGGCAGAAAACAGTGCTAATGGAAGACTCAGTGTCATTCTGGAATAACTGGGAAACACGGAAAATGTAGCAGATGAAATTTAGTAGTATAAAATCAGTAGTACACAAAGAAAGACAGAGATAGGAGCATATTCACACCCAGACCATGAGGGTCTCAACAGGTAAAAATCCAACCTCACCACAGCACAGAGCGGCCCTCTGGAGGCACCCTCACGTGCCCAGCAACCAGCACAGCTTAAGGTAAGAAGTGTGAATATTCTCCTCAGCTCCTGATTGTACTAAAACTTTTCACTTTCACTGAAGGCATTCCAATATGTGATTTCATGTACTCTATAAGGTTAATCATTTTTTACTAACAATTTGTCACTTGCAAAATCACACAGACTGTTGAAAAAAACATTCAATAACTTCACTAAAAGTAGGGTCCTAAAAATGCTACTAGATTTGGTCATTTTGATGAATTCTAAACTCATTTCATAGTTAAGAAACTTATTTTTAAGACCTGTTTGGCTTGGCATTTAAGAAAATTTCTTAGAATATCATGTTCTTGTGAGGCAGGTGTCTTACCAGAAGTCAAACACACCAAAGAAGGGCAGAAGGGCAACCAAAATTATAGCCCTGCCAGGAAAAGAGAGGAGGCCTACTTATACAAAACGCTGCTAAGCAAATTAATTCCACGTTTAATCTCAGTGTCTCTGCAGGCAGAACTTGAATTAACTATGCTCCATTTTGCTTGTGAACAAAGGCAGTCTAGCAGCTCCACCACTCCCTGAAGTCACCTACAGAGGCTGTGCAAACTCTTGTCCTTGAAGGGTTTCTAGTCTCAGGTAGACAAAGCCATGGCTGCTGTGACAGTGCTGGAAACAGACTGGCTTCAAAAAGGAGGCTGGATGAAATCATCTCCAGAGATCCCTACAACCTACATATTTTTTCTTCACATTTGTTAGATATTCCACCCTGTTATTCTGGTCCATCTTTCAAGCTGGAACTATTGATTTTAATGTTCTAGTGATAAAATCTAACCCAGTAGTCAAGTAAGTAAAATCCAGACTAAACATCTCTGACTTCTTCTGGTGGTTGCTGAGGTTCCTATCATTATCATACAGGCAACTTTTACATCTGTTACTCACCAGCCCCTTTGACCTTACTTCTGTCACACCCACAGGCTGGCCACTAATGGTCATTGCTGAAAATTTAGTATGAGAGCTGCTCACTGAATTTGGTAAGTGGTCCTCTTTGCCCAGTCACATCACGACAGGAAAGCTGACAGGCTAAGATAATGAAGAAGAGAGGAGAGGAAAGTGAAAAAAGAACAGATCAACCTGCTCCTACAGCTTGGGAATCTTTTACAATGCAGGATTTCCCATAAACATGTCCTTAAAGGTATCTGCTCTTGACATCTAACTGTACAAAAGCTAAATCATACTGAAGCAGCAAATTTTAATTGACTTCAGCAGTAAATCTACTAATATTCCTTCTATTTGAACAGTTCCCTAGCAGGCAGGGCTGATGTGAGTTCTGTGAAACCACATGCAAAAAAGGACTATATAATTGTGGCTTCCTGGCTCTGTCATTACATTTATAGCCCCACTAACGGTATTAGCATTATGGAACAGAAGCATAAGGGCTTACCAGTAAAAATATCAATAAAAATAGTACTGTTACTAGGAGAGCGCTGTGGCCAGGAACAGCACAGCTCCTTGAGTTTTGATATCCATCCCAGATAACATTTGGACAAGGAGTTTAAGATGATAAAGAACTGAAAAATCTTTTTAATTTTTTTATAGAAAAGTTTTAACTAAAGGTGACGTCAGGAAAGTGTCTAAAAAAGAGACAAAAAAAGAGTCTTTTCTGTTTGGTATGGGTTTTTTTAAGCACTTTAGTAGACCCCACTAAACTTTTCTGAGGACAACAGCTGGAAGAGGAACCACTGCTCCTACCTTTAGTGGGAAAGCATTGACTAGATCCATTATAAGAAATACTACCTATATAGTATTAACATTATGTGAAATATATACATATATATAGGTGGGTTTCTGTGTGTGTGTTTTAATGTGTTTTATTCCGTTATGCAGCAAAGGAAGAAATTATAAATATTCTTTCCAATTTTGCATGTATCATTTTTGAAAATAAAAATTTTCAACAGACTACATAAAAATTTGTACTTGATCCTCAAATGTTACAACACTTTATACTCCTTTGTTCCCATACAGCTCTGCCTCCATGGCTGACAACAGCATATGACTTTGACCTCACAGCTTCAATATCACCTCAGAAGGTTGTACTGTTTACCTTCTCATGGAAGGAAATTGCCTATATTCTATCCATCGTTGGATTATGCACATTTTTTTTAAAATTGTCCTCAAGCCAAGACTGGCACTCAGCATCACCACAGAACCCACTCACTGTAATACACCTCAAAACACTGTTCAAAAATTTCAAGGATATATATTAACTCTATAAATGTAGAGTTAAAACATGTCATGTTGAATTCTCTTAAAACATCAAGATTCTCTTTTAACACAAAAAAAGACTTCTGATTAAAGTTTCACTCCTCCTACAAGTTGTGACTTTCTTCAGTATGCAGGACAAGATTCAACTCAATAGAAAGTTGTATGAAAAGCACTGCAAAACAAGTATTAGATTACGCATTTGTGGTGAAGAAAATACACAATATTAGAATTCGGCCTGTAGTACACAACAAGCTATGACAAACAGGGTAGTAGAAAGGGTGAGGTGTAGTAGAAAGGGTGACTGTTCTCAGGACACCATCCAAAATGTGCCAGAGTGAACGGGAACTGTTCTACTGACCTCAGGAGGCTCTGGCTCAGGTTTTAAAGGTTCACAGTACTGACAGATGCATAAAAAGGTGATAACAAACATTCAAAAGGTCAAATATTTTGGCTTCCAGATGTTGTTGTGTGGCGAGAGGAACAAAAGGATTGTTACTTAGTAAGAGGGAATAAATAGTGATGTTGAAAGGGAAGCAGTGAAAGGCCAAAAGCTGAGGAATGAGCAGGCTTTGCTCTTTAGTGCCTAAGCACTTTTCTCATTTCCATGTTTGGAACAGATCTCTGCGCCACGGAAACAGAACTTGCAGCTCACGATGTAAAGCAATAATAAATTATTGCATGTAAGCTGACCCAGCAGGAAATTCTCTAGGGAAGCAGCAGTGAGAAAAGGAAGCATGTCACCAGTGTCACTCTCATGCTAAATGTCCATATGTGCATTTTTGAAAGCAGACTTTGTTTCAACATTTTTGTAAATTAATATCACAGTAGTCACTGAACTCCTTACAGAGTGCAGCAAACAAGCACACTGGAGAAGACCTCCACTTCAGAAGTCTGAAAAAAAAAAAAAGAAGCAAAAGGACTGTGGAAAAGCATAGCATAAAGGACTGTAGGAAAGAGAAGTTAACTTGCAGTACCACATACTTGAGAACTTTTGAGTGTGTCTCTTTGAATCAGTAACTCAGTCTAAAAAGGAATTATTATTTAAACTAAATACTTCCTCTGAAAACAAGAAACAAGGAAAATGGGAGAGTTCACTATTTCCATAATAATACATAAATATATACACACAAATAATAAGAGCAATTATTTTCAGTAATTTATACTAACTCCCTGGCCTTAAACTATTGACTTGTTAAAATACTAAAAATTTGTTTTCCTGTATCTATTTCTATTCAGGAATATATATTTAAGTACACACACATTAATAGTGTAGCCTCTAAGGCTAGCTGGTTTATAATGCAACCTCCTTCAATGCTCTAGCAAAGAAATGATTTACTAGAGTACAAGAAGGTACAATTTTTCTTCAGTAACACCTGTTAAAACCCTGTTCTTCTTGTCTGTGGCTATCAATATGGGTTGCACGTACATGTGGACTTCAATAAGCCTGTCTAATGCCTACGTGCTCTATTTGACATCCTGTGAACTCAGCTCCAGAATGGATCAATAGCAGGGCCAATTGGCAAATTATCTCCAAGTTCGAGGGGACTGTGCACAGGAGCAAGTGAGCAGGGAATGGCAACACTGTGATTCCTGCTGCAGCACCCACACCCACAGGCTTACAGTGCAGCCACTGTACAGATGTACATTTGTTGTGCCACATATGCAAAGGACAAGATTTAAAAAAAATGGTAACACCAGAAAAGAACAAGTCATGAAGCAAGGATTGAACATGAATAAGCATTGAACTAAATCTTTTTTTAAAGAAAAAGAAAAAAAAGAAGCTTCAACTCTTATTTTTGTAGACTGTGTTGGAGGGAGTCATAAACATTGAGGTACAGAGATGCTACTGGTTTTTAATAGCCTGTAGGACTATTCAGTCTAGGTAAAAAGATGATTTACAGGTAAGCCCAAGAAAAGAGGAACTGTTTGCTATGGGCATAAACCAAGTCCTCTGGCTCAAAAATTCTTTTGCTGAACGAATTATTAAATGCATAAGTGCTTCCTGAAAAGCTGCATCTCAGTTACCAAAGCTTCACTGCATTACCTGCAGAAATTCAGGTGACTGGCTTCCAAGAAAAGGCTGAAGGAGAGCTTGGGCATTGTTATAAAGGTAGCACATAACAAGTTTCCTTCATAAAGAGGAATTTAAAAGCTGAGCTATTCAGAAATGGAAAGTAGAAGCAAAATATATCCCAGACTAAATTCCTTTTAAAAAGAAAAGCTAAACACACTTACTGAGCTTAGCATGTCCAGGCTGACTTTGAATCAATAAGCAACTGGTTTGGTATCAAATGGACAGATACACCAAAATCAAGGATAATGCCTTGCCCAAAGTTTCACATTTCCTACAGGGCAAACACCGTAACTGGAATGACCAAAGGCCCAGCATCTTCTCTGCCACAGATCCATCAGCAGGTGGCTTGTTTGGGATGCTTTAAATTGTGTTCTCTGCCTGACTGACAAGGTAAGAGCACACAGCCACTTTGAAGCCAAGTGCAACTTATGAGAAAAACACACATGACACGGGCAAATGCTCAGTAGCAGTTGAGCCAGACAAAGCTGCTGGGAGAGTGCTTTTTCATTGTTTGACATCATTCGAGTCCCGTGGCCAACATCCAAGCCATAGAAGAGAAGTGCTCCCATACCAAATGACAGCCAGGACCCCAGATGCTCCAAGATTTTAAGGAAGGATTGTGCACTGTGAATACTGATACAAAGGCTTAGCTTGCCTACACAACATCCAGACAGCATCCATGTTCACTTGGCAGAAACAAAGAATATTAAAAACACATTTCATTAGGAATATCACAGAGAAGACTAACAGTCTCACCGTGCTTCATATGGACTTACAAAGCAAAGCAGACATAAAGTCAACTACAAATAACTGACCAACATGGTCAAGTGAGTCTCTGATCTGGTTAAACAAGACAAAGAGGGAGCTGATCATGCAAATTTAAAACCTATCACAGCCAGAACTAACAACTTCTTCAAAAGAAACTAAGCATTACGAAAACTGTCTCTTTTCTGTTGCCAAGAGGTATTTTTGGCTGTTGCCACCATGCTTGCAGTGCTGCCATGGTTCCTAAAATAACATTAATAATACCTAGAGGATCCCCCTACTCTCATTTAGAAAGAAAGAACTCTAAGCATTCACTTATGAACTGGGACCAATGTAAGCACACAGGGATAATGTACAACACCAGAAGCTCTAGGGAATCAAGTAGAAAATATATATTTAATGGATGAAGAGAAAAAATATCATTTCTACTGGGGCAAAAAGAAATCTACTGATCATAACTACTTGGTGTCAATAATAGTGGAAGAAAAGTAGAACTCGAAAAGAGAAGGGTAAAGAGGTAAGGAATTATTCCAGGGATCAATTCATACTATCTGCTGCTTATCAAGAACATTTTGGAGTTTAACGTTCCAAAGAAGCTACAAAGAAAGACATTGATCCAAATGCTCATGAATTTTTCATACTGCTACATTATTGCTCATATGATACATCTGCTCATCTCTTCCAGTGTATTACTTGCTAATTTTAAATACCGTTTCTGCACATGCCACTTCTCAATTAAGATGAAGCACTAGGACAGGCAGGGTAGAGGCTGAGGCCCCTCCGCTCACCTCTCCATACAGCTCTTCGCCATCCCCTCCCCAGAAACAGAAACCAGCAGCCACCTGCTGCTGCTGGCGAATTTCAATCTAAATTAGACATGCTATGATAAAGAAGGATCATAAGTGGAAGATAAGGAAGAGATGCCAGAGAATGAGGAAATCAAGTCAATGACTGTTGTCATACCTGCATCACAGTGAAAAATCCATCAAACCTAGCAACAACTGACAGGTTCTGACATGGAAAGCAGTGCCTTGGCTGACCCTTGGCTGCAGAAGGTCTGAAGATTCACAGCACTGTCAAACTGGGTAGGCAGCTTTAGAGGCACAAAGCTATCAGCATGGGGAAAAAAATCTATGCAGCATTCATGGAATAATAAAAGTTGAATAAAAGAAATAAAAGAGATGAGCAGCTGTGCTTGAGATGCAGGTTAAGAGACCAGCATTGTACTCTCCAATACTTCTGTGAAAGGTGCCCTAAGACTGTCAAGCCTTGAGATCAGACACACCCAGACTAATACAACATGCTTCTGGGACTCAAGACAGCCTATGTAGTGCAGTGGGACAGCAAGGGTATATTACTCTGGCAGCTACACATTGAGTAGATCTGAAGAACATGTTACAAACCAAAAAGATGAAAAAAATGTCAATAATCAAGATGAAAGGCTTGTCAACACACCAGGAAAAAAAAATGGATGAAAAACAGCCATTTGGGAGAGATCATAAAAAATAATGTATTTCTAGAAAGCTTCAAATGATATTATTTCTTTGGAACAGGCAAAAAGGGCTTTTCAAGTAGGTAAGGTGGAGGGATTAAAAAGGCATGGGAAAAAGACTTCAGCATTCTTACAATTCTATGATGTTTGTTTAACACACTGCATTGTTCATTAAACAATAACCAAATAGATCATTCCACTGAGACTGAATTGCAAAATCTGGCAAAGCTAGACTCATACATGGATATTGTGTTTCTCATCTAGGAAAACTTGTACACTGTGTTCAATACACCATTTTTGGTCAAAGGAATTTAAAAAATAATAATAATCTGATCCACTGTAGTGAAGACAAAGATAAATATGAGCATTTTGGTCTGTTCCCAGGAAAATCTCTGGTAAATTAAATATTTTATGAATAATAAAAAAAAGGAACATGCACTGATATTAACTATTACAAAAATACATGTTATTATTCAGATTTTTACTTAGGAAATCACGGAACCATACAAAGATTTAGGTTGTAAAGACCTCTAAGGTCATAGGGTCCAATCATTAACCTAGCCCTTACAAGTCCACCACTAAAAATGTTATGATCTTCAGAATACTGACTAATGAAAACAAGTTTTTGGACACCCAAATACCTTTAGAATTACCATATGCATGTACAGTCCAAGGTGTTCATGATGTGACCCTAAATTTTGTTGTCCATGTGAATAATGTCATACATGGTGAAGAGTTTCTCCGAATTAAAAAATCACTGACCACTAGTAGGCATCTGAGTCTTTCACTGCTAGTTGAGGCACTTAAATTGTGCTAAACTCTACAAAGGGCAAATATTTAACAAAAAAAATCTGTTTTCAAGTTGTCTCTCACATAATGGGATGCACTTATTTTGGAGAGCAAATGACTCTTTTGTGGTCTAGAGCTGGAGAGTAATAATTTACTTCTTATCTATCACCCAGCCATCACTCTCTCTGTGGAGAATCCATCATGCCCAACTCTTGTCTGGCAACACACTCATCAGGAGAAGCCTAAATTCTAAAATAAACAAAATTCAATATGGCAGTGAAAACTTCAACATATTCTGTTCTGATTCATGGAGATCATCATCACAAAACCAAAAGGAGTTGCAGTCTGATGCCCTTAAAAGCAACTCCTCTGTTTTACAGACTCTTAAGGGCTTTTCAAAATGCCTCAGACCCATATTCCAGTTTTTAAGGCACATCTCTCTCTTTAAAACAACTCTTTTGCTGCAATAAAACCGTCAACTTTTTTAGCAGTGTATAGCAGAACTCGAAATGGAAACATCTGGTGTCGCTTACGGACACATATTAAAAGAACAGATACTGGATTTCCCTGGAAAAATCAATGGTTGCTCTTCTTCATCTGCAAAGTGGGTTGCTCATCAGGGCTCGATACGAGCCCGACACACAGATCCTGCGTCTCGGTATGACAGCGAACCCTCGCGGGTCGGCGTGGTGGGCACACCGTGTCCCCCGGGAGACACCGCGGCAGGGGGGTCTTTCTGCGGTACCTGAGCAGAAGCTGTTGCTGCTGATGGTCCTGCCGGAGCGCCCGGAGGAACTGGGCGGGTTGAATTCCCGGCTTTCCTCTTCCGAAAAGGGCGATTCGGAAGCTGGGGATACCTTCTGCTGCGGCCGGAGGACCAGGCGGGGGATGCGGCTGCGGGACACCTCCCTTTCCAGCTGCGTCTTCTGCTCCTGCTCGGGAAGGGACACCCCGGCGTCAGGGACCTCTCGGATGTGCCCTCCTCTTTCCATCATCGAGGCAGGGGCAGGCAAATCCCGGCCCCCCCTCCCGCCCCCCCCAGGGCGGGGGCAAGACGAGATCTGCCTGCCCCTGCCTCCCTTCGCTCCCCGCCGCCCCGTCCCTCCGCGGCTCCTCACCTTGCTGCTCTCCCGCAGGGGCCCCATCGTTCCTCAGTCACGGCGCGGCCGGTAACAGGCACCTGGCATGGACGAGAGGGATGCGCTGAGCCGGGCTCTGCTTTGCCTCGCTGCCGCTGCGGCGCTGGGGGTGGCAGCGCCCGCCCGGCCCCGCCGCTCCCCGCCCCGACACGTGGTGCCGCCGCCGCAGCGCCCGCGGCCGCCGCTGCTTCGCCGCCCCAAGGGCGCCGGGCAGGTGCGGGACGGGGCGCGTCCCCCGCCCGGCCGGCAGCCGCATCCCCTCGGCACCGCTGTCGGTGGGATGCCCCGAGGGGACCCCACTGCCCGCCCTCCGCCTGCCCTCCGCCAGCCGCTGCTGCCGGGCCGGGCCGGGCCGCGAAAGGCAGAACGGAACGTAAACATACAGAAATGAGGGCAGGCCGAGTGCGGTCTGCGTGTGCGGTGTTACGGTACCAAGGCAGATGCGTAACAGAGGGCAGATGTTACCAGTACAAATACGATAGATGTTATATAAGTAACAAAATGCGTTGTCAGATTTCCCCTGCTCCTTATTCATAGAATCACAGAACGTTAAGGGATTGAAAGGAACCTTAAAGCTCATCTAGTGCCAATGCCCCTGCCACTAGACCAGGTTGCTCAAGTCCTTATCCAACCTGGCCTTGAACACCGCCAGAGTTGGGGCATCCAGAACCTCCCCAGGCAACCTGTTCCAGTGTCTCACCATCCTCACAGTAAAGAATTTCTTCCTGTTATTATTCAATAACATTTATTTATGGAACATAAATGTAGAAAATGTAGAAAAACTTACTTGCTTCTCAGACATAAAAATGTACTTGATTCTCAGACAGTACATGGCATAGTATATTTAATGATAATATTTTCTCTCTTACCTTTCATTGAAGTAGTTGTCATGACCCTCCTATTGATTAATGCACATGGAACCTTGTTCATCTGCTCCCCAGAGCATGCATTAGCAGGGCTGCAATCTGGCCTGTATGCATATGCACACAGTGGTTGAAAAGGACTGCTCTTCCACAAAAGGAATGATGAAATTCTTGATATGAAGTTCATTTGAGGTTCCACAAAGATGTCTACTTATAGGACTTAGTGAGCTTGCAGAAGTTATACTTTCAGCAATTGTATTTTTGGGCAAAGATTCCCTTTGTATGCTTTCTACTGTCCTGGTTTCATCTAGGATAGAGTTAATTTCCCCATGGCACCTATAAAGGGCCCCAATTCCTGTTGGGAACTTCTGTTTGCTATTAGAGCATAAATATTAAATACTGTCTCAAAAATAATTAAGAGCAAATGTGCCTTTAATGTGTAGTGCAGAGAACATACTGGCAGTAATAGGAAAGGTGATGCGTTCATCTAGACCTCGAAGAGGAAAGAGGACACTGCTGAGTACTGACACTGATTGTTGCATATCCAAAGAGTTATAATTACTAATTTATTAACCTGGCATCAGAATTAGATCCATTACTTATATAGAGCTCCAAGCTACGCTGTGCCAAAAAGATGATACCATCCTCCCCTGGCAGTGTCAAGACATCTATAATTCAGAGAAGTGAGATAGTTACTGCTGAAAAAAATGCTTAAAATTCCTGCATTAAAAATTCTGTGTGCTTATAAGATATATTCTAAGCACTGGAATCTACCTTCCCGAGGCACAAAAATGCAGGAAGAATCCTGGACCTTTCCTTACTGCTCCAAGACTGTTTCCACAGAAAATTGCAAATCACATATTTTAATCACACAAATTTGCTCTTGCTTTCAGTAGGCACCAGGGCACCTGAGAGCATGGGCTTCTCCTGTGAGCCATCCATGGCACATGTAGGGTGGAAATTTCCCATGTACATTTGCAAAGCTCTTGTACCGGTAGTAGAGTAAGAAGAATCTGTGCAGCAGCACTGCCATTGCCATAGTAACTCAGCTCAGGAGCTGCTGCTGATGATTCAATTTTCAGAGCCTGTTTTATCTTTTTCCATTTCAAGCTCAAGTTTTTGCCTTGCTAAGAAACAAGATATAAGAAATGAAGTCTTCAGGCTGTCTCAGGGTTCATAATGGGATGTGATTCCCTTTGATCTCCTCTCCTCTTGGCATAGAGATTTATAGCCTTATCATAAATCATAAAACAATCATTAACTTCCAAGCAAACTTTTTCCCCCTTACAGTCATGTATATCTAATAAATATTGAAACATTAAGTCACTTTTCAGCTTATTAAAATATTTTTACAATGCATTAGTTAATCATCAGTGCTGGGAGGAACACATACTTGACATGAACATGTGATATCACTCTTATTCCTCTCTTATGTCTTTTACAAACCAGCAGCATCTTTGCAATATCTATAAAACTAATTTTCATAACCAGTGGGTAATTCTGAACAAATCTGTATTTGCTGTGGAAAAAAAAAATGTTATACATTTATAAAGGCCTCAGAAAACCTACAGAACAGTGTCTTCTTTGCCCTTTACTCCCTCCTGAAAAATAACAGCTCTCCAGGAAGCCACAGAGGGCTGCAGATTTAGCAGGAGAGCCTGGACTCCAGGAGCTGCCAGGGGAAGCTGGGCACTGTGCCAGGCCCTGGGGTTAGACCTTATGCTTTCCTGAAAGGGGAGCAAGGTATATGAAGCAGTTTTTGTTCCAGGCTTTGCTGGAGTGCTCTTCCAGAAAAAGTTGCAAGGGAGAGAGAATGGGGTGAATTTTAGAGGATCACAGAATATGTTTTGCTGTCATCTCTGCTCCTGTTTTGCTGCCACCTCTGAATCTTCTCAGTGGGAGGGGGAGTGGATTCTAATGCAGCAGAGTTTTGCTGAATTTGGCCAGCAGTTAGGTGTGTCCATCAGCACAGTCAGAAGCAACTCAGTGCATTGCCACTTCCACATCTGAACTGCTAAGAGAAAAGCTTTAACTAATGTTTTTTTAAAGCTTTCTGTGAAATTTGGTTTTCTAAGTTTATTTGTTCTATCTGATGGCACACTGTTTCTAGACATCTGCAAATGCCTCTTTCCAGTTTGCTTTCTTGCAGTATAGTAGTTTTGTTCTTGAACTGTCAGAATGACATCAGGAAAGCAGTACAGTAATGGTCCCACCATCCTAATTAAGTATCCAAATACCTCTGTTCAGAATTGGGCACTTCAGAAGAACAAGCAAAAATCATAACGTGCTCAGGACAGAATTGCCTAGAGCTCAGCAGTAGGTACAAGGGTCCCTTTGCACCATTCCACACAAGTGGTTTATTCATGCTGCCAGCAAGGACCAAGTCTCAATTTTGACCTTGTCAGTGGTCTAGCATTGTATATGACTTTCTGATTCCATGAATTTTCCTTCTCTTCTGTGCAGTAGTTCAGCCTCAGCACAAAGGATTTCACTCCTCACTTTTCTTTTAACCAGTCCCTTCACAGAGTGGAAGTAAGCAGGACTTCTAGAAGGTCAGAGGCTGTAGTCATCCCCAGTGGCAAAAGGAGTGAAACATCTACTTTTTGGTTTGTTTGTTGTTGGCTTTTTTTTTTTTCTTTGTGTGTGTGTGGGATAATTAAGAGGCTGAACTAGGATTCTTGCACTATGTGAATTCTTACTCAACAGTCACCTCATGCACTTTTGCTATTTTTATGTGGTCATCATTTGGTAGTATTACATATACTTGCAAAATTTGACTTTGTGGGGAAGTGGCATGCTTCTGCACCCTGATTTTCATCTGGAGGATGCTGGTGCAAAACCAGGCTAGCTCATTGCTCAGACCAGGACTTACAAGTTTTTGTAATACTGAAAGCGCTCATGGACATTTGGGATGAAAACCAAAGAGATATTTTGTGATCCTATGTTCATTAGGGTTAGATGAATTTCTTGCTTTCACAAGTCAGCAAAGTGCAGACAATACGTTATACTGCTTCAGGACCGTAGGCCATGTTTTGATTTTGAATCACATCACCCTCTGAGGTCAAAGGAATGCTGAATGAGGAAGAGGCAGAGCTGGGCCCTGTAATCCCAATACTACGTGATTTCATTAGCGCAGGCACGTAGCTTGTAATGCTTCTGTCTGTGACTTAAAGAGCATCTGTACTTTGCCAGCTGGGGCAAGTTTGCTTATCAAATGTGTTGATCCTCTTTTTCTATTCAGATGGGTTGTATGATCTCAGCAGATCTAACTCAAACGTTACACAAATGCTAGAAAGAAGACCAGCTGGAGCTAACCATTTTCATAGCAATGGTTTACATTAGAGGTCTTTAGAGAATTACCTGAAAAATTCTCTCATCATCTTTCAGAAATACTGGAAAATGAGGGAAAGATGAGAAGACTATGAATATCATTATAATATATAGAAAAGAGAAAAAGGGAAGCATTGCTTCATGCTGATCTTGGGCAAAATAATAATATAATTATTTTGGGACCATGGCAACACAAATTAGAGGTTAAAAATATAACTACCAGCTATCAGGATATCTTCACAGGAAGCATATCTTGTAAAAAAAGACTCACTGGAGCAAATAGTAACATTTTAAAACATATAGTCAAATTCAAAGAAAAACATCTGGGACAAATAATAAAGCTCTGCCATCAGGATGGGAAACTGTTTTGGAAACTAAATACCCATAGTAGCGAATGTCTGAATATGAGTTCTTAGACCATGACTGTGGTTAGGAGAACTAATGTTGAAGAAATGGAGTACTGAGCTGAAATAGGGGAGTGATCTTGCCTGTGTGCACAGTGTAAGATGTCTGCTGGAACAGTGTGTTCAGTGCTAGTGGAAAAGAGTTCAAGGCAGACACTATTTTCTGCAAGACATTTATTTAATCTGACTTCTGATAAGAGTTGTGTGATCTGTTTGTACTAAACAGATCTCTGTCAGTACTACTCAATGAAATGCAATCCAGAAAGCAAGCTAAAGCACTGCACACTCTCAGATGTTTGTGTAGCAGCCTATACATGTAGAAGGGGTTTGAGCTGACTTGTCTGACTTCAGGCAAGTTACTGTGTGAAATTATGAGATCTGAAGAGGCAGTCTCATGACAAGCAGCCTCATTCCATGCCTGTGCCTACACTGGAGATGGAGGTGCAAGGAAGGATCTGTGGCTAGCAACTGCCCAGGTTTAAACTTCTCTCCCCAGGGTTCCCAGAGCTCTGCCAAAACTCATGACTCAGCTCCGCATTCAAACAGTCTGGGAAATAAGTGAAATTTGAGTTAAAGTGCAGTTTGGTTCTGCTTTTAAAATAATGTAAACACTTTAAAAAATCTTTCTAGAAACATTAACCAAACTGCCTTACTGTAATAGGCACTCCCATCAAAGGCTGTTTGTTTGTAGATGCGCAGCCCTAAGTGGCACAGAAATATCCTGAGTGTTTTAGACTTCAGCTGTGCCAGAGCTCTAACAGAGCAGAATCTGATATTTCTATATAGGTCCAATTTATCTAACTCATAAAATGGTTCTACATAGCAGGACACGTATTTTGATAATCTCTGAGGTTACTGCTTGATCCAGTCTCAGTTTAGGAGCGGCCTTGTTATGATTTCTGAAATCCAACCATCTGAGCTCAGTAATGGTATCTTACTGCACCATATGGCTTTTTTATATAATGTAAATTCTGTACAGATTTGCATTAGAGCATGGGATGTGGCTATGGTGAGGTCCTGAAAAAGATAATGATGTGCAGCTATTTCTGCCAGTGAGCCCTGGTGTAATCTATAACCTCCATTGGTTTAGGTTTTGATACAATATCGCTGAAACATGAATACTCAAGAGAGATGGATTGTTCAGAGATGGACATGTACATAATAACTCTTACCTAGTTTTGAAAGCTTTTTTGTTTTGAAGCAAGTGTTTACTTTTAATTTGGCTCAGTGGGTGTGAGCCAAGATTTATTTAAACTGGAAGATACTGCTATGGTGGATCCGATGGAGACATTTTTCATATTAGGTCGGAATGAGTGAGTAAGTACTGGTGGTATTCAGCAGTTAATTATTTCGAATGCTGCATCTCCTAGGGTTATCAAGGAAATAGTTTAAGTATCTTGCTTTTTTTTTCCTCAGTATCTTCCATAAGTTTATCTAGTATATAGCACTTGCATCCCAGAGTGGATAGAAAAAGCATTTCATGGAGAATCTGCATCAGAAAGATTGTTGGGATGCCAGTTGGGCTACAAATTCTTCCAGTAATCAAACAGAACATGTAATCCTGGATGGTTTCTAAATCAGTGGCATAAGGATTTTGTGTAGTTTGTGTATATGGTTCTTGGCAGGTACATTTCTGCTTGATAACATCCCGCACATGAATGAGTTATGTTGGTACCATCCTCTCGTTCCCTTTCAACAAGACAATTGTGCTATCTGGAGCAAATGCCACATTTTTTTTATTTTTTTTTTAAATCTAGGCATTTACTTTAGACAATGGCACTATCACATTTTCCACATTTGTCAGTGAATAACAGTGACACTGCTTTGATACAAAGGCTTGTGAAGTTTCTGAGAACACTATATATATGTAGGACAGAAATAAGAGTGCTCCACTTCCAAGAAAAGATGTGTGTTTGTAGGGTTGCTGAAAAATCTTAATGTTTATAAATGTCAAGAAGAGGAAATGATTTTTTAATCTTAATTTTGCATCTGATTTGACATTTTATTTACAATGTAAGTTTATAATTTTATTTCATTTTATTTTTCTCTGAAAGAAGACAAGATAAACAAGAAAATATTTCCTACTAATCGTGAATTGTTGACCATGTCAAATATGTTGTTGATTTGTAGTCTGTTTATTTAGCTGAAAGAAACAGTTGCAGTTTGAGCCATGAATTATGGACAACAGTGAAAGGCTGCATCAGCCTCCCTTACCTATTTATTGGGACCCAGCTGTGTTTTGCAGGCACTGCCCTTCTCTCTGGACAAGGCCTTTGGCTGTAGCCAGGCACGATGGCAAAACTCCTGCTGGGATATGTGTTGGCTCATGCCGTGTTGTTCCAAACTGGCTGGAGGCGCCCAGCCAGCAATCCCCAGCTGCACGTCTGACACCCAGTCCCCTGACTCAGTTGAACTGCTAATTGCAATAAATGCCTCCTAGAATTTGAGTGCAAAGGGATCTGTGTAAGTGCAGGGACAGGAAAGAATCCTGTCAGAGCTGATATCATATCCCTGTGGGAGGTGCCCTGGGTACAGTGCCACCTGGCACCAATGGATTTCAGCATTCCCTCCTGCAGCACAAAGCAGTTCTGGGCAAGCTTTAGTACAGGAAAGACTTTAGGATTTGGCTCAAATATTTTTGAAATATGATTCAATCCCACAGTCCTTGTATATCCATAATTACCAGCATAGCTGAAAGGCTATGTCCCACCCTGCAGTTCCTACCTAAAATAAAGGCTAAGCTTTGAAAATCATCTACTGAGAAATTCCTCCAGATACTAAGAGTAACTTAAATGAATACAATTATTGTGCACCCACTGATGGTAGAAATTTCAGAAGATTCAAAATCCCCATTAGTAAAATAATCTGTTATTAAAAATTACCTATTTTATGAATTTGTTTTTCTGATTTTCTTGTACTTTGTTCTCTTAATCCAGATGTCAAGAGATCAGTGGGCCTTGCAACTGACTTCAGGGGTAACAAATGCAGGTTCAGTCTCAAAATTATTCATTTTTCCTTTGTAAAATTGTATCAAATGTATTTAAGTATATTAAATGGTAGATGCCCTTTATTGTTCCATATACCTTTTTTTTTTGTAATTTTCATTTTCTATTTAATATAGATATTTCATAAGTCATTATGAGAGACTATTATTACTGTTTACTGTGGGCTTGAATTGATTTTAAGCAGTCAAGTGCACCCACTCAACCCACTCAAAATATTAGTCTTGAATTTTCATGGAATGTAGATTTAACCCACATCAACACGATTCCACAAATGCATGAGCTTAATGCAAGAAGGACCTGTTCATTCTGTTCATCAGCAGTTATGCACTGGCAAATCTGCAGGATCTGGCCTCAGATCAGTATTCAAATTGTATCACTGCTGGAAGATAACTTAAAATCTTTATAAACAATATTTAAATAACACCCAGTGTTATTTTTCATGGTATTAGTAGAGTTAAAAGAAACATACTTCGAGCCTGGACTCAAGAGACTTGTGACAAAATGAAATATAGCCTGCTGAAACCTACTATAAGCAAATACCACAAGCTGTGCCAAACAATTATGTTACTTTCACATTAAAAGTAACACCAAATAGAAAGGACTTGCATATTCCTGTCACCATTGTTTTTAAATGGTACACCCATGATCAAGGCTAGCAGTCATCTGGCAAAAAAGTCACTAAACCCTAATCTGTTTATACAAATATCCAATACAGATACGAGCTTTGTTTTTTAATAAGGAAAAAATGGATCCAAATATCAGAACTGCTTTCTAATACCATTTAGGAATATTAGAAACACTGTTGCTATTTCAGAACTTAATTTTCATTACAGTTTAAATACTGGTTGGCTCCTCTGATCCTATATACATCCAGAGTATTTTTATACTTTTCATTTAGAAAAGCTATGGTGTAATGCATCTGCTCTTTGCAACAAAGCAGGAAATATGGGATTACTGTTTAGTTCATGCCTAGTATAGTGTAACACTTGTAACTTTATAAATGAATTCTCGTGGACCCCACTGAAGTGGTGAGGTTATATCTACTTAAAACAGCAGGTGTTGAATATGTGTGTAAAAAACAACAACTCATGGTGCACTCTCACCCGAAGATACTAAGATGCTAAGAAAAAATAGGCAGTCACCTGGGCTGGGATCTCATGCTCCTGGCTCAGGGACATGATGCAAATTCTCATCAGATGTTCCAGTGTTTTTGCAAACACTCTGACCTGACCTCAACCACTGGAGAAACTCCCTTCTCCACTGCAGCAGATGAAACTGGACGTGACTGGTGAATACAGGGCTTGATAACAAGGGGGCATTTTATCTTTAGAGTTTGTCAGAACACACTGCCAACAGTTTTGATTTCAGAGATGAGTTCAATTTTTTTGTTTGTTTTTTTTTAAGGAACCCTTTGTTTTTTGCCAACTAGGAATCTTCACAAATAGGTTTAGCAATGCTTCAGGAGGAACACAAATATTGCAAGGGTTTTATATCTGTATTTTTCACAAGTTTGTATATTGATTTGTTTATTGCTCCAAATATGTACTGGAATGTCTTGAACCTCGCTAATCTCATTTTTCACATTCCATCATGAGTCAAAATTATCTGCATGTCACTAATCCCATAGCCTGATCTCACCAAAAGTTACTGAATTTGGCTACTTTTTTTGTACCATTTAGGAAATAATTGAGTACATTTTCAGGGTTCCCTAATTCATCTTCTCCCAAGTATGTACAAATTCTCATTCCGTCTTCCGTCTACTTCAATCTGTAAGAAATATTAGTTCAGAAATCTGAAGTTTGTTTTAATCTAAGATAAAATCATTTGGGGATTTTAGAAGCAAGTAGGTTTTTTGTGCTTTGTAAGGTGAAAACGTACTGACAAGGTCCACTTTCAATAACAGGCAACTAATAGCATCAGCAGAGGTGGTGTTACTTTTTTCTTCTTCAATTAGAATCTTGTGTTCTGTAGACACAGAGAAAATAATTACATCTCTTACTGGATTTGTATTGTAATGTGTCACAAATGCTGTTCATAACTCCCTGGCTTTTTCACAGTTCTTTGATGATGAGATGCCTTCCCTAAATTTTCTTAATCATTTATTTTTGCTTTTATTGGACACATTGTAAACTTTCCCCAGCTTCTTCTCAGAAGCCACTATTCAGTTCCAAATAGGACTAGAAAAATATGAACAGTATGAAATCATACTTGGAATTGTTCCCACTAAGAAAATGCTTTTAGATTAAAGAATGTGACCTCATTTGATATTTAAAATAATGGCAATATTAATAAACCTGAATTCACTCTGTTCTATGGAGTGAAGAAGTTAAAAAGCACTTTAATCTGCAGAGCAATTAGGAAGTTTGCATGGGAGTTGATTCAATGTTTCTAACAACAGGACTTTTGTTATCATCCTCCCGCAGATTCTGGATCTTGGCAAATATTATTGTCTTTGTAATAATCATAAATGAATTTGAAATGTTCTAAGCAGCAAGATGGCATCTTGTTCTGTTGCTTCCTAAAGGGGTGTTGGAGAAGCATGAGAGAAGCCTTGATTCTGCAGTCACAGTGGTGTGCATTTGCATCCCCCACGGCTGTGTAGAGGCACAGGCATGTGCTTATCTGGAGACACTCAGATTTTTTGTTGCTGCATGTAACAAATTAGGTTCCATCCTGAGTCGTCAGTGTGTGTGTGATTTGGTTTTCTCCTTCATCGATATATCAAATAATAAATATATTCTCTGTAAATGGTAATAAAATTATTCAAGGAGTAGGAGTTTCAACTATACCTATGCTGATTATGGTAGATACATGTCTAGCCTGCTCTTAGAAGTGTCCAGCAATGGTTTCCATTATCTCCCCAACTACATTATTCTTCCACTCTTAATTATCTTTACTTGGTATTTGAACTTCCTGTGCTAAAGTGTTAAAGTAATTACTTCTTGTCCTGTGCTCCACAGCTATGAAGAACAGAGTGCACTCTGTCTTTGTAGCAATGTTTTATACACATGAATATTGCCTCCTGCTTATCTCAATTCTTCCTCATTCTGTTCAGCTTTTGATTCCTTCATTAATTTTAATTTATTCTGTTTAAAACAATCATCCTATTATAGTAAGATGATATAACTTGTTAGGATTATTTTAAATTCTAACCATTCTTCAAAGAACTGACAGTCCTGTTCAGCTTGGAGTTGTCTGCACATTAATAATACGCTCCTTATTTCATCATGTAGGCATCATGATGGAACTGTTTTCCAGACCCAGGACAAATCCTTGAGAACCCTACTGAAATATATGCTGCCACTTTTACAATGAACCATTGATAACAGTCCTCCCAGTATGATTTTGTAACTGGTTTCCCACCCAGTAAATGATGTACTCACCTCTATCGTGTGTCCATAGTTTGCTTTGAGAATGCACTGTCAATAGTGTCACAAGAAGTATTAAAATCAAAATTAATGACTTCAGCTGTTTCTCTCTTACCCACGGGCCTGTGACCCTCTCACAAAGGAATTTATATTGGCTTGACATGATTTATTATTAACTAATCCACATTGACTCTTAGTCATCTCCTTTTCCTCCGGATGTTTACAGACAGTTTGTACAAAAATGATAATTTCTGTTAGGACTGGGGGAGGGAACTGAGATGAGCCAGCACTGTGGGTGGCTGCCAGCTGAATATCCGTGTATATTACCAGAATAAATTCTACCTCTCTAGTTTCTTCACCCCAGTTGCCCTTCAGACTGCAGCAAGAATCCTTGCTGTCTGGGCGGTCAGTAACAGGGCTGAGTCTGTGCCAGTCAGCCCTTGTGCCAGGAACCGGTTCCTGGCACATTCGTTTGACTCCTTGGTCTGCAGCTTCAGTCTTCTTAACCTCTTGCATCCCTTTTCAAAGCTGAGATCTTTCACAGTTCTCACCAATGTTCTCACTTGATTGGCAAGTGGTGTTTTCAGTGAAATGGAACTTGGCAGCACGATTTGTTCATACCCACTGCATGCTAGACTAACAGTTCAGGTTTTTCTCTTATGATTGAAGTCCTCCAAATGTCCATTGCATCACTTCTTTTTCACTTGTATCAGAGCAATAATTTTGTCTTGCAATTAAATTCCATTGAAGTGCTGGCTAGAGTGCTTATTTTCAATAAAACATGTGACAGCTTAATAAGTATATTCATGCCACAACATTTTAAAACATAATGTATGTTTTAAATTTTTTTATAATGTATTTAAATATATTTTTATAATATATTTTTTTTCAGAAAGTGAACATCTCAAAGATGAGAACAAATAACATAAACCTATATATATTTGTATGTATTATGTCTATATAATAAATAATTTATCAAGGAATAAAGTGTGTATGCTTTTAAAATAATAAATTCATCAAGTTCAATTTAGTGAAGCTACTTAATTATACCCTTTATTTTACCCCTTAAAAGAAATAAAATTGATTTTTGTGTTAGGTAGTAAATATAGAAATATTTAAAAAGGCAAAGTAAAGAATAAATATGGGCTCCCTGCATAGTAATTTAAAATATGTCTGCTAATATTACTCCAGCTAAATAGAATTTTTGTTAAATTAATAGAAATCCTTCCTCCATATCTAAACCAGAAAATAATCTGTCTTTAGAAGGGATGCCTTCTGGCAGGTATTTATGAGAAATGCAATAATAATGCTAAAGTTGAATATATGTCTTGAATATAAGGGAAAAAGTTATAACCTAAAATATACTGGAAGGAAGCCTTCATAATGAAACAGTCATAAAAGTGATGCTGTACTGTCAAAACTTAGTTGGAAATTTTGGGGGTAAATCAAAATTTTCCTCTTGGTTTTTAAATTCACATTTATTATGTTGCAAACGCTTAAGCTAATAAAAACCTAAGAAAGGCCATAGGAGCTCAGGCTGTAGGACTGTCCCTCTGCCACTGACCAGTACTGCATGCATGCAAAAGGATAGAAAGCCAGGGTTGTGCATACAGTGCTATGTTTGCAAAATATTTTCTCAGCCTTTGGCAATTTGTAGGTCAAGGGCTTTCTGCAGCAGAGGTGAAATTTCTGTATTTTGTAGGTCTAGCTGGATTTTAATCCATTAATTCACCCAGTTGTTTTCTGCAGCAATCTCTACAATTTTAAAGTCCACTACCTTCTGCAGAGCAGCATTCTGTAGTTTAATTAGGTGTGGGATCATATCACCACTTTTTGCTGATATTTCCTCTCTGGTGACTGCTTTTTCCTATGACCAGTTGCTCATTCCTCAACTGAACAATTTGGTATAGGATAGAGAAAATTTTCTCCCATCCTTAATCCCTCCCTTCCCTTACCTGCTGCTTCTCCCATATCTCTAGCACAGAAAAGATGGGACATGCATTGGCACAGCCCCTCGATGTCGCTGGCACATTCACTGAATGCTCCGTGGAAACAAGTTGCAGTACTGCCAGCCAGGGCAGTCTGGGGGATGGATGTTTGCATGTCCTATACAGTCAGGCCTGACTAGTGGAAAAGTTACCTTGGGAAGGTTGTAGCTGTTATCCCATTCCCAGAGCCATATACAAAAAGGTGACTTTGCTGTCTCTTGTTCTGTGCTCAGATGTTTCAACTGATGATTTATACTCATTGCCTCCAGTTAGAAGTTTGCACTGCCAATGTGACATAGATCAGGTGAGCTGAGTTCCTCCATTTTAAAACTCACACACATTTAAAAATAGTTAAGGATAATTTCAAAAGCAAAACAAAACAAAACAAAACAAATCAGGTGAATTTAGGAAAAAAGTTTTCCATATGTGATAAATTATTTGTTACACAAAAAATCATTATGCAGTTAATTTTAACAGTATGTCAAAGAGCTCTCTTATTTGCTTTGATGGATCACACAAAGGTGTTTCTGCTATTAAGACTGGAGACATTTAGATGTGACTGTAAATGTGGAAACTTCTGCAAATAATTACAGCATGGGAGAAGGGAGCTCATAAACATTCTGTGTTTGTCATAAATAGTTATTAGCCTGGATCTTTTGTCTGCCTGAATGCAAAGCCATCTTTCTTCGGTTTGTTCTTTAATTGTTACTGATGTTTGTCACTTTATGAGGTTAGGGGATCATAGTAACATTTATAAAAGTAGGAACACCATACTAGTTTACATGCATCTCAAAATATCAGAAACTTTCTAATTTTAAAGGTGAGATAGTGTACTTTTCTAAATACTTCTCATTCCAGAAGACTTCTGTTTCCCAATTCTAGGCTACAGGCTAAGAAAATTAATAAATTTGCTTTTTGGAACTTGGACAGACTATTTGATGGATAGGGAATTTGCTGGATGGCCACAGTTTTAAACTAAAGGAGAGTAGGTTTAGACTGGATATAAGGAAGAAATTGTTTACTGTGAGGGTGGTGAGGCACTGGAACAGGTTGCACAGGGAAGCTGTGGATGGCCCATTCCTGGAAGCATTCAAGGCCAGGCTGGATGCAGCTTTGAGCAACCTGGTCTAGTGAACAATGTTCCTGCCCATGGAAGGAGAGCAAGATGGTCTTTAAAGGTCCTTTCTAAACCAAATGATTCTATCATTTTGTGGTTCTATGATTTTATACATGACATTTAAACAGGTACATGAATGAGACATGAATATGTATTTAACACTAGAAGATGTTACATTTTTTGAAATAACAGGTGAATCCATCTCAACAAAAATTCCAAAGACATCTGGGTATATTATTTGTCTGCACTTGTAATGCACTGTTTGAAAAGGATACAGTAGGTAGCAAGGCAACAAATTAAAGAGATGAGATAGCAGAAAAGCATAATAACTTCAATGGACTTTTGTTTGCATTTTTAGGAATGAAATTACCCAGGGAGCTGCTTGGCAGGCTGTGTTCTCCTGCACCCTCTCCTGGCTTGCTTAAGAGTGGCACTACAGCTTGGAAAGTGTCAGGTCTTTTGGGGAAGGAGAGGATGGCAGATGGCACCTACATTTTTAATGGAAATTCAAGGTGGAAATAAAGTGGATGAAAGAAACAAAATTATTTTCTTCTTTCCTGTAGGTGCCATGAGCCTATCTACAGGATTGAAGAGGGGTTATATTTGTCATAAATTGTTATTCATAATCAGTTGATAAGGTTGTGAAGGATATGAAATCATACAATTGCATCTTCACATGCTCAGAAACAGACCCAGAAAAGGCACAGAGCTGGCACTTGCAGAGAAGTCAATCCAGTGGGTACAAGAACATTCACTTCCCTTCTGCCTTCCCCAGCAGTGCAGCTGTGGCTTTTGGTTATTAACCACAATGTATCCCAGGGAACACAGTACAGGGCTTTTAGCTGTAGTTTTGTAAGGAGAGGAGCAATAAAACAAAATCCGTGTACTGCAAAATTTGCTTTCCTGCCTAACATGAATAATTTCAACAAAGTATGCACAACAGAAAGAACACTTTCCAATCAGGCAACCACTTGCTTGCAGATATAGTCCTAAAATGCAGGAATTGCATTGGTCTTTCATTTCATTTCGTGCATATGAATGCTAAGATGTCATGAAATGAAAAGCAGGGCTCTTAAGATCAGGCTGTTTTATGAAAATGTTGACAAATTCTATATTGTAAAAATGTATTAGATTAATGAAAGTTATATTTTTTGTGACTTTGAGGGATTTTGTAAGTATGTTTATATTTAAGGTGCATGAAATACATGAGTAGATGAATCATATATATGTAAATAAATACATATAGAAAACTTTGCATCTAAAAGAAAGAAAATATGTGTTTAAATTACTTTGAAGATGTGAGTGATTTTCAAGGCTTTTGACAGCCATTTTCTCATAACAGCATGAATAAGCTGAATGCAAGGCAGTAGTTCACCAGAGATTTGCTACCTTTGATCCATGGGTATGTCACGAAGGTGCACAAATTCAACTTTACGCTGATAACTAACTCGGCCACACTTTAATTCACAAAGCCAAAGGCCAAAAGTAGCACACAAGAGGGTAACCACAATGACACTCCAGTGAGAATTTGCAGTATTGGTGTGCCAGTTACCAGTCAGGATGTTAGAATCATAGAGTCACGGAATCCCTAAGCTTGGTAAAAGACCTCAAAGATCACCAAGTCCATTCATCAACCTAGCACTACCATCATTTTCAACATTAAGCCATGTCCTCAAGTGTCACATGTCTACATTTTTTGAATGTTTCCAGGGATGGTGACTCCACCACTTCCCTGGGCAGCCTGTTCCAATGCCTGGCAACTCTTTTCATGAAGAAATTTTTCCTGATATCTGATCTAAACCTCTCCTGGTGCAACTTGAGACCACTTGCTTTCATCTTGTTACTGGGGAAAAGAGACTTGACACCCACCTCATTCCAACAATTTTTTTTGTAATCACTAAATCAGTCTTCCACTCAGAGTAATGACAGTCACACACCAGTGTCTCCATAGACGTGAATTTGACACAAAATCACACCCCTTGTGCTGTATGAACAATGGAAAAGAAGAGACTTTTTTTCCTAATGCACATCTATTTCTACTGTTAGAGAAGCTATTACTATTTGAATAAGAACAAAAATTAGTTGGAACTCATTTATCAATATTCTTTTCATTTGCCAGCTATTTTTAGGGTTTTAGAGAAATCACATTTTTGGTAATTGTTCAGGGGAAGAGAAAGTCCCTTAAAGATTTACTTAGATGTTGGGGGGACAAATGCAGCTGTCCAACCTGTTAATCACAGAGGAGTCTCACAGGGCTAAGCTGGTAGCAACAAACTTCTGCATAAGCGTGACAGAGGCTTTTAAACTGGAAAGCTCAGAGAACAGAAAGAATCTTGCTCTAGCCAGAGCTGCCCAACTTATCTGCCTTCAAGGGTTTCATCAGAGATCCTGACCTATCCGAACTGATGGTTTTTATTGGGCAAAAGCACTTTTCATTCTCCTAATAGATTGAAATTTCCTATGAATTGTGCTAGAAATTTCTGCTGATCAAAATAAATGTAATAATTACATCTACATGAAGAATAAAGTATAGATAATTCCAATTAACTTGATAATCTAGGGTGCTGCAAAAATTCCTGCGGTAGTTAACATTCATTTGCCAAAGCCTTCAGCATTGAGAGGGAGGGTAACTACTTTCCTCCCATCTGACATTTAAATAAAAATTGAAGTGATATAATTGAATTAATATAAATATAGATATAAGATTCTAAATTTTTAAAAAAATAATAATCAGATCTGTTACACTTCCCTTTTAAATCCGTCATCTGCATTTAAACCAATTGCACTATCACCTTTCAGAAATACTGCAGAAAAGTAGGTCAGGAAAAAAATGCAGTGCTACTTTCAATTTTACAGAATTTAATGGTAGTACAGAAGTTTTCAGACTATCAATTTTTATATCAATTCACTGAAGTAGCACTATTTAGTGACCCAGTCACCACAGCATTGCTGTAGCTCATGCAACTTAAATTAACTATTATTATTTAGGCTTATAGAAATCTAATGAATAATATTTTCAATTCTATTTTTATTGAGATTTAATGATAGATTATCTTCCAAATCTTAGCATTCTACAAATCTGTAGTAAAAACTCAATTGATTTTATGCCTTATAAGCATGCTAAATTCTTTTAACTTTATAAATAATTTTAAAGGATTTAGAACTAGTTTAGTATTCATCAGCTCTTCCTTTAGGCAAAGAAGAAGGCAACACAAGCCATGCAACCTTTGAAATGCATATAAAGGAATTTACTGTTTTCTGAGGAAAGAACAGCATGCAGTTTTTGGTGAATATGTACTAGGAGTGGTGCTGTGCTAACAATTAGATAGTGGGTTAGATATGGGCATCATTTGCAATTACTAATCAAGCGGTATTTATTTAAAAATCCAAGGGAGGTCCTGATCCAGAATGTTTTAAATTTTGGGTTTAGGAAGAGAGATTCTCATAAAAGAAGCAGCATTTCGTATCCATGTATCTGAAGGAGTGCTTCTTCAGTATCTAATGTAAGACACCGGCTGGCCTTAAGACTTGTCCTTATGAATGGGGGAAGGGACAGTGGAAATATGGAAAATGACTCATGAATATAAAAATAGGATGTCTCCTGCTTCTTTGTCTATGCTTCAGATTCAGATTCTCTCACACAACTGTATTACTTACAATGTTATGGAGAGCATCTTGGGTAATTGATTGCCTATGTAGGGAGATGACCTGTAAGGTGATAGAGAAGGCTGCACAAAAGGAGAAAAAAACTCCTGATGGTTTCCTGGAAGACCCCAGCACTGGGAATGGAGAGACATTCCCAGAAACTAATAAGAGGATTAAATGAAGAAAGGAGTGATATGGAGATAACACAGACTTTTTTTGAAAACATGCTGCCAAACTGGGACACAGGAAAACGATCCTTGAGCCTATGTCCTTTGTCTATCACCCCAAAATTAGTTTATTGACTATAGCCACTCAAACTGCCTAAGGAAAAAAAAGGTATCAAAAGAGATTGGAAGTTCCATCAACTCTGTGGAGGTAGCTGACAGGGCTGTCTTTTCTCCTTCCACTTCTGGGGGCACCTGGAAGGCGAGACGTATCTTACACACGCTTCTATCTTTACTTGCTTCTAAATAACTAGAGCTTACTTTTTCTTCATAGTATTCTTAGTAAGTTGCTGTACTTAAAAGTTTTTGCTTGTTTCTTCATAGTATTTTTAGTGCTTTGTTTTAGAATGTGTGCTTTTTTATTATTACTTTATTATTATTACTACATAGCTAAGTGTAATTTTTGCAGTTAGACCCTATTCCAGACACAATGAATCCTATATATTGTCACAAATTTGTATTAATAAATATGTTATTTCATGAACTGATAGAGTGAGTCCCTTTTCAGGTGCTCGCAGTTTCGTTGATGGCAAAATAACTCATAGGAGAAACTTGCTGAGGGGTTTCCTTATCATTATTAAGTGCAGTCCCTATATAAAGGTATCAAATGTCCTGCCCATCTCAGTGAATCTGTTAAGCAAGGGGTCTCCTCTTAATGAGACGCTAACACATTGTTTGGACATTAAAAGGCTTTGATGTCCTGGGGGGGACAATGATAGACAAAAAATAAATTAATACAGGTGTAGTAGGTTTCTGTGGCTGGGTTTTGGTAGCGGGGGTGGGGGTGGGGTAAAGGGGTGACTTCTCTTAGAAGTTGCTAAAAGCTTCCCCTGTCCCATGGAGCCAATGCCAGCCAGCTCCAGAATGGACTTCTTGCCACTGGCCATGGCCAAGCCAATTAGGAGTAACACAAACACCTCTGTGATAACATATGTAAGAACAGAAGATTGTTGATCAGAAGAATTCCAGCCAGGGAAGAGCGGAGTGGGAACATGGGAATAACAACGCAGACACCAAGGTCAGTGCAGAAGAAGGGGCAGGAGGTGCTCCAGGTGCTGAAGCTGAAGCCCCTGCAGCCTGTGGTGCAGGTCATGGTGGAGCAGCTGTGACCCTACAGCCCCTGGAGGACCATCAGGATGCAGAGACCCACCTGCAGCCCATGGAGAAGCCCATCCAGCAGATGGATGCATGAAGGAGGCTGTTACCCCATGGGAGGCCCAGGATGGAGAGGGGTTCTGCCAGAGACCTGAAGCCCATGGAGAGGGAAGCCCAAGCTGGAGCAAATTTTTCCAGGGTAGGATTTGTGGCCCCTGTAGGGGACCCATGCCAGTACAGCTCATCCATGAAGGACTGCACCCCATGGAGGAGTGACCCACAGGACAGCAGTTTGGGAAGAACTGCTTTCCGAGGGATGGATTCACATTGGAGAGGTCCATCAAGGACTGTCTGCCGTGGGAGGGACCCTACAGGAGCAGTGGAAGGACTCCTCTCCTGAACAGTGGCAGAAACAACTGACCGTAACCCCCATTCCCCATCCCCCTGCACCACTGGGAGGGGAGAGGGAGAACATGGAAGGAGGGGTGGGGGGGAAGGTGTCTTTTTAAGACTGTTTTATTTCTGACTCTTTGGCTCTTATCCTTTTAGTAATAAATTTAAGTACTATCCCCACTTTGAGTCTGTTTTGCCTGTGTAGGAAATCAGTAAGTGACCTCTACCAGCTGTTTTCTCAACTCTTGAATATTTAGCTGTTTTATTTTTCCTCTCTCCTCTGTCCAATTGCAGAGGGAGAGTGAGAGAGTGGCTTCAATGGGTACCTGGCATCCAGTCAGGGCCAACCACTACAACTGGTTGGACAGAAAATTCTTCTTTTCTGCCCCTTTTAACATGACATGACCAAAAATCTAATTCCTCAGACCCTCAACTACCATCTCTCTCTCCCAATGTTCTGAAATATTTAGTAAGAAAGCATTCATGGATTCTTCACTTCTCTTGACTGGCAGATACACAACCACCTGCAATTTTACAGTGCACAGCTAATCAATGTCTAGGACTGTTTTGCAGCCCACAGTCTGGGTCACTGGCTCTGAGGACAGACTTACTGAAATACATCCTCCACATGTCCCCACACATATTGATGGCTCAAATGATTGAGTACATTGTCTTGGATCTTGTAGTACTTCCTTTACCTTAGCTTAGGAGTTATCTCAATACCAAGAAAAGGACAACATCTGAGGGCTTTGATAATTCTCAGGTGAAGATCTCCCAGCCCATTTGCTATAGCATTTCAATCAGTTGCAAAATATTCCTTAGAGCCAGAAAAAAATATGCCTGTCTAAACAACCCAACATTAATTTCCAAAATTATTTTCCAAGCTATTTTCTTGAAGAAGATTAAAAACTAAGTGTCAAATTCTTTCTGTGAGCAGAGAATTGAAGAAATTTGCCACACTACCTAACAATTTTTCACAGAGGCACTTAGGGTCTCCTGATGGGCAGTTAGTGCAATCTGAGTCAATTTACCTCTTCTATGCTAATGTTTATTGATGTAATTTTGCTGCATTCATTGTGAATACTCAAAATCTTCAAATACAGAAAAGAAAGAAAAAGATTTCTTTTGCCATTTTCAGAATCCATGGCATACACAAATGACACATAGTATTTATTAATTGCTCAGCTTTATGTGTATTCAGCACATCCTAGAGAAAGGAAATTATAATTAATTCTTTCACAAAACTGATAACTTTAGTATGGTAATTCTATGAGAAATAGCGAGCTCCTAAGCAAATAACCAACATTTATAATCTCAAAGCTCATTATCATCAGGTGAATTATCTCTTTAACCACCTTTGGTCCAAAAGGATGTATTATGTTGCCAGTGATCTTCCTTGTCATTATACAAAGCAATTTAATTAAGTTCATAATAAATTCCTCTTCTGTACCCTTACACATTTTATGTGACAAATGCAATTAATTCATTTTTGCAATATATAAACGTCAATAAAGTAAATAAAATATGTCTCTCACAGTTGTTCTGTAACGCTTATAATTTGTTTCTATTACAGTTAATGTCTTTGGTATGGACAGATCAGAAATTAGTCAATTTCTGTAAAACTCCATAAACCTCAAACCCAATGCTATCCTTACTTGTAAAAGCACAAAAACCTGACTCCAGTGAAGTCACCATGGTTCTGTTCTAGGCCCATTTCTAAGGTTGTGCCAGGTGCAATGGAAAGTTACAATTTCGCAGCCTGTCATCTTGTTCTTTTCCATAGTCAGCACGGGCTGAGAAACAGGGAATAGAATCTTCTTACTGTCAAACCTGTGTGTGTGCACAGCTGAGAGCTGTACAAAATTACTGTCATATTCCTTCTTCATAGGTGATGAAGAAATTATCCATATACTAAAATTGGTCCTTAAGTGATCCTAATAAAGGAAAAAAGTCAGGCACAAAGCTTCTATAATGTAGCAAGTTATGTTGCATTAATTAAGCTGTAGTGATGAGCTTCATGCTTATTTTTATTATAGATGCAAAGTCACTTTCGTTAATTCAGCTGTTTTTCAATGCAGCCTAAAATGTCTTAAATTACATCACCCTTCTGCCAGACTAGGAAAGTTCAGCCTCTATTCAGCTGATAAATTTGAACACTTGTTTCAGTTGCCTTTTTGTATAGAATATTTTGTTTGTATTTTACTTGAATAAATTAAGATACTGTAGAATCTCTATATTAAATTCAACTTTTCTGAAGACTGAGAATAATTTATGTTTACACACATATGCACACTGTTTTATTGCTTTATTTATTTCATATCTGTAGATGTTTAAAATCTGATCCTGATCTTGAGTGTAAAAAAAATAGTACAAAATTATGAGATATATAAAATTTGATAAGTATGACCAGTGGTTCAGAATATCCCAGATTATACAGCTGATCATAAGTCTCCACATGCACAAGATGGTTCTAAGCTGAACCAACACATCAACATGTTACTGTACATCAATAGCTTTCCAGCAACTGGCTTGGGAATTGTTTGCTTCTCACAAATGAATGGGGAATAACCTTTCAATCTGTAAAGGGCAAGATTTCTTAAATTACCTCATACTTTTTAGGGGATAAGAGGGCACGTAGACAATTACTGTGGAAAAAATGATGTGTGGTTCCTTATTCTGTGCACTCAAAGTCCAGTTCCCGGTAGAGCTAAGCAGTATCACAGACTTCCCTGTGGAGTACTGACGGGGAAAGAGAAAATTACTGTAAATTACTAGGGGACCTTAAAGTAAATAAGGGTGGCAGAGCAGATTTTTTCTTCTTAAAGCCCTAGCCTGGTTATTGCTAGAAGCATTTTTTTCTGAACTGATTCTGAGAATCACAAGTTTCATCAAATAAGGATTCAATAAACACATTTTATATAATTTCAGTGTAAGTAAAAAGAATCTACAGAGAACCTTTTCTTAGGTCTTTTGAACAGCAAAGATTATGTGTGGTTTTATGACAAAACTGAAAACAATAAAGAATTGAGAGGATATTTGATTTCCCAGATGCTAGACATATTAAGGTATCTGTTCTTTATAGGATCCAGACCCAAAAAATTATTCATACAGAAACTCCATATGAACTCCTTATATGACCAGATAATTCCAATACATTTCAGATGAGACTGTGTGTATCTATATTGGAGTAAAAGCTGGCATTCAAGGTCATGTACTTTATTTACGCTGACTTCAGCAGGGCTAACTGGAGTGCAGCAGAATTTGAGTGTGGCTCAGTGAAGCACATGGCCGTGGGCATCCTTGGCATGGGAAACTTAAAATATAAATGAGAATTTCAGCTTTCATTTTCCTACAAAGATAGCACAGAAAAGGAAACCCAGCTATTTCTGTGTGCAAGATTATGACAGCAAAAACTAGGGCACCTCTCTGTAATGGTGTTGCCTACATTTTGTTAAAAATCATAGGTTCTTCCCATAAAAATTCACTGCTATTCCTTTCCGCTCTGTAACATATTTACCACTTAACATCAAGGAAGAAAACAATAATAATGAGCTTCAATATATACTCTCAACAGATCAAGTCAGAAAGAACAGCACATACCACATGCTTCTCTTCTGAACTGCACACTAAGCACCATGAAGACCTCAGAATTAAATGCAAACAGGTATGCCACTGCTTGTGAGCCCACATTTCCAAAGAACACGCTGCCTTGTCAGTTAGCCGATGTTGATCCTAATGAGTTGAGCACAGTTGATGTTCACATTTACACATTTTGATCTCCTAAGGTACTCTGACTTCAACATTTTGATGTTAAATAACAAGATTTTATAAAAAGAAAAGGATAAAAATAAGTTACATCAAATCAAATATCTATGCAGACTAGACCAGCCTAGACCAGACTAAACTTTTTCAGTTGAAGGGAACCTACAGTGATCATCTATCCAACTGCATGACCACTTCAGAGCTGACCAAAAGTAAAAGCGTGTTATTAAAGACATTGTCCAAATGCCTCTTGCACATTGCAAGGTATCACAACCGCTCTAAAAAAACCTGTTCCAATGTCTGAATATCCTCTTGGTAAAGAACTGTTTTCTTTATACACTTCTAAACTCAGCAAAATTTAAAAATAAGTTTTTTCCTGTGTAGAACATTTCCAATAAAATTTTCACTTCCTGAAAAATTACAAGGCTAAATAATATAAGGCTAAGTAACAAGCCTTAATAAATATATAAATAAGTAAATATAAGGGATCTGCAATCAGAGTGATAACTACTGTTTGTCTGTCAGACACTGTGGTTATGCTGGATTGTACAGCAGATCTGGGCTGGTTTTCACTCATGTCGAAATGCTGCTTACATTGATAAAGACGATTAAAATCAGCTATTTGAATAAATATGAATATGTATATGTATATATATATTTATTTATGAAATGCTCTCTAAAAGGCCAAATAGTATCTAAACCAATATTTTAGGCATTATTGTAACAGTCAGAGATTAAGATTTCTTTGTTACTGTCTGAGATGAAACATGCTGATTTCTTGACTGCTGTATTATTTTGAGCTATGAACATGAAGGATTTCCAAAATTATTTCCCTCCCACAACATTATTTTGTTAATCTTTTTAGTATGGCTTCCTGGAACAAGTCCTGTTGATTTGATTCAGAGAAGCAAGCAGAGCTTGACCAGCCGTGTCAGTACAATAGGAACGATAAATTTCCTTCACACTTTAAACAAGAAAAGACTTGCCTTTTGAGAAGAAGAGATGAGATAACACAGAAACAGCTGTGTTCTTCTTAGAGAACCCTGTCTTGGACACACTGGTAAAAGATATCTTCCTTTTTGATCTGCATCCAAAGAATAAAGCTGTTTAAATACACTTAGCATGCGGCTGCTGTGCTCCTTCCAAAACAGAAAACAGAGAGACATGCACTGAGTCCTTATTTGCAGAACTGCACCTTTGTTCTAGGCAGAATGCTAATGGAAAACCTGCTACTTCACACTGCTCCTGCTACTTTGCAGAGCAAAGATTAGATCTGACAAAGAGCTTCCAGCCAAATATCCAGTTAATAAAATCAGACCCACTGTGCTGCACCCTTTCAGAGTGAATGTGAGCAGAAACCAGCAACAGTTAAGGGCATCAAAAAATGAAGCTGAATAGTGTTTGTTGCCTTTCCAAGAAATTCTTGTACAAGCATATTCAAGCAATGAAAATAAGATTTGATTGTTGACTGATTCTTCCCCTTTCTTAACATGCTTCTATCAAATACAGTGAGTCTATCTCAAAGACAGTATGAATCAGACATGTCAGTACTTTTCTGGAACACTATACGCCTTCCGTGAGGGACATGTATTGTTTAAAATGAAAAAAACATGTATAAACAGCAGTAAAGAGACGAAGTGAAGCAAGAAAATACAGTGTAAAATTAGGAACTTTTTTTTTTTTTAATGAAGTCCATGATAGTGTTTGAGTAATTTAGTTCTGTGGCATGAAACAGTAGATTCCGGTCTGGGCAGTGCCATCTGTCCCGTGACAAGTGTCACAGCTGGAACTGGAAAAGAAAATAATCTATATTTTCAATGAATGTGCTCACACGCTTTGAGTACTGTAAGTTGACAGAAGGTTGGTTACATGGACGTTCACCTTTTTTCACTCTTTAGTAAATATTCACAAACTCATAAGTAAGGAAAAAAAAGGTATTAAAAGTAACAGGTGTTCAAATCATAGGATAGCAATGGTGTTACTCACTAGAGAAACTCCTATCACAGTTCCCTAGGGATTTTCCATGCCTACAGTCCCCTTTTTTTGGGATTTCCATCATGTTTTCTTTGTCTCAGGAGTGCTTTTTTGCAGTGCTTATGTGTGTGAGTGCCTTATTACCTTTATGTGCTTCTCATTCATGTCCTTCTTTTCTGGCCACTTGCCAGCCAGAGAACAGCTTCCCGTGTCCCATTTTTCTTCCTAATAAGCCTCTTCTAAGGCTTCTAGGGTCCCCACATGAATGACTCACAACCCCCCTGTGGAAGTAGCCGTTGTCTTGAGTGCTTCCTTGACACAGGTGTTTGATCTTGTCTTTCTCTGATCTCTTTCAAGTTCTTTATTAATTACAGAAGGGAAAGAATATCACCTGAAATCCAGATTTCTTCTTCAGTTCAGCCTAGATGTTTTGTTTTCAAGGAAGAGCGTGGAATCTCTTAATGTGCACTGTTAAAACCAGCTAACTGCTAACAAACACTTGATCACAAGAACCCTCCCATAACTTAAATATGATTATTTGCTTTAAACCTACAGCAGATTCTGAAAAAAATCACCATGTAAAATCATTGCAGAAGCTAACTGCACTGGAGAAAGCTGGTTTAGTCTAGGGACATTGATATCAAAATGTGTCTTTTGGAAAGGGATTAGCACTGTTTTAATCTCCTTTAATATTCATAGAATCATGGAATGATTTCATTTGGAAAGGACCTTGAAAGATCATCTAGTACACCCCACTCCCATATGAGGTAACATCATGTTAGGATGTTTGTATAAGAAGTAAAGTTCTCCAAAGTGCAGATATGACGTAAGACTGCCAAAACCTCCTCCCTTCTGCCCCGGTGCCTGCGGGAAGCGCGGCGGCGGCGGTGACGATGCTCCCGCCTCCAGCACCGCGGACAGCGCCGGGCGGAGGGGACCCGACCCTGGCCCGCGGAGCGGACCCGCATCCGACGAACCTGCGGGGCGGGCAGGGGGGCCTGGCAGCCTGCCCTGCAGCTGGGCAATGCCGGCCTTACGGCCTTGGCTAGATTGTCTCTGAAGTACGCATGATGTGTGCATCCGACGGTCAGCTTAATGGGATGTAAACCAGACTCCAGCCTTACGGGAATCGTCCTTATGCAAGGAGCATGATTGATGATGATGGGAAATGGACTCACACTCGGACATTCTGAATAGAAGAGCTGAATGATTTGCCCCTCTCTGAATGTAGTGTCAATAGGGCTTTGAAACAGCAGAAGACTGGCACAACATAGCAAAGTATATTATATATATGCTGAGGTCCACTCAGTGTTACATTAGAAAAATTTTATCTATGTCATAACTTGCGTATTTCACTTAGATGAGTCAGAGAGCACACGTGCTTCATAAAACTTATGCTCCAAGGTAGATGGTACGAATTATAGAAATGAAAAGGTATAAAAAAGCATTATTTACATTTATGTTGTTTGAAGGGTTGAATCTACATACTAAATGACAACAGTTCTGATGACAAGTAGCACAATTCAACAGAGTTAACAAAATAACATGCAAACAAATCAGATAGTCTTTCTGAAGCTTCTTGGGTGTCTCCAGTGCTGCCCTGTTGCTTAGTAGATGGGTGGAAGACTGATATTTCCTCAAAAATCTTTGCTTTTATTGCTTATGTGCTTCTGGCTGTGGAACACATCAATGAGAAAATCTCATGATTTTCCTGCTTGCTAGATTTTGGCTCTTGATGAAAGATCTGAACTCATTGCTGTCATATAGCACATGCAGAGTAGTTTGAGCCCTTTCATCTGAAAAAAGATATTATTCAGACAAAACTTCAAACAAAAAGGCAATACTTCAAAATACTTCAAAATCCATGCAGGCAAGGTAGCTCAGTGGCAAAAAAAATGTGCTTTCTTTTAGTGGAAAAAACCTGAATATGTGGTAGATGAATAGATAGTCTTGACTATGTGGGTTTAAAGCAGCATTTGAGATTATTGTTGAAGTGTTCATGTGCACTTTAAATGGGCTTTTTATACATTCAGTTGTAGCTGCTTCTCCCATTTTGAAGTGAGAAATGCTTTTCAAAAAAGCAGACATACTTTTGAACAAGTGCAGCCTGTAAAGTGCTGTTCATAAAAAGGAATCATCATATGACCTTCTTTTCCATTCAGTGTGTTAGCTAAAATGTTTTTGGCACAACAACGGAAGAGATGGCTCCTTGCCATATGCCTCTCTCTCATACCTGGAGCCATCAGCTGCTTAGCTCCCCTCCCTTTCTCCCTCACTGCAGCCCTAAAATATAAAATACTTGATAAATGTACATTAATTATAATGTATGTTAATTATAATGTTTTTCACATCCCCATATTAAATTGAATGTATATATGAAGTTCTCAAAACTGGGTAGGTAAGATATCCTGTTTGTAGGCTCTTAGACAGAAAAGAGATAATTCACAGTAGTATTTTTAGAGGTGCATGTGTTTAAAGAATAAGGTTTTTTTTCCTTGAGCTTCACACAGTCTTAGGATGCACTGACACAGATATTCTTAAACACAGAGCTAACATGGTACTTCAACAAGCTGTGATCTAAGCACAAACTGAAAAATAATCAGTTTCTGCTGTAGTGTTTTTGAAGGACAGAGAAGGTATTAGGAGCAGTGACATCACATGCACCCTACCAAAACTCCTGTTGCAGCTGTGGAGATAGAGTAAGCTGTGAAGCAGCCATGCCATCTCCATAGTAACAGAAAGGCAAGGATGACAATTCAGTATTGAACATGCACTATATTCCCATTGCTATGCAACCTCTTGCCTGAGGAATTTTTATGTGCAGTCTCCAAATAGAACCTTGGTTTTGCCCTAAACCATCTGAAAATACAGAGATTGCAGAGCAATCCTGTACTGCTGGACAAGTCTAAATAAATAAAGGAAAATTTTATGTCAGAATGGTAATGCATCACAAATGTAAAAGCCGTAAATATATTTGCTGAAGAGACTGTGGAATAAATTTTACACTTACTGAATAAAGAGTTTAGTGACATTATATGCTTTCAGACTCCCTCTGTTCCCTCCCCGCTCAGGAAGCTCAGCTGCAAATCTTTCAGTTGCTCAGTGAAAGGATGTGGATTAGATGGTATGTTACCCACAACTGCCTCTGTGAATCACCTGGCAAAACTGTTGTTTTTCTTCACCAAAGAGGAAAGCACAAATGGGTTCAAATTAAATTACCTGAAAATATCAGAGGGAAAAAGCTATCTTCTATACAGTATCTAAAAAGCCTCCAGTGTTTTGGAACGTGGTTATTGGTGGGTACATCTGTGTCATTTTTTCCCAGCAGACTAGGGCCTGCTATATCCACACACCAGATTTCTCCACTTTCCATCAGGCCAACTGGTACCCACATAAGCATATTAGTGTGATGTACTATGGTGCACCTCTTACCAGTGTTTAATAACACAGGCTTACTGTTCTGCTCACCTCAACTTCTGGGATGTGGAAATGTGAGCTCAGTGTTACCACTGATTGTGCTGATATACCACAAAGACTTTCACATATTCTGTTCCTTGGTTAGTGCAGTAAATTTGTATGCAGGCACCATGTTGCATATTCCTGAGATTTAAGTTTGCTCACACAAAGGGCAAAACATAATGTGAAAACCCGCAGTTGGTACCATGACCTTTCTCTTTGTTTATAAATCTGAATATAATGCTTATATTTAGAAAATATGTAAGTGTGGCTAGTTCTTCTCCACACTTTTTCCAAATTTTGTCCTTCTATTGATGCCTTTCTCATTTCTTCCCCCAGCAAATTAATCTCTTGTCTGTCTCTGTGTACCATATTTTATTATTTTTATTGCTTCTTTCTCTGGGATTTTGTAGTGTGTCTGTATAGAGAAGGTTGACACGGTCAACGGGCAGAAGGATTGGAATCCCTAAGGCAGGAAAATGTGATCTGATTTGCATAGTATTTTTCTGTAATGGTGAATCTTCCACTGAAGCATCGAAAAGAGGATTTATACATGGTCAAGGATTTAACCCACAGTTCCCAGATGGGATGGTGCCAAATATATCAGAAATTCACCCTAAAAGACTTTATTGCTAGAATGCACAGGAAATTAAGTATGTATAGCTGCCTATACTCTTTTCTGCTAATGACTAGATTCTGAATCTTTTCCTCGCTTTATATGAAATGTTTTAATTACATTTCTTTTTAAATCTGTGTATATTTTTTTACTGAATATAGCAAGTGTTAAGACAAGAAACTGCACATCTTAAGCAAGTGAGAAGAATAAAGAAAATGTTTCTGAGATGCTGTTTTTGATATTAACATTTACTGACAAGTTTGTTACACTACCCAGCAGTGCTGACCTTATTATGCCAGTCTCATCTTCAAGCAGCCTCCATGAAGCAATGGGAAAAGAGGGTAGGCTCTTTTTATAAAATACAAAATGTACACAGATCACAGTGCTCATTGAAGCAAACACATCTTATGATGACTTTAAGGGAATAGTAAACAATAATAATAATAGGGTTGTTTTTTCACGTAAGGGGAAAACTACTACTATTCAAAACATTGTGCTGGATTCTAACCAGGACAGATAGGCAGTAATTTTGCCTGACAATTCCATGAGTAAGGCATTTGAAAATAAATCTCTAAGCCAGATATTATTAACTTTGTTATGTATGTTTATGTGCCAAGGTTTTGGGAGCAGTGGAGCTGTAGGGGTGGCTTCTGTGAGAACATACCAGAAACTTCCCCCATGTCAGGCAGAGCCAGTTCCAGCTGGCTCCAAAACAGAGCTGCCACTGGCCAAAGCTGAGTCCTTTAAGCTTTGTCGGTAGTGCCTCTGTAATAACATGTTTGAGAAAGGTTGAATAGTGCTGGGCAGCTGCTGTGAGAGACAAGTGAGAAAATGTGAGAGAAGCAGTCCTGGAGACACCAAGGTCAGTGAAGAATGAAGGGGAGGAGGTGCCCTAGGCACCAGAACACAGATTCTCTTGCAGTCCATGGAAAAGACTGTGGTGATGCTTGTTGTCCTCCTGCAGCCCATGGAGGACCCTACACTGGAGAAGGTGGATATTCCTGTGGAGACCCTACGGTGAAGCACACTCCTGACAGGAGCTGTAGCCTATGGAGAGGACCCATGCAGGAGAAGGCTTTCTGGCAGGGCCTGTGGAGGACCCACACTGGAGAACTTTGTTCCCAAGGGGCTGTACTCTCTGAGAAGGGCCCATATTGGAGAAGTTTGTGAAGGACTGTATCCCATGGGAGGCACCCCAAGCTGGAGCAGTGGAAAAGCATGAGGAAAAAGGAGCAGCAGAGACAAAGTTATCAGTTGTGAACTGACTCCAATACGCATGCCCCATCCCCCTCATCTACTCAGGGCAGAGAAGGTAGAAGAATCAGGAGTAAAGCAAAGCCTGGGAAGAAGGGGTGGTGGTGGGGAAGGTATTTTTAATTTTGTTTTGATTTCTCACTTTTCCTACTGTTATAACTGACAATAAATAACAATAATTTCCCTGAAGTCATGTCTGTTTTGCCCACGAAGGTAATTGGGGAATGATGTCCCTGCCCTAATCTCAACCTATGAGCTTTTTCTTGTTTCTTCTACCCCTGTCCTGCTGAGGAAAGGGAGTAATGTAGTGACTCTCTGAGCATCTGATGACCAGCCAAGGTCAGCCCATCACAGTGAGCTTCAATTTAAACAAGCACATTTCACACTTGTCTCAGTAAAAGTTCCTTTTACATCTCTTCATTGGGAAATATTTCTAATGAGTTTTAAACAAGTGCCAGGTATTCATAGGTTACAGAGTTTTTCTATTCTTTAGGATACCTTTCATCTAACTCTTACCATTTGAAGGTCTTTTCATGCCCCATTGGAAAGTGGTCCATATTCTTGAGCTGTGTAACCAGAAATTTTAGTCCTGTCTGAGAAACTCATGAGAGTTGGCAGGGGAGTTGGAAAAAGATGATCTTTAAGGTCCCTTCTACCCCAGGCTATTTTCTATGATTCTATGATACATTCAGTCATTGCCCTCTGTCCCTCCTTCTGGAACAGGTTCACAGAAAAGCTAACCAAAGGCAAATACAAACCCATTCACTGGAAGGTAAAGCGCTGGCTTCAGACCAGAACATGTCATTCAAACTGCATCAGTGGTGCAAAGAGAGGATGGTTTTATCTTGAAGGGCAGAGGAAAGACACCCATTCTCTTCCTCCCTAATCCCTCTATATCATGTAATAATACAGCCTTGCTTAAGGGAGTTTGTAGAAATCCAGAATAATTTGGTAAATTTGTACGTACTCCCAGGAGTCAACAATAAAATGGGTAGTGATTGAAAGTTTTACTTAGAGAATAGTAAAAGTGTTAGCTGTTTCTTTATAAACCAAGTTAACTTGCAGATAGATTAGGTTGATATGAAATAGTAGGTGATGCAGAACTATCTCAGCTTTACCATATGTAGCAACAGGACTGTTAGAAAAATTCAGTCTTATCCCATGACCAGCATATGAAGAACAGGTAGAAACTGAGCAATTCTGGACAGTTTTGGTACAGTTTTTTTGTTAGAAGCAGTATACCTGTGACTGTCTAAATCAGTCCCTTAGTGAAGATCTCAGTGGGATTCCTCATTGACATTGTCTCAACCATTTCATGATGACTTCTGTTTTTCACATTTTTCTGCTGGATCTATCTAATGTAGTTCCATGATACATTCTATGGATCTGAAGCCCTCAGAGCTTGGGAAAATCCGGCTGATACATACCAAATTAGTGGCAACAGCTGTTACAAACACATCAAACCAGTTTCAACTCAGTGCTGACTTCGCACACAATATCAGATCAAGTTTAAAACCTCTGTCTCTTGTTTTCAAAGTATAAAAGACTTGGGTTCAAAGAGTCTAAAAATTAATTTAACTTTCTAGGTTGAACACATTGACTGAAGATAAAGGAACAAGCAAATGACACAAGTTAATCACCTCTGCTTAATACAGTACCAGAAGAACTTGTATTATGACAGAGACAAAAAGGATAAAACATAGGCACCCTTGCTGATAATGTCACTGGGGGGGGATATAAACAACTTCCTTTTGTCTCCAAAGTGGATCATTTGTTTTGAGAAGTGACCCATGCTTGTAAGAAGTTTCATCAGTCATGTCTTACCCTATATTTCAGTTGTAAAGTGAGTATTTCAGTTTCCAAAGCTGTCAGCCTCATACATGTTTCAATGCCTCATATCCACTGAACTGCTGCTTAATGGCAGTAGCCCTGCAAAGCTTCCATATTCCGGTCTGATTCAGATCCCAGGGTATGTTACTGACATGGAGTGAGATCTTTAGAATATTAACTTCTGCTCTGTGAGCTCATTTCATTTTAAATGAATCTTAGAATGAATCACAGAACCATTTAGGTTGGAAAAGACCTTTAAGATCATCAAGTCCAACTGTTAACCCAGCGCTGCCAAGTCTACCATTAAACCACCTCTCTAAGTGCCACATCTATGTGTCTTTTAATTACCTCCAGGGATGGTGAATCAACCACCTCCTTGGGCAGCCTGTTTCAACGCTTGACAACCCTTTCAGTGAAGAAATGCTTCCTAATATCCAACCTAAACTTCCCCTGACATAATTTGAGGTCATTTCCTATCACTTATTACTTCACAGAAGAGACCTTCCCCCACTTCACTGCAACCTCCTTTCAGGTAGATGTAGAGAGCAATGAGGTTCCCCATGAGCCACCTCAAGACTAAACAAACCCAGCTCCTTCAGTCATTCCTCACAAGG
>JAWWLV010000088.1:134961970-134984207 GCA_035041135.1 Platyrinchus mystaceus
GCCCAGGGAGGTGGTGGATTCTCCGTCCCTGGAGGTTTTTAAGATGAGACTGGATGTGGCACTCAGTGCCATGGTCTAGTAATCACGGTGGTAGTGGATCAAGGGTTGGACTTGATGATCTCAGAGGTCCTTTCCAACCCGGCTGATTCTATGATTATTGCCCTTTATATTTCTGTAGGGAAGAGGAAAACAACAGACATCACAAGGCAAGGGTTTACCAGGACTTGTCTACTGAAAACTGACTGATAAGAATATCTGCATATTTCTAGCTCTAAATACTTCTTTTGAATGGTAGTTGGGGTCTGTGTTTCTTTTGTGGGACATCCTTTCCACATCTAACAGTCCCACCATGGCAGCTTCATATTGAACCAGAGACAGATTATTCCGTCTGATAAATAATATTATTGGCCCCTCTTGAATTACCTCTCATTTTGTAGTTTTCTCCAGCTGAGACACAGAGGTAGTATGTTATTTCTCTTATTTCCAGAAGGGCATTCTGTTGGCTTTACTTGGTTGATGTCTGTATGGATGAACACATGAGAAGGAAAGACCAGGAAACTAAGCTCAGAGGACTTCTGGACCTAACACCAGTGGAAGAGAGACAAAGGGTTTCTTGTACTGTTCTGTGTTTCTACACATTAATTCCAGACCGTGCTTCTGGTTGTATCTGTTTCAGCTCTGTGCAGGGTAGAGTGAAATGAAGGCATGCTGGAATATGAAAGGAGTGAAAGTCACTAAAAAGATCTGTGGGACAAAACTCAGGTACTGCTGACTCCCTTTTAGCTGTAATCTTTTCACTCTTTGTCAGAAATGGTGCAATTAAGGTTTGCAAAATCTTAGGCTAAGTATTTAAAGTATTTTTCTTCAAATGATTCCCATTATTAGCTAATGACATTATTGCCTGTATTGCTTCAATGTTGAGACCTTTATACAAATAAATTTTATGAATAAGGTAATTTATGCTGAGGTCAAGGGCAAGAAATATATTTACCTTAGAATTTAAGAATGAAGTATTGTCTGATTGACCTGAACTTCTGAAGAAAGCAAGTAGAGTTTAACATGTACTTAGGAGATAACAAACCTTAATGTTCTTAGAATTCCATGCTGTTATGCCTCAGTGCAGCCTCATCAGCACTGTCTGGGACTCCTTCCATAAACCTTAGCTTGGAGCTGTGTGGTTAATTTTTATCCAGATCTGCTGGGTAATGTTGCTGAGGTCTGTTCCAGCTCATCTTCTTCTGGGACAGCCAGATGCTGAACATCCCCTCTGAATTGAAAACTGCAGCATGAAGCAGCTGCTCCCTGAAGGAGCAGACACAGAGTATCCTGCCAGAATTGAGAATCTAAAATTGAGGAGAATTGAGGAGAATCTTAAAGTTTAGCAAAATGCATTGTGTACTCCTTTTTCAGATATGGGCAGTAACCCATCACATGGACAATCTTGTTGCAGAGTAACCTTAAAAACCCTAGGTTGGTAATTAAAGGAAGCGTAGGCATGTAATATTATTGATCAGATCATAACGTTTACTGTGTGTTACTTGACTGACTTCAGAAAGAGACTACTGAGGACAGTCTGTTTCTAAGGAGCTAGAAGACTGTTTCTAAGGAGCATGCAAAAAATCTCAGTGGAAGTAGATAAACTACCCTTGTGATAGCCCTCAGTGATGTTAACCTTCAAGGAGGCACATAGCATCTCCTCGTCTCTTCAAATCAAATCAAATCAAATCAACTAGTGCCATTTAATTCATCTACAAAAAGGGTCAGAGTAGCAAAACCCAGAAAAATCAAGTTATTGCACTGAGAAGTTGCTTGTTATCTTCTCAGTGAGCAAAATCTAGTTTCATGTCTTTCCCTTAAACGTATTCAGCTGCAACTGGTTTGAACAACTGATTTGAACACTGCCATTTAAAATCTGCAAGTCTTAGGTAAGAGCAACTGTCCCACTGAGAATGTTCCTGAGGTCTTCTAGGCAGACATGAGAGTGTAATTGTACTGGTCTAAGTGTGGTGTAGAATTATTTTCACATTAGCTATCTGGAGTTTACTTCCCCCTGGTAAAAAAGGAAAAAAACACCAAAGCCAGAGACTTCTGAATTGAACACACTTTGCTCAACAAAAAACATCATTTTTTTCTTATTTAAATAAAAAGCTTGGTTTTGTTTTAATTAAATATTTTTAAGAAACAAAACTGGTACAGTTTGGTTATCAGTTTTTTTCTTCCAATTTTGTAGTAGGAAAAAAATTATGGTAACTTCAAAAATAGCTAAAGGTAGCCTGAACAGACTTTCTGTTTTTCGTCAGAAAACAGTTGTCTGGTTTTGTCCCTTTATTACAGTTCCTCACAGTTTTCTTTAGTAAATAATTGTATTTGATTTTTTTCTTTAAATGTGTGAAGAATTATTGCAAAAGACTAGATTTTTTTCTGCTGAAATGGCTATAGTACTCCTGCCAAAGATATAATCAGACAGTTACAGCAGGAAGTACTCTGATGGTCAAAGAGTCACATACTCTATATGTGACTTATTGTCACAGATCTTAAAATCCTAGCATTTAATTCCCTTAAAAAGGAAAGGGTAAAATCAAAGTAAAATCATGCAGCATAGAACTGTTTCTTTGGTTATAATGGTGTTAAAATCACATATGCTGTTTGTTACTGAAGGCTTGTCAGATGATGTTTTCAATGTTTCCAGGGGTAGAGTATTTTGCTTATGTTTGTATTTCATGGTTGTCAGTTTGAGGAATATTATTCATGTAAGTGCTGCATCTGCTTCCTGTATAAATTTGGAATATTCCCTGTTGATAAAGAATTTTTGTCTAATTAGCTACTTAATTGAAAGCTGAAATCAAAAGCCTCATTTCATATTCTGATCTGCTGAAACCAATATGGGGAGAATAGATCTTGTCCTTCCTTTAGGATCAAAGGCCCAGCCAGGCAACTGTAAATTACACTGGAAGTTTGGAACAAAGAAAAAAACCTTTGTCAGAGGGAAATTATCTTCATGGCCATCTTGAATTGTGAAATGCACTTGATGACTTCTGCTGCATCAGAGTATAACCAGCTGGGCAAGAGAGGGGATTTCCCTAATGTATTCAGCATTGGTGTGGCCTCACCTTGAGCACTCTGCACAGTTCTGGGCCCCTTCATTTAAGAAGGATGTGAAGGTCCTTGATGTGTCCAGAGGAGGACAACACAGATGATGAAAAGGTTTGAAGGCATGTCCTGTGTGGAGTGGCTGAGGACTTTGAGCTTGTCTGGTTTGGAAAAAGAAGGCTGAGGAATGACCTCATTGCTCTCTACAGCTTCCTGAGGAAGAAAAGTGTAGAGGGAGGTGACAAGACGTGAGAATGGTTCAAATCTGCAACAGGGAATGTTCAGACTAGATGTTAGGAAGCATTTCTTTATTGAGATGGTGGTTGAATACTGGAACAGGCTTCCTAGAGAGGTGGTCGGTGCTCCAAGGCTGTCAGTGTTTATGAGGCATGTGGACATGCTTCAAACTTCGGTCAGCCCTGAAGTGGTTGGGCAGTTGAACCAGATTGTTGTACATACCTTTCGACTCCCCTCCTCTCCCCTCCCTTCCTGTCCTCTTGTCCTCTCTAGGCTACTTGGCTGTAATCCTCAGGATAAAGGAACTTGAGTGTACAGCTCTTGGTCCAAGGTGGGTGCTAGTGTTTGAAGGCAAGAGAACAGAGGATTTTGGGAGGTTGCAGTTGTGTGCCTCTGTCATACAGTGGGGATTCGTGTGTTAGGTGCTCATAGTCTGCTCACAGCAAATGGGGAGAAATAATGATCTGTCAGCAGGTCTGAAAGGACAGCTGTGTCATCAGCCATTCTGTGGATGATGTGCAGTATATCCCAAGTCTGCCTGAAGTCTCTTCTTCCCAGTAACAAGCAACAGGACAATAGGAAATGGCCTTAAGTTGTGTGAGGGGAGCTTTAGATTAGATATTAGGAAACATCTCTTCATGGAAAGGGTTGTGAAGCATTGGAAGAAGCTTCCCAGGGAAGTGGCGGTATCCCCATCCCTTGAGGTAGTTAAAAGATGTCTAGATATGGCACTTAAGGACACGGCTTCGTTTGGATTTGGTAGTGCTGGGTTAATGATTGGACTCAATGATCTTAGGGGTCTTTCCTAACCTAAACAATTCCATGATTTTATTCTATGATTTTAAGTCCTGTTTTCCTCTGATGCATGTATAACTCGTTTAGTAGAAGAGATGCCATCCTTTCTTCAGGTTCAGCTGGACATCTTTGCTGAAGGCAGATTTCTGCAGCTTTAAAAGCAGGAAGCAGATGTCTGTCTTGTACACTATAATCTAGGTTGGTGATTAAAGCTTAGATTTAGGAAATGGGAAGATGATTTTCTACTGATTTCCTAATCCAAATCTTATTATGGATTGAGCCCCTTTCCCCCTTCTTCTCCAGAGGGAGCCAAGACAGAAGCAGAAAAAACAGATCCATCAGGCCCAGAAAAATTATGTGGAAAGGATGATAATTTTGAAGACTAGTTTTAGGCCCTTTATGTGCATTACGCAGATTAAGACCTATATCTCATTAGGAATGGAAATAGTATTGAGAACTCCCCCATTGCAAATGTGTTCGTCAATGAGGGAGTAACAGCCAGTCTTTTGCATTTCTTTTGACCCAGTGACTCATCCACATTTCTGCACAGTAGCATACATTTGGCAAATGTGGTATCTAGGATTTTAAGAAGATAGCTTTGTTTAAATTAGAATTTTTGATCACCAAATGCCGACTTTCAGTGTGCAAGTCTCCTGCTTCACCAGGTATCTGTACTTCTGCCTGGACTACACAGACCTCAGAGCATAAATTAAAAATCCCGTGCTTGTCAATATCTCCATACGAGGACTTGGAACTTTCCACTAGTAAATCCTGTTCCAGATGACCTAAAAAAGAAAAAAAAGGTCAATGTTCTTAAATTTAGTCTAACTTGGAAAAACAATGATAAAGGCTGTCTATACATAGCAGTGCAAAGTACCTTCACTGAAATAAAAATGACACAAGTGAAAACTGATGTTTTTCTGATTATGAGTCCTTTCTTATGAGAAACTCTTAAAAGGAAATACATTTAAATCACAATGAAGAGTCACTGAAGACCACTAGATTTTAGAAATGTACACTTGTATTTTGTTAATTTTATTATCTTTCCTCTAGAGGGAAAATATATGCTGTGATGAAAGGTAGGAGCATTGTCCTATTCTGCTTTCCTATAATAAGGGTGATTTGATATGGATCTTTGATTTTCTTCACTTTCTGAATCTGATTTCTGAATAGTTATATGAAACAGAAGTGTTTATTTTTAGTGTGTCTGAGCTGTTCTGGTGTCTTTTTGTTCAGAGTCTTGGAGGGTGTTTTTAATGCAGTCTCTGAAGTTTTCAGTTACTGTAAAATGGAGAGCTGGATTTCTTTCCAATTGACTTCATGGTTGAAAAAAAAAAAAGCTGTTATCAGGTACAGTCTTCTTACCATTGCAAATGGACAGTAAATTTAACTACTGATGAGTGGTTAAGAGGATGGTTTGTAGGCAGGGTATAAACTGAATAATTTTCTCTTATTTTCTAGTAAAGAACTCTGAGATGTAGTTGAAGTGTAGGTAACAGTTTCACTACTGTCAAGCCGTTATTTGCACCCAAAATGTTTGTCCCCTATTCTAGAGAGCAATGTGGGCCATGAGTCATAGTCTGTTATAGACATGCTGAAAATTTGAAGAGGTATTTGGAATAAGATTATCCTCAGCTATCCTACTGACTTATTTTGCCGACTACTTGTGCTCACTGCTGAAAATGTACACTGTGTTTGTTCTCCAAACATGATGTGAGAACATACCTAACTTGAAACCTTACCTGATTCAAGATGCCGACCCAGGCATGTGCTGGGGCCTTTCACAGACCTTTCCTATTTTTTTTTAATCTTATGTTCTCATCGGCTTAGAAGTAAATTAGATGATCACTACACGATAGAAGAAATAATAATAAGAAACAAAACAATGAGTGAAAATATTTTTGTTCACAGTACAGACAGAGATACTTATGAGTCCAGGTCCCCACAAAAAACTTTCACTTGATATAACTGTGCTACGCTAGAGACTGAAAGAGTTTATACAGTTCATTGCCAGGGGAAGTGTAAAAGAAGAAAAGCTTTCATGCAGAAAAAGAAAAGGCTCACAGAGAGTACTTCAGTTGCTGCCTTCTACTTGGTAGGGTACAGAAATAGCGAAGCAAATGAGTTCTTACTTTAAAGAGCAGATGGATGATGGTCAGATTGTGAAGATGATAAACTAGAAATACAAAGAAAACCTGATTAAGCAGTACACTTACACTTCTAAGCACACATGTAGATGTGGAGTTGGACACTTAAAATTGCCATGATAAAATGTACAGCATTAATAGCCATTTTCTACCGCATTGTCCAGCAAGAAAAGATTGTTTTATAATTCACTAGAATGATTTTTGTGCATTATGTGTATCTGTGCTGGCTTTACTGAACTGCTCAGATTAATCAAGAACAAGGCTATAAACAGGCTACCAGATTAGAACTCTCCTTGCAGGAACCGTACCAGAATTTGGAATGTAACAATTTGTAATAGTGGCAAACCCGTTAGATAGTGACATATTGCAGGTAACATTATCAATAGTACTGTCCTTTCACTAACTCAGATAGAGCTTAACAAACCTGAAAGTAGGGCAGAATTGGAGCAGTACTCTTATTCGTTAGAAATAAGATGCATCTGTACACATTCTGAGTGAAGATAAATTGACTTTGTTATAGCAACCAATACCATGATTCTTTTCTTACAGAACTTCATTTGTTAATTCAATAATGAATGACCTGGATGACAGGGTTTATACTGTTTAACATACTTCAGGGCCTGTTTATGAGTCTCGTTTATGTGTATACATCTAATTGGAGATTTTAACAAAATTTCTTCTGACACAAGAGACAGTAGCAAAATGGAAAAGAAGCACTAATTAACTAATAACCAAGAGTTACTAACAGGCTTCAGAGATAAAAATCAAGTGTAGAGGAACTGGTACAGGCTCAAATCCAGTCAGGCAATGAGGAAGGACACTTACACTTAGGCAATGTGTATACTAAACCAGAGGGGACACTCTCATTCTCTGCTTCTCATGACAATTAGGACCACAGAGTTTATATCTACAGAGACAAGTTCTTTCTCCCCCTAGAATAGGATGGTTGGTCCTTGATGCCTCCTGTGGATTTTTTCTGACTTATAAACTCCTAAGGGGAGTTTAACTCCTAAGCTACCCCAGGTGTTGCCTGTGAGAGTGCTAACAGGACAGACCAAAAACATGGCAGGGATGGTGCTGTTAGCGTGGATGAGCTCTTTGTTTATGTGAGAACTTGGGCCTGGGTTCTTTTGGTAGACCAGTAAAAATATATATTTAATGTCCAGAAAGTCCAAATATCCATGCAGACCTTATGCAAAGAAAAGAGATAACTTCTTAGAAAAGCCCAGACAACCAAGCAAGTAGGCAGAGATGTTATCCAGCAATAGCAATAGTGGGGGATTTCTTCTGTACATATCTGAAAAAGAGACCTCAGCTATAGAGGAAATTAGGCTAAGAGTATAAAATAGTTTATAAAATAATGAATTCAAATAAACAACAGTGACACAAAAAAAATAAAGAAAACCCAATACGTGAGTATGTATTGGAGTGTAAAGTGCATCCAAATTTCCAGCTTGCATCCTAGTTCCTGTAGTTCCAGGGATTTAATAACTGTCACAGAAAGTGTGAGCTCCAAGGCACGCTATTAAGAAAATGAAAAATTATTAAATGGACTTTTTTTTTTTTTTGAGAACTACAGATGCACAGAACTATACAACTGCAAAATATTGCTCTACTTTTCACACACAAAATCTACTTTACATTTGCTAAGGTTAGATGAGTAATGTTTTCAACTTAATTAACCAACTAGCCCACATAGTAAGTTATCTCCCTCTGAGATTAACATGCAAAATAGCAGACTGTTGCCTACTACAATTATAGAACAGAACACATAATGTGATTTATAGAGATGAATGAGTTATTGTAGTCACTCAAAATTATGCATAAAAAACACTGAAAGTGAAAAATACCAACTGCAAACTGAATTCTTTTTTTTCATCCACCATGCAAAAAGACTACTTTTTTAGGCTTTTTTATTCAGCTTTGCATGTGTTCAGAGTAATACCTTATTACTTTTGAAACTTGTATTCTCTGGTATTTACTGCAAGACTTTATTTTCTCTTTTAATTTCTTTTTCCCTGGCAATATTTTTGCCAAGTGATTGCTCTGACAGAACCAAGGGAAAAACAGAAAAAGAAAAGTTCATCTGATGATCAGCTAGGAATACATATTGTTCTCTTTCATGATGCTTTATTAGAGGTCTTCTATTGTGACATCATTTGACTATCATCAGCCCCAGATCTGTGTACTGCCAAATCATTTGACAGGACAAATATGAGCCAATCTACACATGGTTACACAATCCCAGGTTCAATGTGCACTAGAGGACTTGCAAGATGCTGCTGTAAGGCCTCAATCGCACTGCCACGCACAGCAGACTGCGTATGTCCACCAGTCCCTTTCTGGACTGTGGAATACCAGCTGGTATGTTCCCTGTGTTTTGGGCAGTTCTCTCAAGGCAGAAATAATATGAAGGCTCAGACAATCTGTTTCCCAAACCATTCACCACATAAAAAATAGACACATTAAATATTTGACATCAGACAAAGGCAGGCTCCCTTCTGCATTTCAGCACAGAGGGAGTGATGTGTCCTTTCCATCTCCCGTCTGAGCAAGTAGAGCATCAGTGGCCTGGATCCACATCTGCTTCATTTTATTATTGTCTCTTGTGTCAGCTGTTATGGCACAGCTGCACCCAGACTCATGGCACAGTTCACTCTCTTACTCCTCATGGACCACAGACCACAGCAGATGGCAGAGGTGCAGGTAAACTTAGCACAGTCTGAGGTGTTCACATTGCTAGTAAATCCTGTGTTGCCTCCAGTGAACAGTTACCTGCTTCAGGTATTTGGGTTCTTGAGGAAACTGCTGATTATGCTAGCAGTTTGGGATTGGGGTGCCTGATGGGAAGGGACATTCAGGTTGGGAAGAAGATAATGGTTTTTGGTAGACGTGTGAACTCCCCACTAATTTGGCATTGTGGATAGCAAACATGAGGATGGCAAGGAGTCTGAAGAAGAAGACATTTGTAGAATCATGGAATGGTTTGGGTTGGAAGGGACCTTAAATATTTATTTACAAGCCCCCTGCCATGGGCAGGGTACCTTCCACTAGCCCTGGTTGCTCAGAACCCCATCCAACCTGGCCTTGAACGCTTCTAGGGATGGAGCAGCCACAGCTTCTCTGGTCAACCTGTTCCAGTACCTCACCACCATCACAGTAAAGAATTTCTTCCTAATATCCAATCTGAAGCTCTTCTCTTTCATCACATTACAGAGGATGGCATTCCCACTCCTGTTACAGTCAACAATCTCCTTTGGGTTAGTAAGATTTGTGAAGCAACATCCAGCCAGGTGATGAACACATGAAGTGTTATGTTATGTTTTGCTCTGTGAGATGCCCCTGTTACACAGACACTGCTAATGGGACGCATTTCATTATCTGTGTCTCCTATGACCAAACCCACTTTCTAATCAGTAACTGCTCTGCAGGGCTGTAAACCACAATAGATAACCAGGGCCACTGTGCTCAGCAAATGCTAAACGGGTCTTGACTGCAAACACAAAGTCTAATAAATCTGTCTGCAGAACACTGATGTCTGTATAGACAATATCAAGGCTCAGCATAGGTGCGAAAAACAGAGAGTTCCTCCTTGCTCTCAAAGCATATATAATATAGAAATTACTTTCATTTTTTCAATGACCTAGTTCATACATCAATGAAAATTTTTTCAGCTAACTCCATGATAAAGATATACTGACATTGCTTTGTAATTATGCAGTCATTCAACATTTCATGGCAAGACTGAGATTTTCCTTTTTTTCTTTTGTATCCTCTGCAGCTTAGTAATAGAAAATGAATGAAGTCATATTTTCATGAATGAGATGAAATACCCAAGTAATTACTGGAAGACTACCAAGTTAATTTCTTGATCAGTTTGGAGGTTGTGTAATTAAACCACAGACTCTAGGTGACTAGGAACATCTGATGTTCACCTTGATTTGCTACCTTAAAAGTATTGAGATAATTCCATTAAAGAAAATGGTTTTAAGCTGGGAGGTAGATAGGAACTGTCCTGTCTGATTTTCTTTTTGTATTTTTTACTTTCTATTTGCTAAAAGTAGTTGGGATCAAGGAAAGAGAGTAACTTTACTTAAATTGCTCCCCAGAACTGAAATTTGATGATACGGAAAACTCATCTACAGGTTTCCTAGCACTCAATTAAAAATGAAAAGTTCATGTGAAAACATAGCCACAAAAAGTTTTAAATTGTTTTTTGCTGTTGTTAAAATGTTTTAGTAAATAGCCTGGTTTCATGAAACAAAATTACCTTACTTAGACATCTTCAGGTAGTACACTGATGTTTTTTAAAAAAAAAATCAAGACAAGATAACAATACAGAGTGTTATTTAGTATTTTAGCTCTTCTTAAGCATGTAGATATGCACCATGAGTCTGAGGCTTCCAACCTGTAGCAAAACTGTTGTTTATTTCAGAGTTTATTACTTCAGTCTTTATTTTGTAATCCAGTATTAAGAGCTGGTACAGAAAATATTAAATCAATTTGTTTATAGTTCTACTATCTAATGATAACTGTAGTTAAGTTTTGAGATTTTAGGTATTTATTCTGAACTCAGGAATTTAAACTATGACAAGGATTGTACAAGACTCATTTTTAACAAGTGGATATTTTAAAAATGCCTACTCGTGTTAATAGAGCTAGCTGTCAGTTTTCTTCACCTTGGTACCTTGAGAGGTATTTCTCAGAGTTTTATCCTGACCTAAGATTTTCTCTCTTTTCTTTGATTATTGCAAGAATGTAAGGTATTAACTCAGACTGTTTTTAACCCTCAGACAGCTGAAAACAGATGAATTCCATCCATTGCATCTGAAGACTCTCAGAGCTCACACACACACTTTGGGTTTGAATCAGGAATGATCCATAACATTTACAGGACTGACAGGCGTGCATTTACTGACAAGCAAGTAGCATCATGCTCTGCACTGTTTGCTGTTAAACCAGTTACTTTTTGTATTTTAAGCGCATCAGAGGTAATGAAAATAATTTAACAGAGAGATAGATCAATAGCAATTAAGTTATAAATAACACTGCATGGAAAAGAGTATCAACACAGTTCAGAAAGCAAATGTTACACGGATACCTTTGAACACTTGGTTAACTGGATTTAATAATTTTTCTGTATTCTTCTTGCTGGGACTTAGTTTTTAAGTCCACATGCAAGGAGGCTAGGCTGCTGGCTGTACCATTTAAAAACCTTATCATTAGCATTCCCGAGGAGTTCATTTCGATTCACTGTAATAGGTATGATAATTTATGAGCAATACAGAATGGAGTCTCTGAAAATTTAAATCTCTTTCCATTTACTTTTGGCATAGGTAAAGCAGTATCCATTTACACAACTGAATTTCCCAGCTAAAAAGACTTCTGCTCATGGGAGCACTGCAACTTGAGCACGGTGGAAATGTGCATTGCCAACATGCTTTCTTAGGGCAGCGTAAAGCAATTGCTCCTGACCAGCAAAAACTACTAGAGATAAATAGTACCTGACTACAAAGAAGTTTACAAAAGGGGCAGAAATGTAAGTTTATTGGAAGTAGTGGGTTCAATTCCTTTTTTTCTATAAGGACGGAGAGAAAAAAAATAGGATTTAAGAAAACTTTCCCTAAGGAAGATTCTACCATTTCTCCACCACATCCCCCTCTCTGCTCTTCCTCTCCTTATACTTTTCCTTATCCTTTCCCCATTCGCTTTGTCTCCACCCATACATGGGTGCCCTGTGCCTCTTACTGGTGACAGGATAGAATGTAAAGGTGTGATTTTTTTCATTTGCTCCCAAGTACTAAAAGTACATTTTATATGTTTCAGGCCTTTTAGGTCTAGATGTATATTTCATGACTGCTGTTTAGAGTCTGCATCTCCAAGGGTAATATCCAGGCTTCTAATCAAACATTCATGTCACCAAATGTTCTCTTTGATATAGAATTTGGTGTAACAATTTTCATGTTCTGAAAATAAAATTGATAGGAGCCTGTAAAAAATTTGGTTTTAAATGTTTTTTAGCTACATAAACAAAGCTTTATCAAACTTGATTTGAAAATCAGAAATACAACCTGAATCTTTTACACTTTTTTCCCCCCAGCTTTCTCAAGATGCCAAATAAAATGCAACACTTGATTATCAAAAAAGCAGAATATCTTGTTCCTTACTTTCAGTCCAATATGTTTTCAAAATACAGATTAAAGGATTTTAGGTTCTCAGTGTGTGTCCTACTTGTTTTATTGACTTAAATCACTTCATTATATTCCTGGGAAACAGGTAAGGCAAGATGTAACATCTAGAAATAAAAAGTGGTTGATGACTTGTTCATTAGATATATACAATTAGTCATCCACACAGTCATCAACGAAAAGAGGTCAAGCATTTCTAAAGTTAATTCATCATTTCCTAAGGTGAGTGTGTAGGAAAGATGGGGTGAGTTAGCTTTTATAGATGCCCATCTCTGTTCTTTGGCTACAGTGGGACCCTAAGTAGTACTGTGCTAGTTAGGTACTGGCACCAACTGAAGTTTAAGCCTAGCAGAAGGATTTCTTAAAACTGGTACACTAAAAGTACCAGGGATGCTCTCTGGCACTGAATTCAGCTGGTGTAATGTGGCTGATAATTTTACTATTGAACATATTTCCACTATAAAATGCTGCAAAGTGATTAAAAAATTATTAATCCCCAGAGAGGTGAAAGAACATTATGAAGAATGCTAGTTGTTCTGCACTAAATGGATGTCAAGGATCTTTTTACCAGTTTAGCAATGCAGAGGATTGAGTTTGAGCACCTAGAAGTGCTCCTTGCACTAATTAAAGCAGCAGTTCAGAAAGAGCCAGTGACAAGACAGTACTGAAATATAACTTTGGACCAAAGAGGATGGCTGGAATTACAAGGGAGGTGAGAAAAAACCTATGTGGTGGTATGGCAACTGGTAACTATGGGGACTGGATCCAGTGACCTCTGTGGTCATGTCCTATTTAAATCCAAATTTTTGCAGAATGGGAGAAGATTCTTCAACAGAAAATTATGCCACAGAGTATGCTTTCGAGAATAAAAGCACTTTTCACTGGGAAAAACTTTCATGCAGTGTACATAGATGCTTTCTTACTAGTTTTGGCTGCTGCAGGCACAAAGATGTTGATATACTACTCAAAACCATAATATTTTAGCAGAAAACTCTTAGGAAAACTGAAGTAGTATATTTCTAGGAAAGTCATTTCCAGACTCTGTAAATCAAGACAGTCAGGATAAAATAACAAGCAAAAAGTTAATTTCTTAGCTTCTAATGTTTCCCTAAACATTAGTTACGCTCCCAGTCACTTCAAGATAAAATAATTATCTTTACTTAAATATTTTAATTTATCACTTATTACCCAATTTTTACCTGTATATTTCAACTGAATTACTGGTTGGTAGACACTCCTTATCCAGAAACACTACCAGTGATAAGCTCAGTTCATACAGCTTTTGCCATCTGTGAAAGATGTGTGTCTGGAAATAAAAGATAAATCTGACTCCTGGAGAAAATTAAATTTTAGATTTCCCTCTGTAGAAGAATTATTTAAACTTAGGAAGGCAAGGACCTGGTGATATGAAAACCATCATGTAACAGGTAAATAGCAAAGGAAATGGGTAAAAATGGGTAAAACTAGAAATAAGAGCAGTAGAAAGGAGAATGGGAGGCAAAGTTAGAGTAAAACAAGTGCTGGTGCCAAGAACATTATCTATTGTACTCCTACATACAAGTCTGTTGTGCTCTGCTGCTCAAACTCACTTTGTTTTTTCTTCCTAGAGTAACTTTCAAGACAGTCTTTATACAATCATATTTTATTGAGTCAGCTGAATCAAATGTATTTTAGAAAGCCACATGAATCTGCCCTATTTCAATTATTTAAGCCACAATACATTATTTAGTGTTCTCTGTGTTCATTGGTTTTAGGACAATCAATCTACGTATATCAAAGAAATGCCATTCTGATTTGAGAGCTTTTTTAAAAATAGCATTAAATGTTACTCTCAAAAAGAACTTTTAGAGCTCATAATACTTAGTGTATTTCAAGAAACTATAAAAGGCTCTTTCCTGTTTTATGTGATAGTTTAATTTCACTTCTCAGCTCTCAGGCAAACATATATTGTGCAATATAACAGTACCATCAAACCTCTTGGCAGCATAAATGTAACCTGTGTTGTTTATCTATCTTTTTAAAAAGTTGGCATACATCCTCCTGAATACATCCCTGAGGTTTCTGTCCTTTTTGCTGGGCTTTGCATGCTCTCTGGACAGCTATCTGAGTTCAGATGCCTAAATGAGAAGGGACATTGCCGTAGAGGAGGTCTTTGCATGCTCAGGTGTGGACTTCTGCCCAGTCTGAAGGGCACTCTGTTTTCCCACCTTTTGATGCCAGTTTTGTTTCACAAGCCACAAATGGCAGTAATGGAGATCAAGTGGACCAAAAGGAACAATAAGGATGGATTTTCAGGCTTAAAGCCTTTAAGGAAATTTCTGTTCCAGTGGCTCTGGAAAATGGGGGACGTTTGGCTCCCGAGAGAGGAAAAGGGACTTTATGGGCAAGCCAAACACACCACAAGATACTGAAATCAGGAGCTAAAATATCATGGAGGGAGAAGATTCTATAGGTATATCAGTGATAAAAGGAAGACTAGGGAAAATGCTGGTCCTCTCTGGAAGGAAGCTGGAAACATGGTTACCTGGAATAAGGAGAAGGCTGAGGTAATCAATGATTTTTTGCCTAGGTTTTCACCAAGAAGTGCTCCAGGCACACTGTCCAAATTGCAGAAGACAAAGGCAGCAACTGGAAGAATGAAGAGCCACCTGCTGTAGGAGATCAAATTTGTAAATACCTAAGGAACTTGAAGGTTCACAAGTCCATGGGACCTGCTGAGATACATCTGCAGGTCCTGAGTGAGCTGGCAGATGAAAGTGCTAAGCCACTATCCATCATATTTGAGAAGCTTTGACAGTCAGGTGAAGTTACCCTTATGGCATAAGAGTTGGAACAGGATTATCTTGTAAGTCCCTTCCAACTGAAACCATACTATGGCTTAATGATTCTACAATAAGTACAATTCAACAAGGAGAAAAAATTCAGTGCAAAGCTAGCCTATTTTGTTTCCAAAAGATCAATATCATATTGCAGTTTTAAGTCTACTAAGGTGGGTTTTTTTCCTACACAAGAACATACATGTTTTTCTTGATTGATAACATGAAATTCCACAAAGCTGGTGCTGCATGGTCTTAAAAAAATGCATGATTTGGGTTGGCACACCAAGTGAAGTTTCATTCCCTCCCACCTCTATAAGAAGTCTGTGGGAGTAGCTTTGCTACTGGAATATGTGCACATTCATGGGACATGCAGGAATTCTCTGTTTTTCTAGTTACTGTGTTAGGACTGGTTCAGACCTTAGGGCAGTAGCTGACATAGCCAGCAGTATTAATCTTTGCTATTTAAGACAATGGAGCATCACTCATGTAACATTAAAGCAAACCAGTCTGCCTGTTGTCATTAGCCTACTCTGTAGGCTTTGTCTAGTGTTGTCACCAGCACTATAATTGTTGTTTTGGCCAAGTCTTTTGACATATTTACAAACCTAAGATGCACAAAGGACATATAGTATTTCCCTAGCTGAGTGTGCTTTGTAAGATGAAATACCAAGGGCTGAGATTCTTCAAGACTAAGGTAATGGCAGTCAAAGGGGTATTCTCTGTTCACCCTTTTTTTTTCTTTTTTTGTAATGGATCAACAACATTCCTCGGAGAAAAGATTTATCAGAGGAGAAAACTGACAGAATGAAAAATTATTAACTCATAAAATTCTATTGAAAACTCACAGTTCATGCATTTCTTTTTCAATTGTGGGCCAATGGTAACTGGGTAACCATGTTTTATTAAAGAAAAACTAACAGCAATATTTTTTTAGTAGATCCTGCTGTCCTAGCCAGATGGCAACAAAATAACAAGCAACACTGCTGATGGAAGCAAGAAAAGAGAGACACATGCACCTGCTCTTCCTACTGCTTCAGAGATAAAATATTACTCCTTTTGCCAACCATTATTTCATTAAACGACAGTTTTGCCATGAGAAATCAGCACTTGCTTTTTAAGGCTTAAATGAAAATGTAATGTTGCTCTGATAGTCCGAGACACCGTATAGACACAAAGTACAGAGATAGGGACTTCTTCCTTTTTCCTTGGAAAACAAAAAGCTTCTCTCTTAATTCTGTAGCTAGAATATTTACTGGGGAGTCCCACTAAAAAGTTTTGAGAGTTAAAAAAGCTCTGAGTTGAAGAGGTTCATATTGTTAGATCAGTGGCATCATCCTTAACTTTGCCTGTAACTTTGAAAACAAAAACATGGAAAAGAGCTCTATGTTTTAACCTCTCCACCGTGCAGAGCAGCAAAGTGACTCACTTCATTCTGCCCACTTCCCATGCCATAGTACTGGCTGGCATTTGACCCTGACACGGTTCAGCAGTGGTTCCCTGGGCACAGACCACTCTGCCTGCAGAAGCTGTCAGAGCTGCCTATTGCCCTGAACTCTTCTCCAGGGCTCCACCTCAGCCATGACTCTGGTCTGGGGTTGAAAGGACTGGCCCAGCTCTTGCAGGTGCCTCTGCAGTGTATTTCACCGTGCTCCCTGCTCTGGAGGCACGGTGCAGATGTGTGGGAGTCATCATGTACCTCTCAGAGCTTTTGCATGTCTCTGCATTTGTAACCTACCCCTTGAAGGTGTTTCACCACATGCTGTAAACTTGAGCTCTTGTAATGTTAAGCATGTGGTATTTCATGGCTATGCAAACTCCAAAGGACTGGGTTCAAACTGGAAAAATGTCAGTATATCAAAAATGTCAGTGTATCAAAATGAATCAGTCATGTTTCACGATGCTAGGATGCTCTTGCAAAAAAAGTAGTCAGACAATTCTGCTTTCAGGAAACTAAGCAATGTCCAGAAATGGATTTCAAAGCAAAAAAGTTCCACTGCAGGTGCTGTTGCTGTAATAAGAAATGCACACTTCAACTCGGGACTGAAAAACAGTGTGAGAATTGCTTTTTACAGGCCATTTTCAATGAAAAACTCCAACAAATAAGTAATTCTTTGTGGGCATTTCTCACATAAGACTGAGGTGGGGATTGTTGATAACACATCTAAACACAAATACTGTGTGTAGAGGCCAAGAGAAGCTGATTTTAATCATGGAATGGACTGTGGTGGTGCATCCCCCGACCCCAGGCTGCACTGATCTGAGAAATGCTCATTAGTCCTCAGCCTTGACAAACAGCATTTGAACTACGCCCCTCTTGAGCTTATTGGAAGCACTGTTTGTTCCATGGAACTAACAAGTGTCTAATGAGCACCTGTTTTTTTAAGCCTTGGAAACTTATTTTTCTTGCCTAAATAAAAAAATAAGTGGAATAATATTTTTGTTGTTGAAACTTCAAAGAAAGTTCCCAATTCAAATTGCAGCCAGGATGGAAAATTACTATAACTAAAGTTCACTCTCTAACAACCCTATAAACAGTAGTCCAAAGTGAAACCATATAGAAACAATTAAGGAGAGAATTTTTTCTCTTGCCTTGAATGGCCATACATGATTCTGAAACATAACTAGGAGAAGTGTATACCCTAATGTTTTTTATTTTGCTATAAAATCACCTCAGGGACTAACTATAGAAACAAGCAATCAATATTATTCAACTGAAATTCACTAATCTATTTCAATACCTGAACTAGCAGGAAAATGAATTTATTTTTTGAGAATGAAACTCCAGGACCAGGGAATTACAGAGACATTCCTCATCTGTCAAAAAGTCCTTAGCCATCCTGTTGTACAGACTTGTAGGCATGACCAGCCTGTGGTACACATCCTGCATTTTGTGCAGTTTGGCTAAGAGGGCACAATAGACATGATTAGTTAAATGAATTGCATTAATTTTAAAAGGAAAATGAAATCCAACTGTATGTAGATGTGACTGAGTTTGAATAGTTCTTAAAAGACTCGTATGAAAATATGGCAGAGTTTGATGACACTTCTTTCCACAGTCACACACATGCCATGTGAAGCACAACCTAAGCACCAAAGATGTGCTCCAGCCTGGAACACTGACACTCTTGTCATTCATCTGTGTGTGACCAAACCAGACTTCTTGCCTTTTTTCTTCAACTGTTTTATTTCTCTTGAGTTTTCTGATTGATACTTTGATTCTCTCAATCCTCAGCTCCTATTTTCTCTCAGGTCTTCTAAGAACCCTCTGCTCAATTAATCATGTATGTGCTTGAGGTCAATTTATCTCAATTGCTGGTTCCCCTCATGCAGTAGAATGAAGGCACAGTACTTGACCTTTTAGCCAGTGACTCCAAAGGCAGCTCTAAAAGCTCGTATCAGTAATGGAAAGGCATCTCACAAGGCCTATGAGGAATAAGCAGGTAATTTTATCTGTACTTTCAGATGCTATAGTTCATATTTTATCAAGGAAATGTATAATGATGTCTCAGTAAAAAAATACTACATTGTCTTGGCCGAAGTCAGTTATGATGACATATTGCAAACTAAGAACCTTATTCCAGGTAATTAAAACCAGTAAAAGGTTTTCCAGTGCCACGGGAGTAGAATGGCTGCAGAGCTCACTCTTTAGTAACTCAACTTCAAAGACCAGCCCAAGATTTTAAGATGTTATTTGTTTCAATTTGTGGTAAAGCCCTTACATTTAAAAAAAACAAACAAAAAACCCCAAAAACAAACAAACACACACCCCCCAAACAAAAAACCCAACAACAAAAATCAAACCAAACCAAACCAAACCAAAAAAAAACCCACCAAAAACCAAATTAAAAGCAACCTGCTAAAACAAGAAACAAGCAAAATCACCTTTGCAAGTTCTCCCACATGGGTCTGCAGACCTGGAAGCCATTCATCCCTGTCTGAGCTGAAGCTGTCCTGTTTATAAGCCAGCTGGCTACTCAAGCTATCTGAATATCCAGTGACAGGGGAGGAAGGAAGGTTTCCAACATACATTCTTTGAAATAAACATATTTCCACAGGACATTATGCTTCATACAAATAAAAAATTGCCTATCAGAGAATCTTTCCATTGCAACATATCCAGCCAGACTTTTTTGAAATGGCAGCTGTTACCTGGAAAAAAACACAGAATAGTATCTCTAGGTTATGTTTGAGATCTTCATCCAGGTAATGGTACTGTATAGTTCTGCCTGCTAAAGTCTTCAGAAAAAAATAAAATGCAAGACTATTCCCAAATGAGTATTATTGTCTCAGCACAGGACGTAAAATTCAGTCTGTCTGGCTAAAAGTGATGGACTGTGTAGACATAATTTTAGAATAGTGCAAAGGATGTTAAATCCGTCCATCTTCAGAAAAGTGGCTGCAGATGTGCCTGTGACTGAATGCCAGTAAGGTTAATCAGCTGAACTGCTGACATCTGCTTATAGGAAAACTACAAGTAGGACATGGAAAACCGGTTGGAGTATAAAATCTGAAGTGCTTGCAAAGGTTATCATTCATCATCAAATAAGAAGAAAACAAAGAGGTTAATACAGATGTGCACATGTAAAGAAAGAATAAAAAGAAGTAAACATGGCTTGATAAATGCTAGAGGAATGAGCAGCCCAGTGCAAATGTGCACATTCCCTGTTTGTAGCTTTTCAACTTTTTCCCTTTTCCCCCTAAGGGAGACACCGAAAACTAGAGGGATACATCCTGCTATTGACAGAATCATCCATTTCTTTTCTTTGACTTTTTTTTTTTTTTTTTTTTTTTTTTTTTGTTAATAGATCAGTTCCCATTTCAGATTCTTCTATGGTGAGCGTCCTGACATGAAACGATGAAGCCACTGCCTCCAGTCTGTCCAGGGATGTACTAGGAAGCATTCAGAAAACTGAAAAACAAACTTTTACTGGTGAATAGAGGATAACTGCAAAATTGGTGCATTTCATGTGTTCTAGTCAAGCCCTCAAACATGGCACAAGTGGTGATAGGTTGGTGTCTCTCTTGAACTTCCATGCTGGTGAAATAATAATAAGTAGGAGCTTTGATTCACATTGAAAGAGACATGTGAGAGAGATGAAATTTTGAGATTACCTGATTCCTTGTCAATGACTTAAGTCAGCTGCAAAATGGCATGGCCTACAGATGACAGGCTGTTTAATCTGTTTTAGCAAAGAATGAAACCCCAGGAAATGGCATGAAGGGCGCTGGTATGCTGCCCAAAGCAGGTGTCCAGGGACAATCTCAGCACATCAATTCCTTCAGCGTGCACCCTTTTACTGCTTCTGCTTCCTTCCAGAGCCTGTTGTGGGGTGGGACTAGCAGCTTCTTAAAAAGAAAATACTCAGATGGCAGAGCCTGACTGCTGCATATCTGAGGACACAGACCTGCAGGGCTCAGGGCAGTCACCCAAACATTGCCTTCTCCTTAACTGTAACCTCTAGGAGGACTTCTGGAGTGAACTCAGAGTCTTGCTGTTTTCCATGCTAGTGCATTCCAGAGGTCACCCACACATTCATCCTTCACCTGATCAACAGTTTATTCATTGTCTTTCCGTGTTTAGAGAGCCCATTGGTATTCTGTCTCTGTGAAAGCATGGCTCCATTTCAATTAAATTACAACTCAGTTATTTAAAAAGTTTGGGAACATGAACCTCTCTTGTGTAAAGACTTGAAGACGAGGAAAGGTCTGTCTGTGATGAAGCACCTAGAGTTACAGTGTCCCTACTGATTTTAACCAATCAAATCTGGTGATTTAAAAATCGACTCTCCCCTTGCTGTCATGCAAATAAATAGATGTATATAGTCCTATTACAGGACTACTCCTATATGGTTTCAGTGTGCTTCTCTGGACCCCTCAATCACAAAAATAGGCCTGGCTCTTTAACAGCAAATTAAATGTTATCGCATAGAAGTTCTTTCCCTTGTCTCTGAAGTAATAGGAAATAGAAAAGATGTTTTGTCCTTATTTTTGTCTTTAGTTTTTATCATTCAAATATAATTTAGGGACATCCATTGCTTTATTTCTATCTCTGGTATAGGACTTTATGAGCAAAACCCTTCAGAGCTGTTATCAGCTAAAGAATCCTTTAGTCAGAATTCCAAACCCCTCTGTGTTATGAAGAATCTGGCCATGTTGCAGAAAATTTGTCTGCTGTTACCATTTCTGTTACTCTTTTAACAAAAAAGCAAAGGTCTAAAGCAGCATAAAATAGAAAGCATTTTTTTAAAAAGTATGGATGCATTAGTAATAAAACTGCTAGATGTGACCTGCTATGGCATGAGTCTGCAAAGCCCTGAAATGCATTCCCAATGCTCTCCTTTTGGAGTCTAATCTACAATCTCATAGATCAGCACTTTCCTGACCTGAATTTCCATTTTCAGCAGTGTAAAGCAGGAGGTTTCAGAGCATTGCTATTTGAGATAACATACACACCACAGCCTGAAAAGAATATGATTGCTTCTAATAATATTTTATTACTTTTCAGTTATAATATATGACATGGCACACCATTACACAATATAATTTTTAACATCTGAGAGATAAAATATGGGAGAATAACGGCATTATTATGTCCTCTGAACACAAAAAGCTGCTCTAATGGAAAAGAGCAGCTGGTTTTCCTTTAAGGCAGCTATGCAAAGCAACAGATGGGACAGAGGATGTACAGAATAACATAAAAAAATCTTTACAATTCTTAAAATTCTACTGCAAAAAGGTAAGGTAAGGTAAAGCAAGGGAAGGTAAAGGCAAAGATAAAGTAAGGTAAGGGCAGGAAAGAGAAGAAAAGAGGAAAGAGAAGAGAAGAGGAAAGAGAAGAGAAGAGGAAAGAGGAAAGAGGAAAGAGGAAAGAGGAGAGAGGAGAGAGGAGAGAGGAGAGAGGAGAGAGGAGAGAGGAGAGAGGAGAGGAGAGGAGAGGAGAGGAGAGGAGAGGAGAGGAGAG
>JAWWLV010000088.1:134990857-135044885 GCA_035041135.1 Platyrinchus mystaceus
GTGACCTTCTCTTAGATGGATGGCCTTAGGGGCTGACGAGCTCCATCTACCCGGGGGATTATCCCTGAAGCAGGATCAGGAATTGAACCTGCAACCTTGGCGGTGAGAGCGCAGCATCTTAACCGCTAGACCACCAGGGGTCCCCTTCAACATGAATACTGCTGTGTGAATTACTATTGTCTCTGTAACCCTTAGCTAAGGAGAAACTACTGTTTGTCTGTCCTTACCTGGTGCCAGCTGAAGAACAATGCTCATTTCAATGGAATTATGTCAGTTGATCCTACTAAAAACCTGGTGTTGGGACTATTATATGTGGCCAGAATAAGCTGAATTTGTAACTGTGGTTTTAGAAAGATGTGAAGATGCATGCTAATAGTTTAAGGGTTGGACCAGATGATCCTTGGGGATCCTTCCAACTCAGTATTCTATGGTACTGTATAATAATAATAAATTTATCACTGTTCATATCCCCTTACTAACTATTAGAAAATCAAAAAACTTTTGTGTTTTGCATGTGAAGGGCCATCTGTGTTAGGGATGATTTATTTTTTTCCCTTTAGTGCTCCCAGGACTCCTGAACAGCTGCCAGCTGTACCTGAGCACAAAAACATGGCTATTGGCACACTGCCAAGCAAACACTATTATACACTGCTGCATCTTTTAATTGCATTAGCCAGTATTTACCATTTAAATAACATAAGCATTCAGTAATTGTGTTGTTATAATGAGGTAAAGTTTCATTTGTTAATTTTTCATTTCAAAATATGAGTTTGGGCTTGATTTTTTTCCCAATGAATGTAGTGTTACCTAAATGGAAGGCTCCTACAAATCCAACTTAATAGTATGATTTACTTAAGAAAATAATACCAGTCAAATACAGTAGTAAGATTATTGTTAAGAAGGCCTTGTAAAACATAAGGAGCATGGTCATGGATTAGAGTACTGCTTGAATAAACACCTGCTTATGACACAGGCTTACCCTTGTGATGTGTCATTTCTGTTTCAGTTAGGTTGGCAATCACAAATGGACTGAAAAGTTAGCAAAGCCATAACATATAATATATAAAGACATAATTTATGTTATTATTTAATCAGTACAGATGCCTGTATATCATGTTATTATTTAATCAGTACAGAAGCCTGTATATCCATGATAGATACAACAATGCCACATGTCTACTTAATAATTTTTCTTCTTTAACAACATGAATAGATAAATAATTCTTGAGACTTTGTCCTTAATCTTCATCACTGCTGAAGGAAGAGAAACTGTCTCTCAGTGGACTAGTTGGTCCTTGAGGCTTCAAACTTGGGCTAAGTTCTTCTCAGAATGCAATCTCGAAAGTGGTCATATTTCTAAAAGGCCATGGACAATACATAGAGACATCCTGCTTGTGTTCTGCAGCTCCATGTGTTTCCTCTAGTGTCTGTGAATTTTCTGTATGATCAGAAATGGAAAGTCTGTTTCAGACATGACCAGACTCTCCCTGGCTAGTTTTTGTGCTGTGAAACTTAGGGGTTTTTTTAATCAAACAAGTTATAATATATGAGGAGAAAAGGATCTCTGCAATTAAATATTTTGAATTAATCTCTTGTGTTCAAAAATTCTGTGTTATTCTTAGGCTAAGTTGAAGTGTCATAGAATCATAGAACAGTTCAGGTTAGAAGGGAAGTTCAAGGATTATCTGGTCCAAGCTTTTGTGGGAAAGAAAGCCTCAGTGAGATTATCTACTACCCTGTACAACTGCATCCAAATAACATTTCCATCCAATTCACTTTTCAAACCCATGGAAGAAACTTAGTTTTCTCTGTTATTTTTGAATAGGAAATGTCTCTCACCTCACAAGCAGATAATCATGGGCTGCCTGGGCTCTAAGTCCAACCTGAACACACCACCTCTTCCATGTGATAGTTACCTGGAAGAAGTCTGGAGGATGCCCTGCCTTACACATACATGCCTACATCCCCAGTGAGGGATTACCACGTTGCACTCTGCAGGGCTGTGGGTTATTATGCTAAATCTGGTCCTGAAGAAGGACAGGCTTGGTTCAGCAGGGCTAGCTGAGGCATCACACTCACAGGGACCTGTAGGAGATGGGTTCTGCTGTTTGTCCCATTTCCTGTGCCCTGATACAGTCCAGTCCTGCTTGTTCCCTTCAGGCTGTGCTTGGAGAAGGGAGGAGTGGGAACTGCAGGGAGAGTAGCACTGTTCCTCCTCCCTGCAAGTCTGTAACTGAACTTGGAGATGCAGAGGACACGGAGACTCAAAATCACTTATTCCTTTTACTTGAAAAGGATGTAGCTCTGTCCCCACTCTCATCACTGACACGACCTTCTATTGATTAAAATGGAGTCGGGACTAACTCCCGAGAACCAGACCTGCATCATAGGATGTTTAGTAAATGGTTATAACTTAGGGAGTGGTGGAGTCAATGTCTCTGGAAGTGTTCAATAGGAGTCTGGATGCAGCACATGGGATTGGTTTGGATGTGATTATGGTGGTGCTAGGTTGATGGTGAGACTAGGTTTTCGTGAAGATTTCTTCCAACCTTGATAAGTCTGTGATTCTGTGATTCTATAATAAAACTTTACCACTGATGATCCTAATTAGTCATGTTTTCATTGAGGAATGTATGTCCCGGCTGACAGTCTTATGAATGTCATTGCACATGAATGTCATCCTGATTTCAGAACAGCTTGAACTACAGAAATGACTCAGGCTTACCCTTAAAAATTCCCTGTGGACAGCAAACTAATATTTTATGACTTTGGTAGTTATCTTTCTGTGCACTTAAATAAGAAATTTGTGTTGCCAATTAGTTTAATAATGTTTGTCAAGATCTACTTATGAGCAGCTGTGCAATAAAACCTCTTAATTATATTTTATAAAGTTTCAGTGTGAAAATTGGATGAAAATCCTTTTGTTGTAATTCAGACTTGGGAGAGAGAGGAGCAGGATCACTGCCTGACCTGTGTACACCACAGATAAAGCTGTACTACCAAGCAAATACCCACAAGGACTGTGGGTAACAAAACTGAGAACAGGCTTAGCCCAGGGAGTGGGCAGGAAACAGGGAGCTCCCTCCTAAAAAACAGAGGAAAAATGCTGGGAAGTAGACATCTCTGAACCTTACTTGTGGTTGTAGGCATCAAAGATGCTCCACACCTAACAAAGTCTGCACATTTACGAGTGATGGGAGTTTCAAACAGTGCACCAGTGGGAATTAGACCACATACAATGTGATGTTTAATTACACAATATTTTATTTTGCTTAATGTGTGAAATACTATGTCAGATTTCTTCAGTTGCCTTTTTTTCCCCCCATAAATAGCACTGAAAATGTTAAAAAGGAGAAAATATATTTAATAGTGTATCCAGATATGCTGGAGATTAAAGGTTTTTTTCTCACCTCTTGTTAAACAGGAGAAATACCCAGAGTTCATCTGATGGCTGATGAGAGTCACCATAGTACATCAGAAATTGTTGAGGAAGAGGTGGAAAAATCTTGCTGTTTCTTAAATCTTTATCCACTGTGTATGAGCTGGAATGCAGATGACTTAAAAGTATTTTAGAAACTGTTGAGAGCTGAAGGAGGGGTGATGGTTTTCCTATAATAGTTTTGCTACTCACCTCTTCAAATTGTTGAAGTCACTACAGATGAATTAAGGGAATGTAATTTACTGTAGGACTACATAAAGTTTTCAAGGGATTGGAGATTTATTTGATTTTGTAAACTGTATTATCTTTGGATTATGCTATCCCTTTACACAGACCTTGAGGGTAATTTGGAAGATTTTGGAAAGAGGAGAAATATAATAAAAAAAAAGATATTTGAAAAACTACTGTTTAAGTTACTATACTGCACCACCTCTGTGTATACTTGTGTTGCTTTGGTTCCCCAAATTTAGACTTGACATTTCTTTCTCTCCAAATAAATTTCATGGGAAGACTCATATTTTTGCAGCCTAAATTCTGTCTAAGTGCTTCCAGAAAAGGCTTAACCAATGAGAAATAGTGGGCTCTGGACATAAATTGAATTGAATCAATTTTTCATGTCTCTTCAGTTATCCAACAGACAAAATATTTCCAACAATCCAAAATTTCTATTATAAAATTCTAGTAACTTGGAAGAAATATAATGACCACAAAAATTTTCTGCAGTAAGTGGACAGTCACTTCTAGGTGGTCCTGAACTGAATCACAGAATATGCTGAGTTGGAAGGATCCCACAAGGATCATCGAGTCCAACTCTTAGCCCTACACAGGACCATCCCCAAGAGTCACACCAAGCGCCTGAGAGTATCATCCAGACACTTCTTGAACTCTGTCAGTGTTGGTGCTGTGACCACTTCCCTGGGCCCAACCACCCTCTGGGTGGTTTTTCTAATATCCAGCCTAAACCACCCCTGACACAACTTCAAAGCATTCCCTCGGGTCCTGTCACTGCTCACCACAGAGAAAAGATCAGTTCCTGCCCTTCTTCCCCTCATGGGGAAGTTGTAACTGCAATGAGGTCTCCCCTCAGTCTCCTCCAGGCTGAACAGACCAAGTGACCTCAGCTGCTCCTCATCTGGCTTCCCCTCAAGGCCCTTCACCATCTTTGTTGCCGTTCTTTGGACACTCTCCAATAGCTTAATATCTTTCTTACATTAGTTACCAAAACTGCACACCATATTCAAGGTGAGGCTGCATCAGTGCAGAGCTGAGCAGGACAATCCCCTCCCTCGATCAGCTGGTGATGCTTTGCCTGATTTGAATCTCTTTTCACTCCTAAAAACAGCCGGAAGAAATGAAAGCTTAACCTTACAGTTTGGAAAGTTAAATTCTGTCTAAAAACTCCAAGTGAGGCAAGAGAACCTCTGTGCTCAGAAAAGTCTGATGTAAATCATTTACAGACAGTTGAGAAAACATATTTAAATGTTTTCTGAAAGCTACTTCACAATTAGTATCTAGATTTTTTTTTTAAATAAAAGTTTCTAAATGGAAATTTGAGAGTGTAATGCCAATGCTACTAAAGGTGTTTCTGTGTTCCAGTTTCAGGTTGGAAAATCTGCTCTGTGAGTTGCAGAGCTAATGTTAAGATCTGCCCCACATACGGTTTGCTCTCCACAGTACTTAATCTGGAAGTCTCCTGTAGCCAGTAGAATGACCATTAGGGTGACCAGTACATTTTCTAGACACTTGGGTTGGACCCCCTTCTTTTCTTAAAAAAACTGGAACCTGTAAAAGAGATGTAGCCTAATCTGTAAGTCACAGGATATAAAAGAATAGGTCTTTCTCATCACCATCATCAATCTGCTTCAAAGCTATAAACAGACTCTGCTGTTCCTTGGGGTGCCAGGTAAGAAACAAACTCCATCCTGCTAAAAGTGACTGCCCCGGAAGCAGGGGCTCCCACCTGTGAGGAGAGGAAAGGACAGAACCCAGCCCTGTGCAGGCCTGCACTAAGCCTGTGCACTAAGCCTGGTGCTTAGTGTATTCCCCCAAGATGAGAGAAACCCTCCAGCAAACCATCTTGTGTGACCATAGATGACCAGAAAAATGTAGCCATTGTTTGCCTTTTCTGACATGGTTCTTTGTGGGTTTTGATCAAAAATTGAGTGTAAGTCCGTTTTTGGTACTCCCCACATATATTTAAAATAAAGTTAATCTATTTTTTGTGGTAGCTGGAAACAACTAATTTTGAGAACTATGGGATATAAAAGTATGTGACTCATATATCTAAGGGAAATTGCACAGGGCCATGTGTTTGAATAACTATTATCAAGTCTGTTATAAAGTGCATGCTAAACTATTACAAAATCTAGATGGAATAACTCCTGAGAATAAAATTTAATTAAATGCTTGGTGATAATTTGAACTGGCAGAGCTTAAAATGAAATTAAACTAATTATGATATACTCACACACAGTTTTGGATAAATTTAAAAGAGAAAAGTTAATTGATAAAAAGTAAATCAAAATTATGTCCTGGGATCATATATTGTTAAGTAAAAACCAAAGATAATTACAGTCTTCCAGGGAAGAAGAGAATTAACATAGCATCCACAATATCATAATCATTGTAAAAACCATAAGTGCCTGTGAAGTGTTTCAGTGGTTGAAATATCCAAGTATTGTTGAAATTGAAGATATGCTGGGATGGTCTTAGCCAGGTTTTTTAGGGGAATATTGACCTAATGCTACTTTTGCACAGCATTTTTTGGGGTTCTGGCTTGCAATACCTTAAAGAAGAGGATTTTCAGAAGGGTTTAGTGAGCTTTGAACACTGCATTGTTCCAAGGTGCTGCACCTCTGAACTCTGAAGCATACCAAACCCGTTTTTACTCCTCCCAATGTTGAACTTTGATAAGAATTTTGTGTTTATCTGTCTCCTCAATGTGGACATATTTAAAAATTAATTCTGGGAAAGATAATGCTTTTCTCTTCATCTATGCCAAAGCAAAGTCAGTCTGGGCTGCAGTCCCAGAGAGTTAAGAGATTGTACTCTAGAACATAATTGCAGAGCACTGTGTCTCTGAGGGATAACTCAAGAGGAAGAGTAGCTAGGATTTAGCTGAAATTTCACGCCTAAAGTAGTATAAGCAAGAGAGGTCTAGTCAGTAAAATTAAAATGACCATTCAGACCATCTTGACATAAACACCTTGGCTGTCCAAAAGTTCTTCAGACTACATTGACAGTAATAACTCGTGATTTGATTGTCTAAACAAGGTGTCCCATCATTAGGGTGCCTCAAAGTATCCTGTCTGACCTCCTGCAGTAATTGTTGCAAAAGGTCTTAAGTCCCACATAACTCCTCCTGTCATGTCTCTCAGTCCTGTAGTGGTATCTTAGAGATACCTTGGATACCCAGGTGCATCTTAAATGTCTGTCACTAGACCTTTATTAGGCAAATTATTCAACTCTTAGAAACCCACTGACACAGCCACAGTTTAAAATGTAGCACATGTGAGATATGTGGGTTTTCACATCTTACTTTGCGGATGAATCCCATCCATTGACTGTATTAACTTAGCTGGCAACATGTAGGTGGCCACTAACATCTGAGGACCCACCAGGTACCCGAGATGTGCATGTGAAACTGCAGATATTGACACAAGCTCTCTGAAAGGCCCCCAGCTTTCCCAAGTGACAGCTGGAGGCCAAGGGTATCAGCAGCCCAGGTACATCAATGAGTCTTGGTGGTCTTGACTAACCTCACCTGACACCTCCACCCACACCCATGGGAACAGGAGCATTATTGGAGCTTTCTTCTCTGCCTCAGCTAACCTGGAGAAGTGCTGGTTTCCAGCTCAGCCCTGCCTTACCTTGTAGCTGAATCCTACCCTAGAGAGCTACGACTGCTTTCTGGAGTTACATTAGCTCCTTTCAGCAGTAGATCACAAATGCCCTAAAAGGCTTTTTCAGAGGAAGGAAAAATATGAATCCAAGGACAATGTTTCTGTGATGGTTTCTGTAAGAGTGCCTCCTCTCCATCTCTAGGAGTTTTGGCTATCTGTGTTTAAAGGCACCCTGGAGTCAGTGCAGCTCTATTATCTAGATGCAGACTTTCAGATACAATTCTGTGATGAAGAAGAAACCTGTGTTGTGATTTGTTCAAAACTGTAGGCTGTATCATGCTGTCTCTGGAGCACAGGGAATTTAAATGATAGCATCTTATCAGACCTTAAATTCAAAAACATCCTGTTTTCCATCTTCTCAGAAGGGAATACTGAGATGTGGATGATTCAATTAAAAAGCTTCTAAAGGCAGTCCATCACATGATACCTGAAATCATTGTCCAGTATAACTCAAGAGGACATTGACATCTCAGTGCTGCACCACAGAAACATACCATCAGTAATTAGGCAGGAGGCAGTAAGAAGTCCTGTTTATTACAAGGGAGGGAGAACTACATACTATTTTACACCTTTTTTTTTTTAAATTTAGTACTATGAGAAGTTCTGCAGCAGGGAAAAATGATGAAGGACTATTTACAAGACAGGCTATTGCAGCACATTGGCTCAGACCCTGTGCTACTGGCAGCTGAGAAAAGATGTGCAGCCAGCACTGAATCATCTGATTGTTGTTGTCTCCATTCGTACCCTGCCCAACATGTGTTTGAAGCATCTTTTCAGTACAGCTGCCACCATGACTTCCACTGGGTGCCCTTTCACAACTAGGAAGGTTCTAGAGGAGCAAGTCTTAAGGATCAGAAACTCAGAAGTCTGTAGCCAAATCTTCACTAAATAGTACTGCTTTTGTTCTTCAGAGCAGGCCTGGCCTTGTTGCTGAGTCTCCTTATCCATTTTCTGGGATTCAGTGGCCCTCTCTGTGCTCTTTTAGTATTAGGATGCGATACCTCAGTACTCTCTTCTGGTATCTCCTGGAAAAGAATTGAGTGGGCACCTGCTCTTTTTTGCCTGTCCACATGGTTGTGCTTAGCTCCATCTTTCTGTCCCAGCAAAGCAGTGTTTGGGGGTATATCCTGCCACATAAAGGAACACTGGCTGGGAAGCTGGGAACTGGCACAAGAGAATAGGGACAAGAATTTTTCATCGACACTCTTGCAGATGTTCATAATTACTCTGTGATTCAGAGTCCTTTCTCCACAGCTGGACCAGTTGCCTTGTGCCACATGAGACCCTTTTATCTGGGGGCATTGGCACAGTGCGAGCAGTTAGCTGTGCCTGGCTGCCCTGCCAATACTGCCAGGGGCTTCCAGTTTGTGGAAATGCATTGGGCCAATGACTGGTCTTCAACTCCATTCTCCTTTTTCCACTTTGAAGCATTATTTTCTGTAGTAGAGAAAGTGCTGCCAGTCTTTTTATACAATTCTTTTCCTTTCTTTCTTCTTCTGCTCTGTAAGAAGAATAAATGACCACAAGGCACCAACCTATTTTGATTCAGTAGCAACCAAAATACTTCCCACTGGTGGTGCTGGTGTTTGTTAGGGTATGTGCTAAAGAGTCAGCCCTTCCCACACAGAGGGGCATGGTGGGAGGTCAGCAGGGGAGTCCCAGTGTCCCAGTCAGGGACATGAGCCCCTGCCCCAGGCCTCTGGGGCTGTCCTGGGAGCATCCATCCCACAAGTCAAGTGAGTCCCAGCACTGTGAGTTCCCAGGGGTGTGGTTCTCTGAGGCACTGCACAGACTTTGGGGGAGTCCCTGTCCTGGGGGATGGCACTCCTTATGGGATACTTGGAAGAGCACTCTGGGGGTGTGCAAGACTTGTTATGGGATGGTTTAAGCCAGAAACCAAAGGTGGGGGAAGGGAGCAGATTGAGGAAGAGCAAGCGAGATAAAATAGAGGTATAAGGGGATAAAAGTGGCCAGCTGCCTGTGAACTGTTTGCTGGCTGGTACATTTGCCTGGCCATGCCCTTTGCCCAGTCAGTGTGGTCTGTCCTGTCATCTCATTAAACTCTCTTTCTCGGTCCTTTCTGGGTGTGAGCTCTCTATTCTCTGTGCATGCATGTGTTTGGGGTCTGAGTGCAGCACACTGGACCACAGGCCAGAGACATGCATGTATCTATGGTGCAGCTGCTGGGGAGACTGGAGTGCAGGTGGGTGTGTCAGCATGTGGTTGACAGCAAATATCAAGCTGGTGAGCTGTGTGGTACATTCACTTTTGTCCATAATACAACTTGGAGTGTAATAGGGTGATGAGGAAACAAATCAGGAGGAAATGCAGTGACTGCATTTAGTTCCTCTGCTTTGAGGGTGGGTTGGTTTCTGAGGTTCACTCACAGCAGGGAGAGGGGATCAGAGTCACTGACAGGGCAGCTGGGCTGCTGGTGGTCAGTGGGGCTTTGTAAACAGAGCTTTCTCACTGATAACATTTCTCTGGTGTTCTGATCCAGTTAAGTCACTGAATCGTGACTTAAAAAAATAAATTTAAAAAATAAATCTAAATTATGGACAATGTAACATCTGACACTGTCAAGGCAATTCCTGGGTAGAGCAGGTGGTGTTTGTGCCTATGAATTTCTTGGGTATGCTGCCAAGAAAGCTATGATTCAGGTCTCCCTTCAAGGAGGGAAGCCTGCCATTGCATATGCTGAATCAATGTGCTGCTTGGACACCCTCAGCACTTCCCCTGGGGTCCTCCATGAACCCCCTCTAAGTGGAAATTGGTGATTTGAACCTGCACATTCCCTTCCTGCAGTTGCTGTCAGATCTATCAAGTCTTGCCTCCTCTGATTCCCCACTCAGCTGCCTTCTCACCAGGTCCCCAGCCTCCAGGTTCCAGCCTGTGGCTCCTTGCCCTGGGTACTGGTGATGGGGAATGGGGACCCTGTGTAGAGGTGGGGTTTGCTCTTTGTAAAGGAGAAGCCATACCAGAGAGGCCTTTGTTTAGCTAGGACATATGCCCTGCTCCTGTCCCCTCCCCTGGGCAAGCCTGCAGGCTGACTGACCTCAGGTAGTACCCCAGCCTGGGGTATCAGGCTGGGACCATCAGCATCCATCATCTAACCTGGGTCACCTGGGTGAGGAAAACATGATCTGTGACTGAACCTTCTATTTTTTTGTTTGTTTGGACCCAGTTTTCATGGACAGCAACCTCACCATTCTGTTTAGAGTCCCAGAGCATTTTGTATCTATCTCCTGCCTGTGTTTGAAGTTCTGAAGCCTGTGTTTTCGTGCTCAGCTAACGCCAACATGTGCTGGAAGGCCCACATGTGTTAGGTGTGCCCAAATCTGTCTGAGGACACTGACAGACTGAAACATATCCAAAGCCTGCAGCTGACCCCTTCTTGCTTCATACTTCCTTCTTGCTTTTTTTGCTGTGGGAGTGAAAACCACTTTTTTTTTTTTTTTTAAGTGAAAACCACTCAACTCTCAGTAAGGTGAATTAGAGGCCGAAGTTAAAAAGGGAACTGAAAATTATCCCTGTTAAATCAGGTTCTAAACTACATGTTGATCTTGCAAAAACTTGTACAACTGAAAAAGCACTGCTTAAGGTAAAAAGATGGCCAGGTTAAAGGCTCCAGAGCTGCCAGGTTTTTTTCTTGATTTCTGTGTCTTTTACTTTCTTTGTCTAGCAAAATAATGCTAAGATGCATATTAAGGTATAATTTATGAGACAATGGGTTGCAAGCATTAAAGAAGCTCAAAGCTGTAACTGTATAAAGTATTTGTCTCTGACATTATTGTAAACAAGTGCACATAATTCATAATAGAAAGATAGAACACACTGTATTCTTATATCAACAGTTCAGCACCTAAATCTGAATTCCATGAAGTGCTTTTGATCTATTTAAGGATTTTTTAAAAATTGTTTTGATCTTTAATTAGTTCACAATGAGCTCATGATTTGGTTAATTTTCCTCCCTTTTAAATCAAACTTTTAATAGAAGGATAAAGTGAATTAAAAATCTCCTTTTCAAAATATCTTTGAGCATTTGCGTAATATTCAACGACTCTAGTGGTTTTTTTTCTTTTACATTCAACCTAAGCTGAGAGAAAACCCCCACAGAATATATGTAAGATACTACAAAGAAATCTACACTATAGGAACTCAATAAGATCTATTTTCTTAAAAAAAAAAAAGAAAGAGAAAAACAAAGAGCAAACTCCTCAAAACCCCCCAAATTAAAGTACATGACAGTGAAACATTCAGATAAAATGCTGTAAACCTTTTTTCTGTAATTTAGGATATGAAAGTTCATACCTCCTTTCCATGAACAGAAGTCATTATTTCAGTACACTCACCTTTGGGATTATTGTTTTCTCTCTTAAATGATTTCATCTGCAAATTTGATTATGGTTCCCATCTGGCGTTTCTTATATAATGCTATGCTTTTTCTTTAATGCACTCATTAAGGTGAATATAATTCAAAGTAATTTCTGAAAATAAGCCTGCATGCAACTACTGTGTTCCTAAAACTTTATTACTGTTTGTATCTGTGGCACTAAAACTGTCAGGACTAACAGTTCTGTACTGCTTGGGTTTTTTTTCTGTTTGTGAAAATGCTCTTGCCACTTGTTATTTCAGATTTGTTGCTCTGATTGTCTAGGAAGGAAAAATAACAAGGTCTGCTAAATGGATTGAAAGGCACTGGAAATGCCCTACAATCTTTTTAAAAGCAAAAAAAAATCTTTTTAAATCAGATAACTGACTGGTTTTAAATCCAGCTGTGAGATCCCATGGTTGGAGCCAGGATATAGAGATGCTGACAGACAAGATAGCTATGTCAGTAGTGCTGAATTCCTTGGTGGTTTTATCCAATACTTTTCCTACAGTTTCATGTGCAGTTTATCCCTTCATCTCATCCCAGTTTCCAGCTGGTAGTTTAATATCTTGAGTTAAATGAGCTCCTCCCCTCAGTAAATTGCTCATGTTAGTCTACCCAGAGGAAGTCCTCTGTAAAGGAATTGTGTGGTAACTGCTGGATAGATGGTAAAGGGAAATACAGAAAAAAATTCCCTCTAGAAAAAAGAATAGGCTTTGTCTATTTTTTTCTGATCTGCCTTCCCAACTGTGCCATCACATTTTTCTCTATTCAATATTGCCATACTTACAGATGTGAGACATCATCGTGTTATTTTCACTCTGTTTCAACTGACTTTCTTTTTTTTTCCTTTTGCCTTATTTTGTTGTCTGTTTTCCTTTCATTCTAAATCCCCACACTTCTTTTGTTCTTTCCATTGCAGGATCTCATTATTTACACTGCTTTAAGCTTCCTTACATTCTCCCTGTATTTCCCTTACACCTCTTCACTGTAGGCACGGTTTCCATAATCTTTTCCTTCGTGTGTCAGTTCCCTAATTTTGGGACACTTATTTTTGGTTTCTAATTGTCATGACTCTCCTTGTAATTTCATGACTCTCCTTGCCTTAGCCTGGGTGGCAGCCTTACTTCTTGTACGTGATCCATCACCACCACGTAAGTGGGTAATTCTTTTCAAAGATGAGCTAAAAAGCCAAAATGTTTTTCTGTTATGGATAAACTTTACCTATAAAATCTATGATGTGGGAATAAAACCTGTGAGATATTATAGTAATGCTCTTAAATCCTGTTTAGAGTCAGCTTTTATTTTTGCCCCATGAATTCCTCAACTGCAGCTTTGCGGTGTGATTTCTGAAACCCATACCTCATGAAAAAACACATTAATGAGAAATCTTCTTACCTCTTACTGATATTATTTTTCCTTTATATCTCAGAATGGGTACACTAATGTCACAAAAAACTGGAACAGCAATTCCTCCACTAGCAGTCTGCAGAAATACCTAATTTCCAAAAATTCAGCCCTCTGCCAAGTAAGCGACTAAGCCAAAGGCAATTACTGTTACTGCCCAATAACAATATAATAATGGATGTAGTCTTGAATGCACATAGGAGAATTTAATCCTTGAAGGTTTAATCTTTTATAATGAGATTTGGGCATCAGAACCCATGATGCTGAAAATATACAGAGACACAAGACATTCATCACTCTGGAGATATCAAGTTGAATATATATTGGACAAAAGGGTGTTATCAACAAATTCAGCACCAATGAAAGCTTTTGCACATAAGTTATTTACTTCTGAGACAATGTTATCTCACTCATTTGGATGAGTAATTGTAAGTAGTTTCTCTGTGAAATGGTGTTATGGTTGATGTATTTTACAGCCAGAAAAGAGTATTATATTTTAATATTTCTTCTTTGTGTGGTACATTCTCAAATAAATTTTCTTCATTTCCCTGTAGCTCTCATTAACTATATCTATTGTGTTTAATTTAATGCTGTAATCTCTGAAGTCCTATTAAAAACAGTCAACATCACAAATAAGTATTGACACTAAAATAACAGTTTCTGGTTAGGTTATGATCCTCATATTTCTAGAACAACTTCGGCTGTCAGGAGACATTTCTGTGGCTAACTGTTGCCTCAGATTATATGGTCAAATGACCTTGAGGCAATATTTAGAAGCTTTTAATAATACATTGTTTTATGAATGAAAGGAAAAAACAGACAAACAAACAAATGTGATGAAAGATTTTTTTTTTCTTTCTGCCAGCTCTTCTTAATTTGGGAATTTTTCTTAATTTGGGAATTTTTCTTAATTTGGGAATTTTTCCTAATTTGGGAGTTTCCTAGCTGAAATATTATGGTCAAAAGAACTCCTTGTAATGCGTAATTCCAATTACTTTTAAATAAAATAAAGAGAACATATTTGAAGAAAGACAAAGTTGTTTCAACAGGTTGAGGATCAGGCCTATTCAGCATGTAGAGAAGTGAAATTGCTTGAAATTTCCCAGTTCAGCAGAGATGCTCCATAGGGCTGTGTCTGCATTCTTATTTGAAAATGCCCACTGAAGCCCCTTGAAGGTGAATTCTATTCAGACTATTTCAATCCTGTGAAATGCCAACAACCTCTTGTGTGTGGTCTAGGAGAGCTGGAACCCCTGAGAAAGCTGCACAGAGAGTCACTGCTCCTCATTGTGCACATTTGAATTATGTAAACCAAAATGCCAGGCACGGCAGGTCCTCACCACCGACACAGGCTGGTGCATGGCCTAACATGTCTCTTCACCAGCTACACCCTGGTAAATGACCAACCTTCTTACTGCATTAAAGGATCAGGGAGTTTTGCCAGTGAGTTGTAAGCCAGAAAGATTGCTGTCTGGAATCTAAAAGGAATCCCACTGAAAGACTTTAATAAGGGAGGACCACATGCACAACTATAGCGTCAGCCAGAAACTGCCTTCCTCTTAAATGACTATTGGACAACCACCTGGGTGATCAGCAGCATCGCCACAATGCTCACGCTTTTCAAGACCTTTAATTTATAGAGACAGCTTACCCTGCTGAGGGCTTCTGTTCTGCCACTGCTAGTCAAATGACAAGATCGATGTTGTCAGAAGGCCAAATTTTATATAACAACCTCCCACATTGTAGGAATATTAGAGTGACCATTCTGGGCTACACCTAAGGTCTTGCTGCTGGAAGTAACCAAGTGGATGTCTTGTGAAGAATGTTATTTAACAAGGCAATTTTATGTAGTATTTTCTCTCTGTGCTTCCCCAGCCCCTGTTTTGCAGCTATATTTTGTATTAGATATATGGGTGTATATGTTTAGCAATATATATGGTTTTCTCTTTGACTAACTTGTTGAGATTTGTCTTGAATCCAGCCTGCTAGAAGAAGCTTACATGATGCTGCTGGTCAGTGACAGACCATATAGATGAGCAGTGAGATTTATATGAAGCTGTTTGGCCCCCTCTAATGTGTGCCTGGACGGATTTACCCTCCATTTCTCCAAAAGGACTCCTTGGTCTAGCTTCACCTTTTTTGACCAGCAGCGTGCATGGTCATTATGTAAGAACTCATTCAATCAATAGAGAAGGAACATAGAAATTGGTATAGAAATATAAATACTGTCTGGATACAGAATATCTCATGTTGTGTGGGCTGTGATGGCCTCATTTGCTCATTTCTATGCTGGTACTCTGTTACTCTTTCGTCTTTCTGTACTTGGGTTGCTGTGAAGGACAACATGGATCACGACTCCATGCAACCCACACTGCTTTACTCCTGTGTCAGGTATTGAAGGACTTGGTGCATCAGTGCACAGCACTAGTTCAGTGTAGTCTGAATGTTCCAGAATGGCCTCCCCCTTTCTGGGTGACAACATGTTTATATTATTCACTTCTGCAAATGATCCCCCACCTCCTTCCTAGTCCCATTAGTTCCAGGCTCTGACAATAGTTAGTTAAGCAAGGATTGGATACAGAGGATGGAGTTCTTGTTGGCCTTACTTCTCAAACACAGGCAGTTAGTGGGCAGTGGCTCACAGAGAGCTGACCCTAGTAATTGTGGGAAGGTGTTGCCCTGTTTTTCTGTTCTGAGTGACCACTGTGTGGCAACTGCTGGTCTTTAGCCACAGCTCCATGAGGGCTCCCAGTGCAGGGACCTGCAGAGACAGCTCTGGGGATGTGGTGGGACTCTGCTCTGGGCAGTACTGCGTCTCTAGAACAGGGGGCAACAGTCACAATCATTTCAGAATTTAATAGTCACAATATTTGGTATTACTTGTATGAAACTTTAATCTCCCATGGACTTTGACAAATTTCCTTCCTGCTTATGCAAAGAATGATAGCAGTCCATGACTGTAAGGACTGTTCTGTTAGAAGGCAGTTCATTCTCATCCTTTGTATAAATACCATCTGCTTCCCTCTGCAAAGGATTCTCCCATAGATCTGTTTGAAGAAGTTATCTGTGGATTTGGAAAAGATTCCCACTGTTGATACCCAGCAGTGGGAATACACAGCCTCCAGAAAGTGCATTTTTTTGGTCCCTGAAGATTTAACTTGGATTTAGCAGATCAGCAAAATAAATGAACACAGGAACACTAGGACTAAACCCAAGCCCTGCCAGAGCCTGGGAAGGGGTGGGGTCTGAGATCAGATCTCTCTTCCTTCTTCTGGACACAACACCCTTCAAGAGTTTTCCCTCCTTATGTCAGGGATCGGGTCTCTCTCCCTGACTCTCCAAGGCCATATGTGGGATCACAGTAACAGACCATGAAGGGCAGTGAAAGAGAACAACAGCTTCTTATAGACAATACACACTCTTCTGTTACACAGGCAGGAACTTCTGCTGGCCCTAATGGCTTCTTCCCATGGACAGGTGACAGTGCATGTATACCAGGCCCTGGAGAGGAAGAAATTTGGTATGGGCAATAATCCTCTTTCCTCTGGCTGGCCTGGTACCCCTTGTCCACTAGAGTCAGCTGCATGGCTCTGCATGGTCACCTCTGCCCCATGCCAAAGTATTGCCACCAGTTTGGACCAATCCACATCAGTTCCCATTATGTAGCAGCATCAAAACTCGGTTATACTCAGCTCTGGATCCAGCTGTTTTTCTCTTTTTTTCCTGATAAAGGATCTTTCCTGGTGTAGGTGTCAAAATGTAGCAAATCCTCTTCGTGATGTGAAACATATGTTTTCTTGGGGTGAATGAGGGCCAAGAGGCAAACTGCTGACACATGAAAGGGAAGGAATATTACCTTTAAATGTAAATTCTGTCCCATCTTTTTTTTTGTTTTGTTTTGTTTTTTGAATCAACAAGATATCAAAATGCTCTGAAAGACCATGGGTTAGTTCTGAAAAACAAACTCACAAATATTGAATAATGTCAAGGTTGTCATATATAATAAAATTCAGCATGTTTCATAGCTGGTTTTTTTTTCTTCTGAAGAAATCATTCATCATACCAAGTGGCAATACAATGTGGTAGAATTAAAGCACAGAAGAAAGCATAAATACAGCTGTCCCAAACTTGCATGTGCTTGAATATACAACGTTAATATCTTTTCTTTTAAGCGATTTTTTTAAGTGTGTGGGGAAATATTTATTTGCATTACAGTAATGCCCAGAAGCCCCAGTTTGGATCAAACTTATTTATTGTGCTGTATATCAAAGACACAGTTTTGGTGTTGGAGTGAAAATTACTTACTTTTGTGCAGCAAAAGGCCACTGAGGTCAGAGGAGAGCAAATGGCAATAATACATGTGCCACTGCTCCATCCCAAACTATCTACTTCCATAACTCCAGCTTACTGGTATCCAGTGCAATAACCCCTGAAAGCCATTTCTTTTGCCCAGATAGAAACATGAAGTATCCAATCTTGAATAATTCACATAGTCCATAGAGATTCCCGAAACCCGACAGTTCATAGTGCTTTAGAGCCCTTAAATCCTTCATGTATTGAGTATGTGCAATATTACAGAAAGAATTTGGACAACTTTATAAATTATGTTTTAAATGACATTTTTCTTATTACTATTTCACAATTTCTAATTTATGAGAATAGCTCCTCATCACTGCTGAATCACCGCTAGTCATTCAGTGCCATTTCCCACTGCTTTCAATTTGCAAAAAAGCAGAATAACAAGATTATTCCATAGCCTCTAAGTATACGTGTTCTTTCATCTTCACTGTTTGCCACTGATTGCATTTGCCTGCTTTGGATGTGAGAATGAGAGATGCATCCTCAGTTAAGGAAAACAAGGTAAGAGCTCAGCAGCGTAGGCAAGTAAAAGAGAATTTTTCTTTTCCCATAAAACTGTTCTCATTTTTAAGAATGTCTTGCTGAGAAACATGTTAAGATAATTAGATAAATCCTCTTCTCCATTTTAAACAAATTTGAACATAATTTGAAGTCGTCAAGAAAGTCCAACCCACCTTACATCCATGTTTAAAATAAGATTATATTGTGAAGGGGAAAGTGAAATCCAGCTGCTCATAATGTCTATGTTGTATGAGTTAATCAATGCCATCTCTAATACCCTGTCCAGCTAGAAATGATGTTGCAACCATATTGATTGCCATTCCCTGGCTCATTATTCAGTGTGGTGCAGTTTAGTGTCCCTGGAGAGGAAAGTGGTTCCCTTCGTGCAGCATCAGGTCTTCCCATCAGCCTTTTATGACATTTCTGGTTTCTTTTTACAGATATATTTAGTTCTGGAAAATTTTTTTTCTTCTTCACAATTTCCATTTTCCAGGATCCTATCTGATCGCAACATAGGCACATTCATCCCCATACATTTCTGCAGTGTTAAAAAACCCAGAGGAAGGACACTACATTTATATTTTTGAATGCATACTAAAACCACTTTTCTCCACAGTAAAATGTGTTATTTTCGAATTAGAGTTTGAGAAGTAATTATTTTAATATAATTACTAAAAACAAGCAAATAAATCCTTGAAAAAAATAAATTAGGGTATACTTGTGTTGTTAATTAGCCACTTGGCAGCCATCAGAAATCATCATTTTTACTTCTGGTACAATGGCTGGTATTTTAGGAGGCATTCTAGCAATGAAATGGATGAACAGATACTAAAGCACAAATGTGTTTTATGAAGTGTAACAAAACGCAAAGTTGCAGAGAAGCAGAATAATCAGTTGGTTAGTTACAATACATTGCCCTACAACTTCCATTATCAAATACGGTTTGACCTTGTTTTAAAGCATAGACTACATCCAAAATAGTCATATATATTATTTCTTTTATATACTGCATACTGCATATCTTATGTCTCTTTGCAATTAAATATTTCAGAAATTCCAATAACTACTTAAGAAAAATGTCTTTTCTTTCCACCTGCTTTGCGTAGTCCTGTTTAGAAATAGACATCAATTACCTCATCAGCTGCAGAGTCAGATGTGTTACCTGAATTCCCTTTATAAGGGAACAGTAGCAGTCAAATCAATGTCTGAATCCGGACTAGAATTCTAGGTACAGATATAAGCACATGCAGATATTCAGTGTGTAAACAACTGCTATGACATAGACATGTCCTTTACATCACTTATAAGATTTAATTCAATTTAAGTCAACTGAAAGAATCTGTTAAAGAAAGATGAAATAGGTTCTTAATAGTATGGTATAAACTGTGTGGGACAAGTACATTTTCAGTACCATTCACTCACTTTCAGTGGTGTTTTTTAATTTTAAGAAGACGACACTTATTAAAGGTGCTTGAAATTTTATAGTGAAAATTGCCAGTATAGTTATACAGTCCGATGGGTGAAGTTGAGAGTTTTGATTTTCTTCTTTCAATTTATTTAAGAAGAGAACAAAGATTTCTGTCTGGTTTGAACAGTCCGTCTTCTTGTCCAAGCTTCAATATAATGAGAGCATTATGCTTTAATCCTTTAGTATTCTGGTCATTATTGACAGCTTAACATCTGAATAAAAATCTGTACATGCTTAAGTAATATTGCAAATTTGAAAAAGTGATGAAAAAATGCAAATTAAAAAATAACCCCAAATATAATTATATCACAATTAGCACCTAATTGTTTCAGTGTGCCTGTAGCAAGCGTGGGTAGAACCCTTCCCAAATCTTCATTCACGAGGCCTAGCCATGATGTTACTGAGCAGGTCCAGAGCATAGAGGCTTAGTCTTCTACTTCCAGCTTTTCTGTTTTATAAACATACCATGATTGCAAGTTCCAGTGCTTATTGGCCCATTTGTTAATATCTTAGTATCATTATTCATCTTGTATCAGAACAAGATCTTATCTTCAAGCAAACTAGTTTTATTTTGCTTTTTAGCTTATATAGATCTGCTGTTAATGTAATGTCATTGGTCTTCTATGTCAAACATTTATAGCCTGAAATGAAATGGCTAACTAGTTTTCTTGAAGACTCTTTAGGTTTCTTTACAGTGAAGTAAGGAGTTACGTCTCTCTGATGTTCCATTCAAGAGCAGAACAGATGCTGATGGAGACTGTAGTTCTTCTTTTCCATATCAGAGAAGTCCTTTCAAGGCAATTCTGAAGCATATTTTGGACAACGGGCTTATAACACAAATAAAAAAACCTCATCAAAGCAAAGAGAAGCAGGACAGAAAATATAGAAGAGATTTTGAAGCCTAAAATGTTATTTTTGATTGGTGAGGTGCAGCTAACTGGAACAAGTGAAGTTAGTTGTCATTTCTTGTCTCTCAACACATATAGAAGGTATTTGTCAGATTCTTGGCTCTTACCATGAAGTAGGTAGTTCAGAGACTTTATCAAATGTATTCCACTGTGAGATGCTTCATTAGCTCCTGCGGCAAACAAAACTGTGTTCTGTGTTGAAAGTGGTTTTCCTAAAAGAAAGAGTGCCATCAATTAGGACAGGGAATATACAGGAAGGTTGGAGAGGAAACTCCTGACTGGTGGGGCCTCTGAAAGCAACACAGTGCTGGGTGCTGAGGCATTGGTCTGGGACTGTGCAGCTGTGGACAGATACTTAATGCAGAGTGCTGGGACCTGTGTATTAAAATCAGTATCCCTCTTAAATTTAAAACTTCAAGATTTCACAACATTTAGTTTGTTTTGCATTGAAACATGGGTGAACTGGCTGAAAAATTATGAGACACTCACGCTAATAGCCTCATGTTTTCCCTAGGGCTTTGATACTTGGGATTGAAGTGCAGACTAGCGGAACAACATCCTCATTGTAAAGCTTCAGATATCCTACCAGACAAGGAGACTGAGGAGCATCCCAGAGTGAAGAAGTAATCCCTAAGCTTTCTTGCTTTGAGAAATGTGAAGACACTGGAGTCCTTATATAGCAAAAAAAAACTTTCAAGGTGCAACATCAGTGAAGGACTCAAATGAGGGAAAAGGCTATGGTAAGAGAGTCTGTTTCCCGAACTGACTGCCTTTAAGATCAGATCCTGCATGGAATAGACTGATCATCTTATCAGCTTCTAAGAGGATATGCCCCTGGCAAAAAATCATCTCCATGGTATGGCATTTTGTGGAAAGCAATGACAGACAGTATTGTATGCGAATACTTCATACTGAGCATACAAAACAAAACAGCAGTTGTTCGAAATGGTTAAAATATTCTATGAAAAAAAACATTGAAAAATAAATCTGATCCATTGGAGCCTATTATAACACCCATATCCTCACAGAACAGAACAGATTTGCACTCTCACTGCCATCTGGAATGAAATTATGTTAGCAGTCTACAAAAAAATACAAATTAACTATTTCATGCACTTCTATAGTGTGATACATCCTTTTTCTCTTCATGTCTCCAGTTGAGCTAATCATGACAACTTTAAAGTCATTGTGTGAATGTTGCATTTGTTTACTGTCAGGTTAGAAGTACTGTTTGTGGAACAGATACATGAAACATGAAAAATAATTTAAAAAGAGTCTCTCTCTGTCATTAAGCTGATGGCCTTTACTAAGACATAACTGTAACAGATGCTGCTTAAACTAGTTAGATTATATAGTCTTACAAGTAAAATGAACATCAGGTATATATGATCAGTCTTTTACAGGTGTTTAAAATAACAAAATTATCATGCAAATTATGAAAAAAGCAGTTAAAATTTAAGAATATATTATTTTCTGCTGGAAGGGAAGCCACAGTAGATCATGTATTTGCTCAAATTGGTCATTACAATTACTGTTCAGTTTTAAAGCAGATCTGCATTTGATCTGCAAATAAAAAAACTGAGTTTTTTCCTTTTTCAACTATTTGGTATTTACAAGAAGTTGTGGAATAGTTTTGCATAAATAAATTTCAGACTGAAGGATATTTATGAAATGCTCACTTCAATGATTCAGTAATTGTGATTCATGTTTTGCAGCCAATCACTCAAAGCACCTGGTATTATTCCCCTTCTCTGAGAGGAAGACATGAAATGGAGAATTTATAAATCACTTTCTGAATTGATGGAAGAAATAAACCCAAAATTTATGAAAACATCAAGTTTTGTAAACTTTTAAAAATTATCTGATGTGTGATACAGTCATAAAAAACCAGCAAGGCTAAAGAAGTAAGATCATAAGTGTTTAACCATTTGTCCCCAGAAAATTCAGCAGTGACATGTTTTGCTCTCTGGGTGATCTCAAAGTCTATATTGGTTAATTCTTCTCTTTCCTTAAACCTTTCAGATTTTAATATAGTTTATAATATGAATGACTCCATGTGGAAGAAATGAGCTATATGGAACTGGAATTAAAAAGATGTCCTATAAGACTTCCAAAATTATTACGCCCAGGTTAATGCCACCACAGTTTATGCATTTAATTCTTGGATTTACTTGCACTAAACAAGGACTCAGAAAGCTGAATTAGAATTTTTAATTCAGTGAGAAAAAGGAGAAAAAATATTTAATTATTATATACAATTCAATAAATCTTTCCAGAAAGGACTATAGCTCTCCATCTGCAGCCCAGTTGGATTGATTCAAAGCAGTTCTATCTGGATGCAGAGTTAAGAGCTTTTCTGAAATCTGTGTATTGAAAGGCTAGATGATAAACTTGTTACTGCCAAAAATGGCTCCAGAGAAATGATTCATCTCTCCATGACTTTGAGTTCAAAATTAAGTGTCTAAACTGGAGCTAGTCACTCTTAAGGTCCCTTCAGCCAATGGAGAGTAACAGACACATTTTAGACATCCTATTTTAGCTGAAATCACTGCAAAGAGTCATTAAGATGACCTGTGTCAGTGCAAGGTTTTTTACACTGTACTAATCTAGGGTCAATGTAGACGTCTCTCACTCCTGGCTCTAACATTGTTCACCCATTCTGGGAGTTCTACCATGAGTTTTAAGGCAGCAGATTAGAATCTCACCTTTTTCAGGCTTTTTCATCAGTACTATGTAGCTGCCTCAGGCGTATCAACGCCCTGCGGGAGTCAATCCAAAATAACCCTTTGTTCTAAGTTATTAAGCACAGATTGTGGATGTTATCCTGGATTTAGTCATCTTGCTCTACAAAGATTATATCTTTAGATTTATATAGTTTTCAGGTTGCAGGTGAGTTAAATATTTCTGTAGAGCATTATATAATATGGGATTTGCAGAATTCCCTAGATGTCATTTATTAGGAACTCAAAAGGCTCATCCCACCCTGTAGGTACCAGAATTAAATGATAGTTTTGTCTTACTTCAGAAGGAACAGGACCCATGTGCATTAATAAATGTGTTGTCATTGTGCTGGCAGGTGTGTATTGGTGGCACATGAATAACATGTCAAATCCTAACCAGATGACCTGGTGGAGCATTGCAGCTTAACTTTCTTCTCAGATCTTATGTCAGACAAAGACTAATGTACTTACTTTCCAGAGCAAAGCCCTCCAAATAGCATTGCAATCAGGAAACCTGCAATGGCAGGAAAGAAACGCAGTCTGGCAAAGCTTTTGTTTCTAATCGTGAAACCAAGTACCGATGTGCTATCCATGACCACCAGTATTGTTTACAGGCTTGGTTGCTGTGGTGATAACATCATATGAATACTGCAATTGGGACTGAATCCTTCCAGCAGCAGAATTGGTTTTCAAGCAGCCTTTAATTGCTTGTTTACAAAATACTCTATGGTTTTCTGAGCACACAGCCCAACAAAATAGGAATACACTCACAGAAAGTCTCCAGCATTGCCTTTCTGTGTAGAGGAGAGAAACTGATTCTAAATTACAGAAAAAGGAAGGGAAGAGGAGGGGAGGGGAGGCAAGGAGAGGCAAGGAGAGAGTGAACTCAATCAGATGGTCACTGGCATGTCTGCTCCTTACCCACAGCTGCACAGGTGGGAGCTGGAGAATTGTCTCTCTGCTACTGGGCCCCAGAGCAGCCCTGAGATGCTGTACGAGAGGGCCCTCTACAAGTTGCAAACCTGGAGCCCTCTTCTTGAGCCATGATTTGTTGTGACTCCAAAAATGTCAAGAAGTATCAACGTACTTGTTGAATCAGAAACTGAGATCCAGCAGCGATGGTACCTTCCCCAGCATCCTATCACTGTCTCACTGTCTCAGGTCTGCTCTCAAACCTCTCTGCAGCTTCTAGAAAGGCTATAAACCTTTCTGCTAGGTATCCTGCTAGCCAGTGTAACCCATGGACTGAGGCCTCTTGCAGCAGTTAAGTGCTGCTCCTCCAAAGACATTCTGAGCACCAGTGCTGGCCATGCCTCCTCCTTGGAAGGACAGGAATATGACTGTCATTTTTTATATAGCTTGAATAAGCATGGGGGATGCATTTCATATGCTACAATCACTACCCTTAGGTTGGTTTCTGGAGCTGAGGAATGGAACCAATAGCAAAACCTAATTGCCACTCCTTTGTGCTTTCCCTGTCCTTTCTGTCTGGATTGCACTGTGTTAAACTCATGTCAGAAACAATCAGCTGATTCACTGTCATGACTATTTGTTTTCTTTTTCTCTCATCCCCTTATCATAATGCTGGGACTGTGTGATAGATAACAACACTTCTCAGATATTTGAAGCGGACCTACCACTTAGCTTTTGCCCTGGTGTGAAATTTGTCCCAATGTGCAACAACAAACTTAAAATATTCTTTCTAAATGTTTTTCAGGAGCCTTTTCCTGGAAAAGAGCCTGTTTTATGTGCGCTGGAGCAGGAATGGAGGAGGTGAACCTGGCATGAAAGTTCAGATGTTTTGCATTTTAAACAAATGTCTTAGATCTTCTTATTCCAGAAAGGTAATAGAAGTTTTTTTAAAATGTGAAGGATTAATAACTATTCAGCTTCTGAAAGGTAAGCATACACCCAGATACAGTGCTATTTCCGTCACTCAAAACCAGATCTTGTCCAGTCTATCAAAATTTTCAAGTGTTTGAGTTTAGACACCTAACCTGGTGAACCAGGCTCTGACATGAGTAAATTTCTAATCCTTGCCCAGACTACATGATGAAGTGAAATTCAAAACAGTTAGTAGCTTGCATGGGAGTATGCTGCATGGTTGGAAACATTTAGTACCTGAACCCGGATTTCATATTCAGGACTTGTCTTATCTCTTCTATAGTTTCTGACTTTTGTCTTTCTTAGCCCAGGCTTAAACTATCCTTGAGTCTTTTAAGATCTTATTTCCTCTTTTAATTTTTTTTTACAATTAGCCATCTATAATCTATTTTCATTTTGCTTGCCTTACTGAGATTCCTAAGTGACTTTGCTAAAATCTTCCCTCTAATCAATAGATTATTTTTTACCTTGCTATTTGGACACCTCTTCATGGAAAGGTTAGATGAGGAAATGAAACTGTCTGGAAAAAAGAACAAACACATTGCAATGACTAGAATTGAATGTGCAAATAATGCTTTATCACTTAACACATTAGAATTCAAGAATATTTATTCCCTGGGCTAGTTCAGTGGCATTGAATACATCCTCCCAGGTGCAGGTAGCCTAAGGGGGACTGTTCCACAGTTTTGGGGGGCTGGGTGGGAAAAATGAAGAATAGGCAAGCTAGAGAGGGAGCTGAGGATATGCAGAGCAGCTCCTTCTCTGCCTGCATGACTTGTGGGGCTGCATTTGACTGGACTTATTTAATGACCACTTGGTTTTATCTCATGGACTGGACTAGGGTTTCAGGATGCCGTGTCAAAAGCTGTTGCTGACTGCATTCCATATAGCATCTCCTGCTTCTGAAACAGGCACTTGTGACTTTCTCTCCTATTATTGCACCTGTATCCTGTTCACCTGCTTATGACTCGTATTACTAGTGCCTACATCACAGACTACATCATTCTGGCATGAATCCTCCGAAGGAACGTCTCCCTGGCAAATGTAGCTCTGATCTGAGATGTGAAAATGCAGGTGAGAAAAGCACACTTGATCTTCAGAAACTCAAAGATAATGGGAACAGAAGTCTACCATGAATAAGTGAAACTGCCTCTACCCACCAGCTGGAGACACGCCTGAAGTTTGTGATGATGTATGTGATAGGGAATGTAAGCAATGGTTACCGAAGTACTGAAATGTCATTGGAAAGTGACATTCTTGATACAGAAAGTTACTGAATAAATTACACCCATCAATTTTGCATTGAATATTTTGCTTACTCTAATGTTGAACTCTAAGTACATTAAATAATTGATATTGAAATGCACTAGCTCTGAACCAGACTGAAATCCTGCTGATAGGTGAGCAAAAGAGCTTTTCCTTTTCCTTTCCTTTTTTTTTTTTTAAATTTTTCTTTTCTCTTTTGGCTTGTGTATTGTCACATCTACTGGACAGCTGATGAGAGCACCTGCAGCATAATGCATCCTCTGTGTTGTAGTGCTGGCCAGTGGCATTTTGTTAGCTCAGCCTGCCAGTAATTCCATAGTGATGCTTGGCACAAGCAAACTGGATTTATCTCCATATGGAAGGAGGGAGTCTGCATAACACAGGCCATAATTTGGATGTTGGTTTTGGTCCCTTTTGTGGTCCAACCACATATCCAGCCTTCACACAACAAAGCCTCTTATAACAGAGTGTTAGCTGGGAAGTTGGCCAAATTCATGCTGGTGTAATTCCATTACATCGGTAGACTTGCCATGGGGCACATGTTCCATTATTCATACAATAAATCCCTATAGAGGCTTTTTGGACAAGCTTTGCTCCTTTACACTCTCAATTTGAATACAGGGTTTGGTTTTTACACATTTGGATGGAAGGGTCTTTAGGAAAGAGCTGTGTTTTGACTTAGTTTAACATTTTCACAATGGGATTGTGTCTCTTGGGTGGGTTTGTTGTACCAATTCTATGAATTGTCTAAATTCAGGGGAGAGGTATTTTCTCAGAATGTGTTCCTTCTTTATTTTTTACTCAGGTCTAGTTGCCTAGTGATATAAATAGCTGTATTACATGACAGGTCAGTTTTGACCAATTGTAAGCATACAGCTTCCAGTATTTTGGAAAACTGGTCCTGTTGGTTCCTAATCAATGCCATCCTTGTGTTGGGGGAAGAAACACCACAGTATTTTCTTTTGACTTGGATTTTGTTTCTAATATAGGAAAACAGAACACAGGTTTGTGGGCTAGGTTTGTCTACGTTTTGACAGTGAAAGACTGTGATTGGCGTTCTTCCATCTTTTTTTTTTGGCAATTCCTGCCAGGAAGAGAAGACGGGAGGATTAAATGAAAAGTGACAGCAGAAATAACAAATAGCAACAACTGTAAATTGATTGAATTCAATCTTATTATTATTATTATACCTTGGTGTTTACTTCTTGATGCTGACCTACAGAAGAGCAATGCAAATATGTGCTTGCACATGGTTCAGGGCAGAGATGTGTCTGAAGGGTAAAATGAGGTATGAATTATTAGTATGTGATCTAATTTGTGGTATGGACCTATGATGTGTGTCAGTTAATGAGCTGAAAAGAATTTCTTCCTCTGCACTGAACCTGAACCATGTGTTCTCCATTTGTATGAGAAGATACGAGGACTAACACACACAAGGTCAGTCACAAAAAGACACCGGTAAATCTCAGCTGAAGAATGTCAACTTCTTATTTTAAATTAAATTAAAATTAATTTAAATTTAAATTAATTTTCTCTTTCCTGGTCTACCTTCATTATTTTTCTTCTCATATATTCAGCATTAATAATAGCTTAATCTGTCTGTTCAGAGCTTCAGTAGTAATAGGTTTTATCACTGCAGCATCTAACATTGCAAAAGCTATGGAGTGAACCAATGGAGATTGTAACTCTGGCAGTTCCTGACATCATGTTCTAAAGGCTGTAACAATGTTGCTAGTCCAGGACAAAAGAGCTATGGGTTTATGAATGTTGCTTCACTGGACAGAAATTCTTAAGCAAAGACATGTTCACTTCGGAATATTTTTCCATAATTTGTTTGGATTGCATAACATATTTCATACATGAGGTTGAGAGTTACAATTCAGAAATCTGTATCAGCTGTAAAGAGTGAAATCATTAGTTATCTATTTTCAAGTCAATTGCTGTGTTTTTTTGCTGTGTTGAAAAAAATGTGCTTAGGACAAGTCAATTCACTGTGCTTGTTTTTATGACTTCTTATAAGACCCAACCTAACTTCAGGTTGTTCTGGGTTCTTTCATATGTTGTAAATCCATCTCACTGGAAGCTTCCTGGGGGTATGAGAAAGACTGGGAACGCTTGAATGCTTTTATGACATAGGTGAGATTCCTTCCTTATCCTCACCCCAGCTAAAGGGGTTCCTGATGTCTGCAAAGCAGAAACACCAGCCCTATACATCAGAGTCACAGTTTTGCCATAAAATATTTTATTTCATATATAAGCAACAACAACAAAGTTAGTTATAACTGAATTCTTCAGCTTAGTCTTTCATTAAAATCCATTTTATTAAGTGATGACTTCAGTTACTGACTGCACCAAACTTAAATGTCTCATCGAACTCTTACGAGCAGTGAGTGTGCAGCAGCTCTGCTGTTGTCCAGAGATGTAGGTGTTTTCTAGTATTTGTATTTAAATAAAAGGAAAAGCCATTATAATTGCAGGATTCATTAAAACTCTCAAAAAATCCCTCTGATTGACAAGAGGTTTTAATTGAAAAATGCATTTCAGTCCTAGAGACATAATTAACTCCAGCCTTACTCTTTGGTGACTGATCTTATCAAGAGCCCAGAGCCCTGAAGGCCCCTGTCTGCAATCAGAGGTGTGACTACAGCCTGCACTGCTCTACCCTTTCTGCAGCGAGACTGTGTGGTGGGAGCACAGACAACTGTGTACTGGAGACATCAGCAATGGCTGCTCTAGTGCAGTTTGGATGGTGAGCATCTCAACAGAGTATGCTCTGGTAGAGCTATGTTTGTGCGTGGATACTTCAATGGAGCTTTGAGAGGACAATACTGTAGCAAATGAGAAAAACGTGTCATTCATTATCAAAATAATTATAACAAGATGAGAATATTTTGCTCTGTTGGAAAACAAAAAAAAATTACTTTATAAAAAGACAACTTTCTCATTTCATTTTTGCTCCTTTTTGTACTCAACCATATTTGCCATGTGGTAATTCCACAAGCTCAGAGTTGACCAGCAAAGTTCCTGTCTGGAGGAAAAATTGCTCAACTTACATAGTTATACCAAATCAAGATTGAAGTGGTTTATTATCTTACTAACAACATATAATTAAAGGGATCGGTGAAGTATGCATTCAGGATCAATATCAGTACAATAAAATAGGTAAATCACATTTTTGCTAATATTTTACGCATGTAAAGTACCAACAAACATGAATGTCTAAATACTTTTCTAGAACAGCCTCAGAAGCTACCAGCACGCTCACCTCTCCTGGACGTAGGGGTTCCCTGACTTGCTGGTCTCTGCAATCTGGTCCTCCAATATTTTGCTGGACTACTTCCAGTAGCCTATCCCTGTTTTCTTGTTCTGGGGAGCTCAGTACTGGACATATCACCCAGATCAGTGTCATCAGGCTGAGCAGAGGGGCAGGACCATCTCCCTTGACCTCCTGGCAGTGCTCTGCCTGATGAGACCCAGAGGCTGCTGGCTTTCTTCAAAGCCAAAATGACAAATTTTAGTGATGTTTAAAAAGTTCTGGGGGATTTGGACCACACTGGCCCAAATGAAAAGCTGTCCCTAAGCACCTATAAACAAATATGCAAGATTTTTCAGACTGTTTGTCCGCACTGTAGTCTATGCCACTACAAAAAGGCTGGAGAGGGACTTTTATATGAGAATGTAGGACAAGGGGGAATGGCTTTAAATTGATTAGATTAGACTAGATTTTAGGATGAAATTCTTCACTATGAGGGTGGTGAGGTTGCCCAGTGTTGGAAGGTATGGGTTAAAACTGCAAGGAGGACCGTAAATCAATCAAGCTGGGAATTGCAGCTGGGAATCTCTTGATAAGCCTGTGTGAACAGCAGGCAACATCCAGCATGAACCAAGTTTACCGGTGCTTGCATCTCTGCTTGTGTGTCTTTGCCCAGGTGTTGCTTCCAGGATTCCCTGGTTAGCAACCTAACAGGAATAAATTTACTCTTTGCACTCTAGATGTGAGTTTGTGGTTGTCCAAGCTGCCTGCTTGTGTCAACTCATACACCTGGAGAAGTTGTGGATGTCCTATCCCTGGAAGTGTTCAAGGCCAGGTTGGATGAGGATTGGAGCAACCTGCTTAAGTGGAAGATGTCCCTGCTATGGCAAGGTGGTTGGAGCTACATGATCTTTAAGGTCCCTTCCAACTCAAACTGTTCTGTGATTCTATGATTCTGCGATTTTCAATATTACTGCCTCCTGTACTAGGAATGAGGTTAATGCAGGCTTTCTTTGTATGTGCTGCAGCTACACCCTTTGATGTCAGTTTGTGAAAATACTTGGTGTTTTGATTAAAATGCTGAATTATTAGCCAATTACTGATCCTTTCTGCCAAGTCTGCTGAGGGATGGAAATGGCAGAACAGATGAGAGGCCAAGAGGTAGCTTCTTGTCTTTAGTGTGATGTTCTAAAGATAGTACAGTAACATCCTTTATTTGGTGCCTTAGTGGTGGCTGAGCTCTTTACCAAATCTGTGGTATCAAGTACATGGTGCAGCTTCATGTTTTAGAGTTGTGATGTCCTGTACTGTGTGTTTCTCGATACGAATGCTCTGGTCCTTCTGTGTGTAAGAGCTGAAAGCAGAACTGGCCTTCCTTTGTAAAATGATTTGCTGGTCTCAGCCCATAATGTGATATATAACCTTGCTGTATAAACAACATGATTGACAAACACTGCTTGGGAGACTGAATTTTAAATCAAGAGGTCTGAAAATAGAAGCCAAAGCAGCTACTGGATAAAGTCTAAGCCATGTTTCTCCATGGGCATTTCTAGGAAACTTTATCTCCAGAGTTGGTAAAAGAAGTGAATCAACTAATACATCCCAGAACATTTCTCTCATTCTTTTGAGTCCTTCATAAAAAGCACAGGATGCAATAAAGCAGCCTTTCCCTGAAGAGAATCAATCAACCATCTAACTGCATTTCCTTTCTCAAACACAGATCAGATGCTGTACAAGAGAGCACAAAAGACATTACAAAACAGCCTTCCCACAATGAAAGCTTCTTCTTAATTCTCTATAATTAGAATGACTTTTGAATGAGAAACAGCCTGTACAATTTGTGCAGCCTGAGAGACTTCCTGCTCCAAGGAGCTATGAAATAATAACCTAGAGTGCACTGCATCAGACCTTCCCCTGCAAAATTAATTTTGTCTCCTGGACATCACTGGGAGTTTTATGATGGATTCAGAATATGTGGGGAGAGGGGAACAGTGTGATAACACAGTTTGGTCTCTGTTTAACAAAGACCATGATCTACAAATTTTCACACTTGGCCAATTTCTGGTGGAACAAGACACCCTCTTTCAGTGTCCAGTGTTTTCCTTGGCTTCCTTCTGACCCTGATGACAGCTGCATGTGCTGCATTGGTCCCAAATCCAAATGCTGACTGATGCCAGTTGATAAATCAGAAAAGTTTCATGCCAAAAGTTTGCATCAAGGTGCCCTAGAAAATCTTGCTTGCTGTATTATGTTTACACCACAATCTACAGGGAATGACAGGAAAACACATCGTTGTTTCAAAACAAGTAGCATTCAATTTATTAAAAGCAGGTTATTTCACCCATTCATATATTCTTGAAGGCAGTTTAAGCCTTCTATGTACATAGATACATAAAGTTAAATAATCCACAGTTAATAGATATCTCTTTTTATTGCCCCAAAGAAATGTGACATGGGAGAGGTCTGTGACTTTATTATTTTTACCTACTAGTTGAGTTATATGCATTCTATGGCAATGTCATAGTCTAGGACAGTGAAATTATATTAAAGAAAAGCTTTGTATGTTAAGAATGGTATTGGGCCACTGTAGAGGTAAGTGGTGGGAAACTGGACCAAAAATACCTTTGATTGTATTACTTTTTTATTTTTCTTACTGCATTAGAGTAAGCATTCAGTCCAACAAGTACTCATTTTTCCTTGGGAACAAAAGATTTTATTGAAGTATTTTTCTAATAATGGGTTGGTGAAGATTTAAGTTTTAAAAAATCTGATCCACTTGGAATACTTACTGATTTTAATGGGAGACAGAGAAATAAGTAGCTTTTTATCTTTTAAAATTTCTGTTTCTTCTGCTATCCAATGGTCACTTTACTTGAGCACAAGAACTGTTTAGCTACACAAATAAGTCATGGAAATCAAAACACATAAAGAAGGTATAGTTCAAATTAAGTTTGTAAATTACTTCTATATTGCAAAGGCTGTATTAGCTCTTGCAACTTCGGAAGCAAATACAGATGATGCTCTATAGTATGGCACTTATTTCATGACTATTTTATACTTTGCTACAGATCTTGCATCTGCTTAATATTTTCACCTATCTCCTGATACCCATTATGTATCTGGTAGCCACTTGCTTCTCTTCAAATGAGGAAATTTCAAACCTATGCACTTTATCCCCCCAACTCCTTGCTACTCTGCTCCAGTCTAACAACTTCTTTTTCATGCAAATGGAGTAGAAGATCGGTGTAAGAAAAGACATCAAGATTAAGCTTGTTATAGGAATGTCATCCTAAATTTATTCAACATTTCACTTTCTTGGACTTCCCCTTTCAGTTTTCCTGAATGACTTTAACTTTTGTTCTCCCAGTGCAATTACAAACCCTAAATGTTTAAAATTCAAAACACTGTGGCAATTTTCACCAAGACTTTATTATTATACATTAGCAGGGACGTAAGATCAGACAAATCATTGCATCATTGTTTTACTTTCATGGATTTATTATTTCCCAATTCATCCACCACAATCCAGTTCTGAAAGCAGGTTTTAGAGCCCACAGAGAGATTTCATGTTATGAATTCTACCTTTTGTATATAATTGTTATTTCAGTACATCCAAGTAAGTAAAATTCCACCTGGAAAAGCAAATACACTATGTGGAGAATAATAAAAAAGAAGACACTTAATACTACATTTTTTAATTAGTCTATGTGCCATACAAGGTTAAATAACTTCAAAACCAAAAATCATCTGCTCCACTGCTCCTTGTACTTGCTCTCTCTCTGCTTTTTAACCGCAACATGTCCATGACACTGCGTGCATATATGTCTCGCAAATTGACATTGATATTTGAATCGCTGGATGAGTTCTTCATGAGTTTCTTTAAAGCTTCACGCTGCCGTAGAGCAGCTTCTTTTATCTTCAGTGTAAAATAACAGGCAGAAAAACGGTCATTTATTATAGCTATTGGCAAAGCCAAAACCAGTATTCCTGATAGAATACACATAAAGGCTACTACCTTACCAATGGTAGTATCTGGTCTAATGTCACCATAACCAACTGTTGTCATGGAAGTTGTTGCCCACCACCAAGCACCAGGTACGCTTGTGAAAGTGGTGCCTGGCACACCTTGCTCAACAAAGTACTCCACAGTGGAAAATATAGAGATTCCTACAGAGAGGAAAAGCAGCAGAAGGCCAACCTCCTCATAGCACTGAGCGATAGTCATCCCAAGAGACCGCAAGCCTGAAAGACAAGAAAGGCTGTCAGTAGGCTGATTCATGTAGCTGTCATCACAGCTTTGCAAAGCATCTCTTACCTAAAAGCTGACTGCTTTATGTTTTTCTTCAACTGCTAGTGAACATGTTTTGACAATCACAAAAGCAAAAAGGTTGGAAAAGACCTCCAAGACCATCGACTCCAACCTGTAACTGAACACCACCTTGTCAGCTAGATCATAGCATTCAGTGCCACATCCAGTTGTTTCATGAACACTTGCAGGGACGGTGACTCATCACCTCCCTGGGCAGCCTGTTCCAATGCTTAACCACCCTTTCTGTGAAGAAATTCTTCCTGATGTCCAACCTGAACCTCTCCTGGCACATTTCCTCTTGCCCTGTCACTTGTTGCCTGGGAGGGGAGGCTGACCCCCACCTCGCTACAACCTCCTTTCAGGTAGTTGTATTGAATAATAAGGTCCCCCTTGAGCCTAATTTTCTCCAGGGGAAACAACCGCAGCTTCCTCAGCCGCTCCTCATATGACTTACTCTCTAGACCCTTTACCAGCTCCCTTGCCCTTCTCTGGACTTGCTCCAGCACCTCAATGTCTTTCTTGCAGTGAGGGACCCAGAACTGAACACAGTACTTGAGGTGTAGCCTCACCAGTGCTGAGTCCAGCTTTCCCACACCTGCTGGCCACACTATATAGGCCAGGATGCCATTGGCCTTCTCAGCTACCTGAGCACACTTCTGGCTTATGTTCAGCTGCCTGTTGATCAGCTCCACCAGATCCTTTTCCACCAGGCAGCTTTCCAGTCACTCTTCCTCCAGCCTGTAGTGCTGCATGGGGGTGTTGTGACCCAAGTGCAGGACCCAGCACTTTGCCTTAATGAACCTCATACCACTGGCCTCAGCCCATCGATCCAGCCTGTCCAGATCAAACTTCAGAGCCCTCCTACCCTGAAGCAGATCAACACTCCCATCCAACTTAGTGACATCTTCTGCCATCTCCCTCACAACCCTAGGATGAATCCTATCTGGCCCCATAGACTTGGATGGCAGAGGGTCTATGCTGCTCCCTCTCACCGTCTACCAGCTCAGGGGGCTGATTGCCATGAGGATAACTGGTCTCTCTGTTAAAGACTGAGGTAAACAAGGGATTAAGTACCTCAGTCTTTTCCTCATCCTTGGTGATAATGATCCCTCTACGTTCAATAAAGGATGGAGATTTTCCTTGGCCCTTTTGTTGTTCATGTACTTAGAAAAACACTCTTTATTACCTTCCACAGTGATGGCCAGAATGAGTTCTAGCTGAGCTTTCACTTTTCTAATTTTCTCTCTACATGACCTAACAAAATCCTTGTGCTCTTCCTGAGTTCTGCCCCTTTTTCTAAAGGTCATAAACTCTCTTTTCTTCCCTGAGTTTCAGTAAAAGCTCCTTGTCCAGACAGGCCAGTCTTCTTCCCCACTGGCTCATTTTTAGGCACATAGGGATGGTCTCCTCCAGTACCTTTAAGATTTCTCTCTTAAAGTATGTCCAGCTGTCCTTGACCCCTCTGTTTTTATGGGCTGTTTCACAAGGGACTCTCTGAACCAGTGTTCTGAACAGGCCAAAGTCTGCCCTCCAGAAATCCAAGGCAGTGATTTTGTTGAGCTCCTCCCTCACTTCACCAAGAACTGATAAGTCTATCATTTCATGGTCACTAAGCCCAAGATGGCCTCTGATCACCACATCTCCCACAAACCCTTTTTCTGGTCTAGGGGGGCACTGCCCCTGGTACGCTAAAAAGAGATGCTGCTCTCAACATTACTGAGAAAAAGTGATTTGAAGAAATAGATCATAATCTTAGACTGAATCTCTGACATAATCTCTATTTCCTTAATACAGAGCATATAAATTCTCCTCATTACTTATCATTTGAACCATGTACACATATAATTTAGACAAATTAACCTATCTTGATAAGAGAAGATCTAGCACAGTTTTTAATGTTATCTAGCTATTTAAAAGCACACTAAAAGAACCTGCTTCACACTTTGAGGCTGAATGTACCAAGCCTCTGTTTTCCAGCCATTGTCCTATTTTTCTCTTGGACCAAGCAGCCCTCATCTACCAAATTCGTGGTCCCAGGTGTGTGCTTAGAGCCCAGTTCAGTTCACTCAGTAACTTTTTTTTTGTTAGGGACTCTTTCCAATCCTTTTATAGTTGTTGCAGACTCTCTTCGACCCCTTTTCCCCCCAAAAAAAACTATCACCTTGTAGCTGTAAACATAAAACAAAATACAGTTTTCCAGCAACAGCTGCACTTGTGCCAAACTGGAGATGGCAAAGCCTCCCAACGCAAGCTTGTAATCCCATTAATTCACTGATGTACTGCATCAGTCCTACTGCTTGTGAGCTGCACAGGGAGTTCAGGTGCAGCAAACCACTCTCCATAACCCCCTACATTCCTTTCAGAGCTGCTGCTTCAAGGCTACAGTGTCTGATAAAGCAAGCAGAAAAGTAAATCCAAAAATAGTGCAATGGATAAATGTTACACACATTAACAACAAAGGAAAATAACAGGATACCAATTCAGCTGAGACACATGGGAGACTGAAATTATCTTTTGAATCACAAGTGACTTTGGATTGGTTTTTAATACTGTTCTTTAAAAATGTGCTATGTTTTGTCTAATAAATGAAAAAACATATTATTTATGGATTACCCTTCATGGGGTAAACTTATCACTAAGCTAGTGTTTGCAAAATAGCTTACTGGAGCTCTGCCTCTGCTTGCAGACTTCATATGCTCATTAGTGTTATAAACAATTTTATTTGCTTTTCCTTCCACAGTCTCAAACTACAAGATGTTAAATGTCTTGCTTTTCACTCTTTCTTTTCCCCTGCAGGTCTAATGGGTTTTAAAGCTTTTGTTTATGTACAGCCAACAATGGAAGTACACACTAAAGTCTGTAGGGAATATTTTGTTGGGTTTTTTTTCAATGCTATCTGCTATCAACTTCAGTTAAGAACTTGCCCATATCAAAGTTTTATATTACTATAACTATGATCTGTTGGTTAGGATGTTTATTACAATGATACAGATTAAATCTGTAGCACAAGGGGAATAAGATATATCAGTGAAATCTTTTCTCTCTTATTATGACTGCCTCCATATTTTGGAAAAACTAGTGTCAGCAGTGCAAAAGTTCTGTGAGATAACTGCAAGGACCCAGATCAAATTCTCATCTTCCAAGGAAGTTACTGTGATCCACTGCCCTGTAAAACTTCCTACTGAACAAAGCAGTAAGTCCTTTCTGGTGAGCTAGGAAGAAGGTACTCCAATTTAAAATCACCCCTGTAGCACTTCTTTTCAAAGCATAAATTAATACTATAAAAGCCAGGGTTTGTACCTTATGTATGATCTTGAGAATATTATAGCTAGAAAAAATGCATCTCTCACATAAACCAGATTAAAATAAGGAGGAACAGAACAGTGACTGTTGACTCTTAGTATCACATTGATGACACCTTCAGTAAAATATTTTTCCTACGGTTAATTATTCTAATTGTTCAGGAGTCTGATTTTTTTATTCTTACTATTCTTAGTTCCGTTATCCTCACCTGAAATTATTATATAATTCTTCATGTTTTTAGATGAAGTCAGGAGACATTTTTAGACAAATCTATGAATCAGACAATTTACTGGATTCCACATCTCATTTTAAGTGAGAATCAGTTGGTATATAATCACATGTATAAAGTATTCTACTATATTATTTTGTAAGTTTTTAAAATGTCTATGAGCTGCAGCACATGGCCAAACTAGGGCTGTCCCAGCACAGACACCTCAGCAAGTCTTACGGCTTCCCATGAGAACTCCTTGCCAAGAGATGTGACAGTTTGGTTACTCATGCTTGCAGGGTGCTAAGGTGCTGTAACAGAGTTGGCGTGAGGCTGGCAAGCAGCCCCAGCCCTGGGAGTAGGAAAGGGAAGCTTTTCTGGCATTCAGGTCAAGTTCCATCTCTCTATTGCCCAAACAGACTTGGCACTACAAGCTGATATTCAGAAGCTTCAATTTACACAGTGTTTAAATAATCCTAAATTTTTAGCACTAAAAGTGCTGAAGTTTCACTTTTTCATGTCTCCAGCAGCATAACAGCCTGAAATATGTTACAGTCTTCTCTCAAACATATGCCCATTGCCATCACAAGTAAGATGCACACTTCTCAAGAAGTCCCTCTGTAAGTGCTTCCCGGAGGAAGACCAGCAAAACTTCAGAGAAAACAAGGCCCCAGGAGGAAGATAACAGCTGAGGAGCATCAGAGAACAATATAAATGCAGGTTCAGTTCTCATCTATTCTTGCAGCGACTAAAATCCATAATTTTGATATCTCGGAATAGTCTCACCCTCTAGCTATACATTTTATGAATAGAGATACTACTGATTTCTCAGTGGTTCCTTGATGAACTATAGCACTTTGCACAAATAATTACATCAGTCTAGACCAGGTGTTCTTAGGAATCACATCCCTCCTGTGAGCTGGCTTCAGCTTCCAAAGGGGCAGAAATTACTTTTTTCATTTCTTTTTCTGTCCTTTTCCCACAGAAAGGGTTAAGTTGCCCTTTCTTGAAAGTGAAGAAAAGAACTGATATGTCTTTTTCCCCTGACAGCAGGGCCAGGCTGCAGTTGTGATCCCAGCTTTGTTATGGCTCTGCACAGCACTACAGAGATGTTCTTGTGACTGTGAACACCCCTACCTGGTGAAAGAATTGCTGCCTACAATTTCTGGCCCTGCACTACTGACACACAAAACAACTGAGCAGTGCACGAAGCTTTGTCAGGTCTGAGAATGCAGAAGCTGGAGAGAAGCTTCATTGGGAGGCAGCTTCAAGCCGCCAGATCTGAGGCAAGAGAGCAGAGGAGTTGCAAGCACCACCCTTGAACACTGAGATTTATCTGCCTAGAGACCTGCAAGGAGGATGGTCTCTATGTATGATACTTATGGGGTTCATCTTATATTAGGACTCGAGGTTAAGAATGTATTTAGAAGCACATGAACAAAGCTCTCTTCTGCAACATACCTCTAGTGGTCAGAAGCTGGGCTTCAGATCTGCAAGTGTTTCTATTTTGATTTATTAGCACTATATTTCATCTTAGTAGCAGCATTTCCTCTGACAAGATCAAAACAGTGAGTTTCTACATTTAAATTATACAGATCTGATTTAGCATGCTGGACTTAAATGGGCAGCAACTGATCTACCAAAGCAGCAAGCACAGTGATGGTAACACTGCTCTGAATAGTTTAAACAGATATGTATGTTGCTTTTTGTACTCTGAAACCAGTATTTTGGTCCCAGTAAAAAGAATGAGTATTTTGGTTCCAGCACACCTCCAGATTAGGATAGTAGATTTTTATATAATTATTTCACTTCTAGCTAACATAGAATTATTAAACTCAATATTAAAGGCAGTCAACATTGTGACATAGACTTTGCTAATACTGAATAACGACTTTAAGAATAAATAGGCTTAATCTACTTGAAGTTAACAGCTATACAAGCAGCTGGAACATCTGGTTTCAAATTGATAGAGCCACAGAACTGAGTTTCACACATTCATTCTGTAATAGTAAAATGCAATAAACCAGAAACTTTATAACTAGAATCAACATACTTTTGGATGACTGTTTTGCTAGTCAGCACAAAAGTGCCTTGATGAAATTAAATCTTTTTCTTATTTACAAAATACAGTTAGAGAGGAATGCATTCACATTAGTGCTACCATCAAAGTGGGTATAAGCCTTCCTTTCAAAAAACTTCTACCAAACCCTGAAAAACTTACAATGAAGCAAAACTAACACGTTGCCAGACCAAACCATTATAAACCTCCTCTCAACTGCTTTCTAAGGGACAGTTATGAATCAGTAGAGGAACAATCTAGGGTTGAGAGTAAGATTAAGATACTTCTCAAACCCCTGTGATTATGCTTAGTAGCATCAAAGCTACTCCATCCCATTGTTCATTGAGAACAAAAATAGAGACACATTCTGCTGCTGTGAGCACACTGTAACTCCTGCTGATTGGGGCTAATTCACAAAGATGGCTTTCAAAATAAATGGACAGGCATCAATCAATTCCTGCTTCATGGCTGGAATCCTGGAAGGGTACACTGGGTGCATTTTAAGGACGATCATCACTGCCTTCAGAACAGGCTAATATTGCAGGACAGAGACCATAATTTACTGTTAGGATCTAATTTTTCAAAGCTCCAGGTGTTGGCTGAACATTTCTCCTGTCGAATTTAGCACCACATTCTGCACTGATTTAAGTGGGAATGTAATTAAATAATTTTGAAAATGCCAAGCACTGGACAATATCATGGCACGGTCAGGGTATGGTGGGAATACAGCTTTTATTCTTTCATATAGCCAGGCATGCACACTTTATGAAGTAGTAATTAAAAAAAGGGAAACACAAGAGGAAATACAACACCTTCCAATCATTTCCAGCTTCCTCTGATAAATTTCCACAAGAAAACCTTACCTTCTGTGCCTTTCTTTCACCAGAGAGTGAACAAAATATTTCTCATAAATGTATTTCATCTTCCATCCCATCGCTGCCTGCTGTTCATCCATCTGCCTGCTGACCTGTCAGGTGTGCTTGGACACTCAGGGCCCCACACCAGTGGGTGAACACTGACTGAACCCGGCACTGCTGGTCTGTGCTGCACCTACGTCCAACTTGTAAGTAGCCCTCAGCGGGGTTCCACATGCCACTGGGATACCAGTGGGTTCAACAGAGCCAGAGAGCCCCTCAACCCATCAGCTGCAAAGATTCAGCTTCAACAGTTTTCTTGAAACATACTCTACTGTGGTTGTATTTAGGACCTATGATGTAGACAAAATTATAATATATTTCTTTCCATATACTTTTAAACAAAACAAATTATGGCAGCTGTCATGAGTGGGCCTTGAATAATACAAAAAGTGTGTGCCAATGATCTCTGTTGCTTCCCTAATAAAATCAACTCAAATATATGTTTTTAAATTTATGACACTGTGAATGACTGGTGGATGATTTACAGCATGCAACTTTAGGGTCTGTTTTTGTAGAAGTTCTGTGCAAACAATACACAGTGGCTTTATGAAGAGCTAAAATTTATCAAAGAACGCCCTTGTCACTCAACTATAGCATCCAAAAGTACGACTTTCACAAGCAATTGCTGCTAACATACTGTGTAAAAAAGCTTTGGCAGAAATACCCACGAAGTGGAGGACTGTGCCCAGAGACAACTGTTGCAGGCAGCAAAACTAAGAAGTACCACTGCTATGGCCAAAAGTACCTGTTGAATGTCTTCCCAGCTTCAACATCCGCAGGGCTCGGAGCAGTCTCAGCACTTGGACAATACGTCCCACGTTCTCCAGTTCTTGGGAGCTCTCACCACCACACAGGCTCTCCACCAGCAGGGTGATGTAGAATGGCAAAATAGCAAGGAGGTCTATAATGTTTGCCACACTCCTCAGGAAGCGACACCGATCTCGTGCACACAGGAACCTCAGAACAAACTCCACTGTGAACCACGCAATGCACAGGTACTCGAGAGCATCCAGTAGTGGTGGTGCCAGCCAGCTTAGCTCTACTGAAATCAAAGCCATGTTGGCAATGGACACAACAACAAAAACCATGGACAAAGTGCCAAAAGTCCTGGCTGCTGCAGAGGAGCCAGGCTTTTCCAAAACTTCCCAAAGTTTCTGTCTGACATTGGGACAGAGGCTACCAGAGAAGTCCTCTTCTTCATCTTGGGCATCCAGTTCTTCTGCATCTTTCTTGATGTCTAAGGCTTCACTCAGCTCCTTTCTCCTGAAGTACCTGTCCAGGAACCATCCCCCCCAAAAGATTTTTAATACCAATATGCATATGCTTTTCACCCTGTACCATGCAAATCATTACACATTAATACACATTAAAGTATACATACTCAGAAAACCCTAATATCAAGCATATGGTTGAAGATTTTGTTAAGTGAAACCCTGCAGCATGTTTCCACTGACCTGATATACTTGTATTCCCCCATATCACATCAGCGACACTTTCTATTTTATTCTGATATCATTTTATTTATATGGATCATGTTGACTACAGCAGAATCTGCTGCATGACTAACATGCATTTCTTGTAAGCAATTCTGGCATCCCCAGATCCTCTGTTTTTAAATGGTTCTCAGTTTCATTAATTATACCGAATTATTACATTGGTGTGTATTTGTAATGCATTTGATGACATAATAAAAGCCAGAAAATGAAGTTCTGATCAACACACTAAGATAGCAAAGTATCTTTCTTTTTTTAAATCTATGGGTCCTCACACAAAGTGCACAAGCATTTGTGCTGAGCAAAACTTATAGTCTGAAAATACATAATTTGTCAGAGCAAGAGTATATTTACAGAATAATTGCATGAAACAAAAACATACTGAAAGTACACTAAAAAAGTATCTTTTTCTTTCATATCTGTATTTTTGAGTGCTGCGAAGTTCAAGCCTTAGACAAAGGGATTATGCAATTTTGCCTTCATTTAATACACAATTAGTCCTGCATAAGCCAAAGAGGTCTGTAGTTCCTTGTATCACCAAAGAAGTAGGAGCTTTCAGTTACACCTGTCAGGGAAGGAAGAAAGGGATGAAAACTAGGCTCTAACTCTCAGCTACAGAACTAAACCATACTAGGATAACTGGTATCCTTTCGGGGTGAGATTGTTTGTTTCTTTCCAGTAATTTTGACATAACTGCTTTAGATAAATAGCACTTACACTCTTTAGAAAATTCATTTCTTCAACACTAAAAAACCAAACCAGTACCATTGAAAATGGTGGAAAAAAATTAAAATGAACTGCAAATAGAATTAACAGAAACATCCTGGGGGTGGTTCAGTCGAAACCCACCTCGTTCCTAAACTGCCTGTCACAATTTGTCTCCAGTGAGCCATGTTCCCGCTGTTGCTACCCCCTCCTTGTAAGCTGCTACATCCATGTGCGATGCTTCCTTTCATGGCTCCTGCTGGAGCCATGCCACCCACACTCAGCCTGGCAGGTGACCAGCCCCCTTCTGCCTCTCCTGCTTGGATTTGGAAATCCTTCAAAATTAAAGTGTGGGGTGGGGAGGATTCAAACCCTCCCAGCAGTGTGCCTGACTTCACATCCAATCACTCTAACTATGATAACCTCAAACTGAATGACTGAAGGGGCATCTCTCCTTTCACAACCTTTTTCATCTCCAGCATTGTCCTCTTCAAATATCTGAGCTTCTATGGGCAGTCTGAAGCCAGTACAGGACAACCCAGGACCTTTTCCTTATAGGGTAGCACTATCTTGACCTCACTGCCAACCTGTCCCTCAGCAAAGGTTATCTGTGACCTTCCCCAATACATCTCCTCCCATTTTTGACACCCATCTACCTCTAGAGCAGCACTCGGGGCAGAACTCATCCACTTTTCTGAATGCCCTGCTACCTCACCTACGCCCGCTGCTGGGCCTCTCATCTGTGTGTCCCTGAATGCAAGTCAATGCTGAGCTCACCCAGCCCACTGTCCCGCAAACCTCATCTTCCCACAACTCACCGGTCTCTGCAGCAGGAATCAATGCTGAGCTCATCTAAACCCCAGTATTGGATCTCTTGCAGGAAGGAGAGTGCACAAAGCTGCTCCATCACATGCAGCCTCCCTGTCTGGTAGTAATTCAGGATGTAGTGAAATGCCTGTGAGTTCCGATCAAAGAAATATTCATTCTCCACAAGGTTGGCATCATCGCAAAGCTCAAGGAGGCCAGAAGCCACATCCCGGGCAGCAGAGACCACTACAGCCAGTTTGCCAAGGCGGGTGTCAGGGTAGCAAGACAAAGTTTGCTGGGACATCACAAAGCGGCTGCCTCCTACATTGATAGTAAAGCAGTCCAAGGGGGGAATGACCTTCTGGAGCAGGGGCCCCTGCTCTTCCTCACTGGAGAAAACACTGGAGTTCAGCGAACCCAGGGACGTGCTACTCCCTGGTTCGTCCAGGGATGCTTGAGAAGAAAGAGACATGCAGCAGGGAGGCGACTTCATCCTGTAGCTGCCAGCAGCAGCCCACACTGTCCTGGATCAAAAACACAACAATGCTGCAAAGAAGACTGCCCCGCCTGGGGGGCGGCCAGACTAGGCTGGGAATGTGTCCCTTGGTTCTGGCTACCGTCCCAGGGACACCTCACCGCCCCTGCTGCCTCCGAGCGGTGCCTCCATCTAAGCGGAGGTCAGGCAGGGTGCTGCACAGCCCAACGCCGCCCGCACCCCGGAGGATGCTGAAGGAGCCACGGTACCTGAGGCGGCGTCACCTCGTGCTGTCGGCGCCGGCACCATCAGCCCGCGACGGCCCCTCCGCTTCAGTGCTCATCTCCAGACGCTGGGTCGGGGTGCGGGAAACCAACCGGGACGGCACAACACGGAACACTGGCTTCAGCGGGGACTCCAGGCAGCGCCCCGACAGCAGCCCTGGGGACCGCGCCGCTGCCCAGCCTGTCCCCTCCCGCCCCGCTCCCGCACTTCGCCCGAGGCTGCTGCCACCAGAGATAAGCCCCGCGCCCCTCGGCCCCAGTCTCCCGGGCGGCCGCCGCGGACAGGGCGAATCGGCACGGCTGCTCCTCCCGGCCGGTACGTCCGCCCTCCGCCCCGCGCACCTGCCCCCGCCCTCCTCTCACCTGCCCCCGCCCTCCTCTCACCTGCCCCCGCCCTCCTCTCACCTGCCCGCCGCCCGGCTGTGCCGCCCCCTCGGCGGCAGCCTCCGCTCGCTCTCCCGGCTCCAAACCTCTGGGCAGCGCCAGCGCCCCTCCATGGCGGGTCCTGTGCTGCGGGGGGCAGGCGGGAGCGGGGGCTGCGCGGGCTGGGCCGGGCGGGGCCGCTGCGGGGCCGAGCCGCCCCCTGCCCTGCCCTGCCCCGCCCCGGCCCCGGCGCTGCACGGGCACGGCCCCGGACGGCGGGACTCGGCGGCCGCAGGTGCGGCGGTCCCGGGATGGGGAGGGTCGGGTTCGCTGTCTGCGGGCGCTCCGGGCTCCCTGCGCCCACTGGGTGCTCCCTCCGGGACAAACTGGTCCCTGCGAACTTCTCCGAGAGAGTTCGCAGGACTGTTTGGAAATCGCCCTCCCGCACTGTGTGGAACCACAAACGTGTTTCTAAGTGCATAACGCGTCCTCACTTAGGCTGACTGCTCCCACGGCTCAAGTCTGAAGTCACTCGCGTAAAGCAGTCATTGTTAAGGTGTGCGTGAGCGAGCCTGTTTTAACTGAGCTGCAGTCAACGTTTTCAAAAATACTCAGGAGTATCTTTGTCACCGTCCTGTGCTGACTTTGTAAGTCCTCAGTTCACCCTCCTCACTATATTTCCTTTTCTCCTATGAAACAGTTATTTCTGACAAATTTAAAATATTTGCGTTTGCAAATTTGCATTTTCTGCTGCCTCTGACTCCTTGCCAGGGCGGGCAGCTGCAGGCATTGCAATGGAGCCTCCCAGGAGGGGAAATTCTGGAGCACGCAAAATGTGGCATTTTGTGTTGTGCCACCAGCATCATATGCTGTGCCACCAGCTTTTGATTCCACTTGTTGCATACAGCTGTGTCCAGTTATGCACATTTCTAACATTTACTGCAGAGTGGTCTCATCTTTTGGATTCTGGTAATCCATATTTTAAATGAAGCTGAGCTGAACATTTACTGTATTGCAGCGTTACAACACCCACATCAACCTCTCTACTCGGCACTTGTTGGCATAGAACTCGGGTCCAAGTGACTGTTAGCAAAGGCATACACTGATCAGAGAGAATCTGGTAGAGAAGAGCAAGGGTGGAGTTTGGAAGTCATTGCCCAAGAAGAAAAGACAGAGTGGAAGAGAATGAGCATTGTAACAGTCGTCAGACATGTAAAAAGCTGCTCACAAAGATGAAGGGTAATATACTCTGTTCTCCTTGGACACACTGGACAGGTGTAGAAATTCTGGATTTCAAGTGTGTCATAAAGAAAAAGAGTTACTTATTTGTAATAAGTAAATAGACATTTTACTTTTTATTGTTAAAACCAATCAAATTTTAAAATAATTTAAATGGATAAACACAAACAGTCATTTATTTTCCTTTGAAACTGTCAACAGCTGCTGTTATGCGGCTGGCTTTCAGGAATCGCCCATTTTTAGTCCAGGATTGCCATTCAGGAGTGCAGTCCCTCTGATGGATAGCAATTAAGCCAGCACTTAATTAAAAGTAATAATTAAAAAAATACTTTAAACCATGAGACCAATTTGTTAAGACCATCAATGAGAAGTACCTCAGAACAGCAAGATGCCTTACTGACTGTAATAGACCATCATTGTTCAGTCATTAAACTACTAACTCAACCTCTTTTCGGTAGTCATTTTTTCCATCAGTCAGAAAAGACTTTTTTCAGGAACATTTTTTCCATTAGAAAGGAGATCTGAAAACACTCCCCTCCCATCACAACGGTTCAAGCGGTGGATGCTTCCAATTACTTCTGATCTACTGGTGTTTCTAAAAGCCTGGCTATAAGTTTTGGTTTTCTCTAGTCAAAGTGAGTATCAAATGCCTAGCCTCATTAAAACTGTAGATAATTTTCTCATAAAATACTCTGATGTATTATTTTCAGCACGTGTGTGGGTCTTTGAGAGACACAGTTCATTTTTCTGTTTATTTATGTCCTTTATGGAATAATGACTGCATACAGGTATGTCACTTCAAAGTAAATTTTTTGTCTGATTATCAGCTATTCAGACCAGAATGTTTTCTTCAAAGCACTAGAGGAAAGCTGTGTGTTAAGGATATTTTTTCCCTTAGTTTCATGCATTTTTCTACTCCTCACTGCAGGAAAGCAACATCACCAGCAAAATACCATGGTGTTCATAACTTCCATAATGTGAACTCACATCACTACAATTAGACAGGAGATCCACGTATGATATAGCATCTTAATTCTGAGTACCGGTTCTCTTCTAGTCATAAACTTAGATTTTCATTAAAAAAGGAACTTTCAGAAAGCTGTTGTGAAAATTATTTTCAAATGTACCAATAAAATAAAGCTGGGACATTTCAAAGAAATTAGAAAAATGTTTTATGAGTAGAAAGGCTCAAAAATAGACAATTTATTTTTTCTGCCACTAGAGACACAAAAAACAGGCACTACTGGCACATATTTCATTTTCTGTGGAACTCTTAAAGGAGCTGCTATTCACTGTTCCTGCTCATTTGTACATGAGGAACCAAAGTAACTACTTTTGTAATTTTATTATTCCTTGGCAAACTGACTCAAGCAACCATATTCATGTCTCCCTGGAGCAGTGGAAAAAACTGCTATAACAGTACAGAGTTGTTTGGTCTTACTCACTCTGCCAGTGAAATGCTGCTGCTGAAGTGAACCACGGACATTTCCAAGATGGTTTGGCTCATGGAATTTGTAATATTGGATAGAACCATGCCTGCCTGTGGATCAGACCAAAGGGGTTACTGTACTGCTTTGTCATGTCAGAATATCTGTGACATCTGAACACTAGTGACATCTGTCTGAACTATTGTCTTTACCAATGCTACAGCTGATATTTCCCTGGTATTCCACTGACTGAAAAAACAGATTGCATTATTTCAAGAGATTGTACAAAAAAAAAATTTGCTGGAATGCTGAAATATGAGTTGCAACCCAGTATGTCTGTTGTGGGAGTTGAAAAATTTGCTTCAGCAAAAAGCCAGCTGTTACAAAAACCTCTTTTATAATATGTTTTCCTGATATTCTCTACTCATGTTGAAAGATATGATTTTATGGCAATTGTGTAGTCACTTTTTCCAGCTGGTATACTGGTATACAGGAAAAGCAAGGATGTGCAGGTGCCAACATTTGTCCTTATCTTGTCAGATAGCCTTGACTCTCTTCTTACAGGAGTAGTGCTTCACAATCAACTGATTGTGAGTTACTGTCATTTCTGACACATTATATTTCTAGATTTTTAAAGTGTTTTGATCTCATATATTAGTCCGTGTTTGGAACTTAAAATCTGATTTGCTCTCCCAGATCTTATGTGGTAGAAGAGAGGGAAAGGATTAGGAAAAATATGATAGATAGGACATATCAAGGGAAAACTTCCTCCAGGAACACCTTCTTAGTTTTCAGCAGCACAAAGATTTCATAAGTGAGAGGCTGCATGAAGCCTAACATGTTTAATAACCTTTGATGATACTGTAAGTTCTTGTTTGAACTCATTTCTTTTTCTATGTTGATAAGACTTTGTTCAAGATTCCCCACAAATTAACTGTGAAAGATACCATTCAGTTTTGTTAAACTGTCCTTCAGTCTGGTGCTGTGATTGCTGAATAATGGGATCCTGCTCATGTTCCCAGCACCATTCATGATTTTGCTGACATCTGCCAAACAATAGTTTCTATGAAAGTAGCCAGTTTCAATAATATATATTTAGGGTTTTTTAATGGATCCAAGCTTTGTGATTAATAAATCATAGCAAGGGTTAAAACTAATGGATGTTGGCAGTTTTAGTATTTGTCTGTTGCAAATTTTGCAAAAGATGCAAGCCATTGAGCCCTGAGTTCCATTGCATTCAACACAAGATATAATCTGTATGATAAACTCCATTCCCGTCACACAGATCATGAGTCACTCCTGCAAATGACAGTGGTACTGGCTAGATCCTCTGCTGAATCTTCCCCTTTGGTTAGCATGAAGCAGAGCTCCTCAGGAGCAGTTGTGGTTCCTTTAAAATCTAGTTATCTGTAGCCTGCCTTCCTTTCATATAGTCTGAGAGCTGCTGTAATGTCACTCTTGCAATAACAGGTGAGAAAATACTAAACCTAGAAATTCTTTAGACAACTCTCTGCTGTTTCCTTTGGCAAGTGAAATAAGAGCTTAATAACACAGCTTTATTCCCTCCAGGGATATTCTGCTCTTCTTGTGGAAATGGTCCAGCTGAAACCAGCCAGATCTCACTTCCTTTGAGCTAGCTGCACAGAACAGACAGATCAGAAGACACACAGTTTGGTTCACATTGTGTGAAAACAGTTTAAGAGAGTATGGAATCAGGGCTATGTTAAGAAAGCTGTTTTCAGTATCTCTGAACACTACCCACTTTCAGACCCTATTTATTTTCTTGCCTTTTACAATGTGGTAGGAAGTAAAAAAAGCGTAGCTGGGGAGGTAGTTTTGTAGAGCAACTTACATATATGAGAAGTTTTATTTTCAAAGTAAGAGCTACCTTTACATCCACCAACTGCATAGGAAAGCAAGTTTCTGATATTTTCTGCTGAAATTGTAATGGAAATGGGCTTTAATATATTAAACTGGATTTGGTAAACATATGTCTAATGCTAGGCTGGATGTTATTTTCACTGTTATTAGATTGGTAAAGGAGATTAATAAGAATTTTCAAATTTTAATTTTAGCTGCATTATGCCAAATCCCTGAAGTCCTCAGAGGTGAATAAAAGATATGCAATCATAACTGACTGTTGACCTACCCAATGCATTTTTTAGGAGCTATTACTCTCCATCCTCCTATCACTGAACAGGTACAACCCAGCAATGCCAAAGATGATTACATATAAATATCGAGAGGAAGAATACTTCTCTTTAAACAGGGCCCTGTTTTTACTCTGAACGAAAGCTCTCATGACTTACTATGCAAAATCATGCCTTACTCACAATAAATTTTAAAATAGATCAAAGAGAGTGAAATCCTTCAAACAGGATGAACTTTAAAGCAATCAATCTGAGATTTAAACCCATATTATCAGAGACAGCAGAAACATTACATGCATGCCACAATATACGTATTTTTCCTGATACTGTCCCTGCCCAGGATTACTTGTTTTATTCAGCAGCTAAAGTCACTGCTCCATAGCCAACTAGCAAAGCTTTTGGTCTTCTCCTTAAGTAAACTTGAAATTACTTATGCTTCAGACGAAATCTTTTAATTGGGTAAATGTCAGTTCCTTTTCTGCTAGCAATTCAGGTAAATGCTGCAGCTCTTAAATCAATTTTGTATTAATTCTTTCCTGTGGTCTGTTCCAATGATTACATTTTACTGTTTGTGTTTCTTCATTAGTTTCTCCTGTGATGATTTACCACACAGCCTTTTGCTTTCTTTCAAGACCTTATTACCTGCATTATTTGTAAACTGAGTTGCAAGTGCTTATCTTTGGGCCATCTTCTGGGAATTTCAAACCAACATCAATTCTCACTGCTCTTCTCCATAGACAGTTGCTACATTCCCATGTACACATTGGCATTGTTAATGTTAACAACACCTCAACACATCTGTTTATAACTTAAGGGAAGGGTAGTCGAATGGGCTGGAATAGGGTTAATTTTCTTCAAAGCAGCCAATATGGGGCTGTGTTTTAGATTTGTAACCAAAATGGTGTCGGTAACACACCAATGTTTTAGCTAGTGCTGGACAGTGCTTACACAGTGTCAAGACCTTCTCCATTTCCTACTCTGACCCCCAAGGAGTAGGTTGGGGGGTGGGCAAGAGGCTGTGAGAGGACACAGCTGGGACAGCTGACCCAAACTGAGATATTCCATACCATATGACATTATGGGCAGTGGTAAAACTGAGTCAGGGGAAGGAAGTTTTTGAAACTAGCCATTGCTTGGAAATGGGCTGGCCCCTGTCTGCAGGTGATTGAAGGTGAGTGCCTTTGCATCAGTTGTTTGTTTGTTTCTTTCTTCCCTTTCCCTTATAAAATTGCCTTTCTCTCAAACCATATCGTTTTCTTGCTTTTAACCTTCCTATTCTCTCCCCCATCCCACCACAGGGGAAAAAAGCATCTGGGTGAGGGCTTATCTGCTACTTAGGTAAGCCCATCACAGGAAAGAACACTGAAGACAGTATGTAACATGATGTGCTGCTGCAATATTGTGCTTGATTAGTAAACTCAGTTATTTGAAACAAGTAATATCCACTCTTCCTTTCAGAACATGAAAAACTTTTACAGCTGTTACCGTCTTTTTTTACACAGCCTTGACTTTCTGATAACTCTTCATTGTTCTTTTATAATCAGAAAAAACACTTCTGTAAACTATTATGGAGAGACCTCTGTATGCAGGTGAACCCAGAGACAGTCTGAGGAGAAAGATCTTGCAAAGACTTATACATATTTTTCACTTTATGAAATTTGCTGTCCATATTCAATATAATCCTCTATTAAGATAATTGAATAGCTGAGAAGGGAAGAGTTGAAGACAGAAAAATCATATAGTCAGGGATTTTTCTCTTCTAAGAGTGCAAACAGGTTGGAGCCAGACCTTTTTTCATAGAACCATTAATAATAATAACCTGTTATTATTTACTTTCTCATTATACACTTTAGCAGAGATGATAGACAATGATCTTTTAAATTTTAAACATCTCTCAGGCAATAAAGTCTGTCCTCTTCAAAGAAACTGGCTCCTGAATGTGTTCATTGTGTTATGCAACACATCATTATATTCTGGTGGCACACTGGACAAAAAATAATCCTTTTTTTTTTGTAGGCTTTAATTTTGCCTTCATTTTTTCCACTTATAAAAGTATAGAAAGTATAACAGCCAACAGCAAGAATATCTTCTTTAAAAGTGATATGATCAATTCCAGCCTATAAAAATATTGCTTATACATATAAATCAGTAGCAATATCTGAGCAATAGTTAATATGAACCATAATTATTTTAGGCAAAACTAATCATTATTTGTTAAGAATTTGTGTAACTCCAGCAAATTATCAACCTCTGACAGCTTTCAAATATTGAGTAATTTATAAAATTTTTTATTGCCTTAACATACACATCTGCACTAATGGAAAAATATCCAGTCCATCTGTCTATGTACTTAACAATTCCATTTGCATCTCTGAACAGGCATAATAGCTGAGCATCTGATAACAAACAGGAGAACCAGAACAGGCATGTCCTCATACAGAAAGAAACATCACCATGGAAATAACTTCAGATGAATTTGTGCAGTGCAGAAGAGAAACATGTTCAGGCAACTTCATTTCTGCTGATTTTAAGTGGGGTTTCTTTGCCCCAGAATCCTGCAATTTACATTTTTTTATTGAATAATTTCCTTCAATTAATAATGCAAAACTCCATACTTGGTGTACCATGTAAAATGACTGTTCACCATCTTCTCAGTCACCCAAATTAGCTCAAGAGCCTTTAAATTTACAAAATTAATTTGGGTATATTGGCTAACCTCACATATATTCTGTTGCTAGAATAATTAATTTTGTTAGAGGAATTGTGGTTCTTAAGTGGCAATTATGTGTAAATTGACTTCCCGTGCATGTGACTTGAGTGCATAATTGAGCAACTTTGTCTGCCTATGAGAAGCAGAGATTGCTTTGCCCTGCCAGTCACTTTTAGCCTCTTCAGTCAGAGAAATAGAAGTTTCAAGTAAGCAATTCATTATTTGTTGCATACTCATCTGCTTTAGGATGGGATGAATCACACCTCACAAAGGTCCATTTGTCTCCCCTGATGGAAAGGGAAGGCTAGACAACAGCTGAGATGTCTATTGTTTGCCAGATGAATCTGACTCTACAGGTTTTTACTTTTTGTATTATTTTATGTTTCTGTAAAAAAATCTCACCAACTTCTCTACTACTTTAATCAGTATAATTGATAGTTCTTGCTTACTAACACAAGCATTTATACCAGTGTATTGCACACTTATTGTGGTGGTTTTGATCAGAGGATTTGTCGTCGGACTTTGACTCTTATTTAGATAACTATGAAAATGCTTCATATTTTTGAAATAACATAATTTCTTTTGGACATCACAAATTATTTTAGAAATGCAGTATTTGGTTAGTCCTCACAATATTACTGTGAATAGGTAAGTACTGCTATGATTAAATGATGACAGTTAATTGCTGCCATGTGCAATTAAGATGTACTTCCCCACGACATTTCATGCTTTCAGGTGACTGAATGTTTAGAGGGATCTGGGTCCTACAAGATTGCATGATAAAGTGCTGAACTTCTTAGGGGAGTGTCGTGGGTTTACTCTGGGCCAATTTCCTCTCACCCTCCACACAATTGCTATAAGTTGAGAGAAGGTTTATGCAGGCAAAAGAGATCTGATGTGGGGAGAATAATATTAGGATTTATTACTAGCAAGATAAAAACTAAAGAACTATGTACACAACAATTCTAACCAGTCAAAAGTGCTATGTATTTACAGAAGTACCCCTCCCTCTTTGTATCAGTTTAGGAGGAGAAGCAGTCTCTTTTTCACTTCCAGAGCTACAGGTCTTCTAAATAATTTTGCAACACTTGAAAGTTGCTCTTCTATTATCTAGGACAACAGCTCCGATTCATCGCAGCTGGAACTCTCTCTCTCTCTCTCTTCTATGTCGACTTCAGGATTGGGCCTACCCCCTTCTGGGCTAAGACCGGAGGCTGGGGGTTACCCAGGGCTTGTGGGGTCCTCCATGGACTGCAAGAGGACATTTGCCTTACCATGGTCTTCCCACAGTTACAGGGGATAATGGCTTTTGAGTCCACCCCCGTTTCTTGTGGGGTCCCTCCTCACCAGAGACAGTCCTTGATGGACCTCTCTGGCATGAGTCCACCTTTAGGCAACAGTTCTTCCATTCTCTGCTGTCCCTTAGGGTCACAAATTCAGCTGCACCAGCATGGATCCCTCACTGGGATCACAAATCCTACCTGGGCCGACTTGCTCCAGCATAGTCTCTCTCTCCATGGGCCACAGGTCTCCAGCAGGACTCTGTTTCAGCTTAGGCCTCCCACGGAGTCACATCTTCTTCATGCACTCCTTTACTTCAGTGTGGGCTCCTTCATGAGCTGCAGGGGGGGGTCTCCACTCCCCAACAGTCTTCCACAGACAGTGGAAGTTTTTAGTTTTCAGTCTGTTCCCCGCTGAAGGGAGAGAGAAAGGGGAGAGAGAAGGAGCCCCCCCACTTCGGGCTTCTCTTCTCTCTCCTCCGGCTGCCTGCTTTGACCTTGGAAGCTGCGCTCTCTCTCTGCCTGGAATTCTTTCTGCAGCACATCTTGTCCAGGTTTTTCTCTAGAGTTTTTTCTCCACTCTGTTACAGATCTTGGTCAAGGAGGCTTCAGTGCCACACCTGCCCCCGGCTCAGGGCCGAGGGGAGGAGAGGGGCCTGGCCCACACCTGAGGCCTGCCGCCTTCCCCTACATGGATCCTAATTTCTTCTGCACGCCAAAAACCATCTCTTCCGTTTTCTTAACTATGTAATTGGCAGAGGCATTACTAAAACTTTTTATTGGTTTTGCTATGGAAATTCACCTGGAAAAACTATTTTCA
>JAWWLV010000088.1:135047602-135132218 GCA_035041135.1 Platyrinchus mystaceus
CATACATAAGGAACAAAGCAGGATGCTTACAACACACAATAACCAAAACATAGCTAACAATTTTCAAACCCCGACAAATGTTATCCTCTGAAATCTTGTCAAGTTCTGTTATTTTCTAAAATTTACCAGTAAAAGTGCTTCCTGAGAAAAGGTGTGCAGCTTTTCTCCTATGTGCTCTTTCTTAAGGTCTTAAAAGAACTGAAAGGTCTTCTAATATATGCACAGAGGGCGGATATTGTTGGAGCCTTGTATATTTTTTAAGTAAAAGCTCTTTGGTGAGCTCATAGCTTGGGGTCTGGAGTCTTACAGATCGTGACACTACCACATACCTTGACAGGTCATTCCACTAGCTATTCATGACTCTGAAGAATTTCTTCTTAATGTACAACATAAACCTTCTCTGGTGCAGTTTAAGACTCTCCTCTTGCCCTATTGATAGTTGTCTGGGAGAAGAGACTGACTTCCACCCGGCTACAACCTCCTTTCAGGTAGAGCGTGATAAGGTCTCCCCTGAGCCTCCTTATCTCCACTTAAACAACCAAACTCTCTCAGCCACTCCTCATAGGACACGTGCTCCAGACCCTTCACCAGCGTGAATAATTGGGATGTGATTCTGTAAAATAATCCTCTTTGATTTGTCTTTGAAGGCATAATTAAATTTATGTGCCATTATTCGTGTTTTACTTGATCATTTGTAGTAGGAATAAGTTTTTGTTAATGAGTGAAAGTGTTTTAAAAGTAAATGGTAGAAATATTGAGCAAAGGCTTCAAAGCTATAAATTCTCTGTGAATTCATAGATACTATGAATGATCCTTCTCTATATATCATTGTTCCTTGCTACAAAAGAACCTCAGTGACAACTAAACTTTGTTTGCTTTAAATTCTACTCATACAACTAACAAAACTGTTCTAATCTCATTCAGTTTAAACTAGATATCTGTGGTTTGTGGAACAAGTATTGTCTTTCAGGTTTAATTTTTATTTTCTTTTCACTTGAATTCCCCTCTCCATGAAAAGTTTTAAACCAGGCTGTGGCTGCACCCTGTGTCAGTTTTCGTGGACCCTTCTGTGTGTCAGCTTCTGTGGCCTTGCCTTGCCGTTCTTTCACAGAATTGTCAAGGTAGGAAGGAACCTCTGGAGATCACCTATTCCAGCCCCCCTGCCAAGACAGGGGCACCTAAAGCAGGTTACACAGGAATGCATCCAAGGGGGTGTTGAATGTGTCCAGAGAAGGGAGACCTCATGACATTCCTGAACAGCCTGTTCCAGTGCTCTGCCACCCTCAATGTAAAGAACTTTTTCCTTGTGTTGAAGTGAAATTTCTTGTGTTTTAGTTTATGGCCATTGTTCCTTGTCATGATGCTGGGCAGTACTGAAAAGTCTGGCACCATCCTCTTGGCACCCAACTTTGAGGTATTTGTATGCATTACTGAGATCCCCTCTCAGTCTTCTCTTCTCTAAGCTAAATAGAACCTTCCCTTTTGAAATTTTTGTTCTGAGATCATCAGATTTAATAACTATACTGACTTTTTATAGCTGCTATTTTAATGACTTCCAGGGTCATTCCAGTGACTCAGGGTTCAGTTCATTAATCAGAGCTGCTTTGAGCTACTTCAGCAACACTGCCAACCCCTTTATGCTTTCTTCTGCTGCTTATTTGCTTCGCAACAATTCACTTTTTGTGGCTTCAGCTGAGGTGTCTTGCTAAATCCTAGGTGCCAGACTGAAGTGTCTAGGTTGGATGTCATTAACTAAATCTAAGACTAGTAATTTTTCTGGGAAGTGGTTTAAAGCTAACTTTGGCTGTGGCTTATGATATTTTATATTACCTTTAAAATAGAGGCCTCCCTTCCTGTTTTCCAAATCAGCTTTCAGATTGTCCAGATGGGGGATTATGGTCTGGATAGATAGGCGAAGGATCATCCTCAAATTATTTTTATCAGTTTTTCTCATGCAGTTGACATATTCAACTTAACTGCATCTTCCCATAATGTGTGCATCTCATAACACCCAACATATATAGATGTGCTTCTGCTTGGCTTCCTCTTGCTTCCTTGGGGAAGCATGGACCTTTTGCATGTTTTGCATCATATTTGCTAGTCCTCAGCGGATATGTCAGGTACTCTTAGAAATATCAAATGACAGTAGACACTTGCACTTAAAAAAGTGAGTTAAGCCCAAAGTATCTTTGTTAAAAAAAATTAAATACTTTATAGTTAAATGAGTAAAATGTCATATATAGGAAGTCACCCCCCCAAAAAAATCTCATCTAAGGCTAATTATTAATGTTACCCTACCCAAAGAATTTCCTTGAAATGAAAGCATTACTTTTACTGAAGCAATCCTTTACAGCTGTTTTCAGTCTTTTTTTTTTTTGCTTGTAAGGTATCAGCTTCACCTAGTGAATGATTAATGAATTCTTAAAATACAGTACACCAGAAGAGTTATAAGCAAATGCTCTTTTTTTTTTTTTGGCTTATATCTTCTGTTTATCTTCCTAAAGACCTCAGTGACTTAATTTTACCAAAGCACTATGTAAAATATCCTGTTGAAGTGAAAACCTAATAGCTCACTCTCACATGTTATAAGATTAGTTATAGCCCTCAGTAGTTTTAGCACTGTGGTGTGATTCAGAGTACAATGAGCATCACAGCAGTACAAGTTTTGGAGTGCAAAGGAGAGAGAACATTTCTGTGTTTTCCAAAGTTGTCAGAGAGAAAAATATGATAACGTGTTAAATACACCACCTAACTGGTTATGCTGTAATAAGTGCACTAAACTATAGTTGGGAGACAAAGCTGTATGAGCAAATTTAAAGGTACTGGACCAGATTATTGGTTGGAATAAATTGGAACAAATTGGAATAAATTAGGATAAGCTTCTTTGGCTTAAGGCGTTGCTTTTATGCATCTGGGAAATTGTCTTGCTAATAACTAAAGGAAAGGCCTTGCTGATAGCAAATTGTTTCTGCTGCTCCACCCAAAGAGTTTATATACTCTTTGAAGAATTTAAAACAGCATGGGCTTGAATTTAATTTATCTTAAATTTAAATTGAACATTTGATTTCTTTTTACCTTGATTTAATCTTGTATGGCAGTAGAATAGCTTAGAACAAATCCTAAACATCAAACTCCTGAAATCACATGAACTGGCTTTGGCTTATTTTCCTGGGTTTTCTATGCAGTCCTTTACTTCTTACTTCTGAGAGGAGATTTAGTACAAAAAAACAAGTCTTAAAAGCACTAGAAGGAGACTTGATCCTCACTAAAAGAAGATGAAGTCACCTGGTCCAACCCCCCTGTTCAGCTTCAGTTTGTTGCACTTCATTCCATGTTCTGGATACCAGCAGAAACAGGATAATGAAAACACAAGCTGTTGAAGAGACCTAGTTCTATTTTGGAGACATCTAGCAATGGTGGAAGAATATAATGAATTTTATTTAAACGAGAGTCCCTACCTTCTCCTCAGTATTGTGAACTGCTCCCCTGTTTTGGTCTTCTGAGGCACAGAGCATGTGCTGCTGCACAGGGGCCCTCATCTAGGCTGGGGCTGGATCTGGCCATCTCTTTTGTATTGTGATCCCTGCAATATGACTGTAGGATATTATACCAAAAAGCCAAGATGTCACAGACTTTGCTTTTCAGTTATAAACACAAATACACTTTTACATTAGCAGATTCAAATATTTCAGCAAGCTTCTTGCAGTATTTCAAATTTGAGTTTAATTTTTATTAGTCTGTATTTTCCAGTGCAGGCCAAAGATAAAGTTTGTATATCAAATTTTCCTCTGTGATGAAATTCCCTCTAACTCCATTATGGATATTCACTCATTTATTACAAATCCTACTTCAAGTTCTATATTTCTCTCTAAAATCTGGTATTACTTTCCTTTCTTCTTTCTTGGCTCCAGAATTCCTGTGATATTAGTCAATAATCTCATTTTTTATTGTAATACAAGGTCAAATAAAAGTCTTGGCTTTCATGTTTGTTAAGAAAGTGTTGAACTTTTGTTCATAATCCAAACCCAAATATGGAATGAAAACAAACTATTAAGTATTAAATGGTATGCTATTCAAAAAATCTCATGGGATTTGAGTACCTTGCACTAGCAGTTTATCCCACATCTGGCCTCACTGGAGTCATGGTTGAGGGATGAGGTTTGTGGGAGGTGTGTGTGAGGTTTCTACAGCTGCTTCCCTGTCACTAAACCAGGTGGCAGTCAGAGCATTATTTCAAAGAGAAAGGGAGGGCTTGCCCAGGGCTTTCTGCTTTAATTTTCAAAGACCTTGTAAGATTTTACAAAATATGCGGAGACACAGCAGTTTGTGTCACATTTCTCGGCAGCGTGCTGGAGCCTGCTGTGGTGTTTGCATGGTGCCTTCTGGGGGAGGGTGTGGTGCTTGGTGTCCTGCTCCAGGGGGCCACCTGCCCTGTGGTGATCCCACAAGGGAGGAGTCACAGTCAGATTTACAAACACATGCTGATGTAATACCCTCTGTTTTATGCTTTATCAATATTTGACTCAAGACGAATCTGAGCTTTTATTAGTCCAGTCCAATAAAAAGTAGACCAATACAACCTCCATTCCCATCCAGCAACCTTACGTTTTTGATTTGGAAACACATTTTTTCATATGAAAACCTTTCCTTGAGCCAGGATGGCCCTGTAGAGGAAGAGGTCTCATCTCTGAGAAACCGCTTTTGTCTTCAGGATTATGGTCCAAGCCACCTACTCTGAGAAGACAGAGTCTCTGTCTGATTAAAGGAAATGGGAAGGTTCTGCATGGCAGAGAGGAACCAGCAGTTAAACAGGCAGTTGCTCCTCTGATAGTTGGCTTAGGCTTCGTAATCATGAACTGTACCTAGTTATCCATTGCGTGCCCAGTGACTTGTAAAGTGTGATTCAGAAATTTGACCTCAGTATGGGAATAAGAGGCTTGAAAAATATGTATCAGCATGTGTTACAAATGTAAAGGGCAAATACTCAGAAGTATTTTGTAGATATCCAACATGGAGTGAGTGTTTTTGGGGCCTTTTCCAGCGGTGGTTACAGCTGGTACTTCTATGTATGAACTGTTATGGCTGTAGATATTGCTGTTTCATAATGGCCAGACTGCTCCTACTTCTCATTCATGATGTGTTTATTTCCAGCCATTTGTTAAATCTTTCAGTAAAAAGCTTTTCCTTCCAACATACTGTAAAAGCTGGTTTTCCTTTGTCATTGCATATTTCCTACATAGTTCTGTATGTGATAGGAGAGGAAATTTCAGTCTTGTGTCTTATTACCTATGAGATGATCAGCAGTTTTGGATGAAATAATTATGTATGCTTCAGCTTATTTCTTCTGGGAATGTAGAACTGCCACAATGACTGAACAGAACAAAAGGGATCAGTGCAAGTGTATCAGCAAATGTAATAGCTCAAATCCAGGATTAGAATATTGCAAGACTCAAATGGTTAATCAGAAATAAAGAAGAATATTTAGAAAACAATATTTAATTGTAATGTGCAAATTTGCATGTCACTTTTCCATTCCATTATCTATGAACAAAATCTGATTATATATGAACGTGAGATAATTGTATGAGTTTTGATGTGACAGTGCCACCTGCTGTTACATTATACAGTTTGTATAGAATTTTTTGAGTAATTTAGAGGCTTTTGCCCACTATCAGAAGACACACAGGAAAGTTTAAGAGCTGTGGTCCTGAGCTGATAGCTTTAGGTTGCTATTTTAACATTATTCTTTCTTATATTTAGCTAATTTTTGGAGAATGGAGTGACTTTGTTGGGAGGGACTGAAACACACTCATTCCTTTGAGAGGTGACTGATGAGTGTTCATACCTGTTCATGGCCTGCAGAAGGGGAGAATGTATGGAAGCTATACCATTTCCTTCTCATTTGATTCAGGACCTTGACCAGCGCCCACAGCATTCGGCATGTGTGCCAAATCTGCAGAAGTGTGACTACAGCTCATGTGGAGCTCATGAGCCTTCATGCTTTGGCTTGCTTAGTACAGTACAATTAAGCAGTTCTTACAGACCAAAAGTAGATATGTCAGTATTCAGAGTGCCAGGTTAAAACTTAGGCATCTCTAAGAATCACTTAAGAATATTTATGAAGCAAAATTCTTTGAAGAGATAGATTTTGGATTGAAGCACCTAGTTGAGCATCTCATTCTCCATCCTTCATTGTCCTTTCTGAATTTCTTTAATTATGCTTTGTGCATAATTGCGCCTGTTATGAAGTAGAGAGGGGGGGAGAGACCAGAAGAGCTCAATATATTCACATTGTGGATGCACTTTGGATTAATAACAAGCTGTTCTATACTATTGTCTCTTTCTATTTTTTTTCTGTATGGGTTTTGCCCTCTGCTGGTGAGGGGTCAGGTTTTCACAAGTACTGCTAAAACACCAGGATCTTTTCTTAAGTAATGATAGGTAATTCTGAATCCTATGATAATATAAAGGTAAGATTATTTTGTCTTTGTGCATTAGTTTATTTTATGTAGACTGATTTTCATTTGTTATTGCTTACTATCATGAGGTTTTTCTGTAATTTCCCCAAGCCAACCACTGGACTGTTGCTGTTAGAGCCCTGAATAACTTGGTGGCATTAGAAAACCATATCACTTAAGCATTGTTCAATTTTCCAGATCATTCTTGAGCATGTTAAATTATACAAAGCTTCACAGAGATATCTTTAGGATCCTGTTGTCCTCTTTCCACTGAGGAAAAAAAAAGTAACTCATTCTTTCTTTTGCCATATTTTTGTTTTATAGCTTTAAAGCAGATCTTTATTAATGTGAAGACTGCTGTCTTACTTCCCAACAGCTTATTGTCTGTAACTGGCTTTGGTGAACAATCCCGTTGAATGCTTTCTGGGGATCCTAGAGGATTATACAAATTGCTTATTCTGCAATTGATTTGTGAGGTATGGTTTCTCTTTACATAGCTACACTGATTCTTCCTCAAGATATTTTTTATCCACCTATGAACTCTAATTCTACTGTTTATTGTACTTTCCAATAATTTGCCTGGTACAATTTCAAACTTACTTCACTGGAGTTACCAGACTCCTTTTAAAAAAATTGTCATCATGTTTACTACTTTCTATTTTTGATGTTCAGACAGTTTTAACTGCATGGTTACATATGGCACATATTGATTTCCTTTAGAACTTGTGGGGTATGGTATTGCTTATCTTTTCCTGTCTTCCCAGCCTAGCTGCTACATTTACAGAGTCTAAAAATATAGTCTCAGAATTGTCTGTGAAGTGATGTCTCATAATTATATATTTGAGCAATCCCACATTTTCTACCTCCTAAATTTGCAACTTTTTAGACCTATCTCAGCATTTCACAGCAATACATCTGATTCTGTCCTGGTCAGGCAGTGATACTGTACTGATATTGCTACCTGTAAGAGATATTTTGTGTTATGAGCTGATATGGCAAATGCAGTGATCTTTTATAAACTACTTCTCTGTTACTAGTACAACAGCATCCGTCTGTCTGCTATCTGTCCTGGAATGGCAACATCTCTGTGATAATAACATGTGCCAATAAAGAGATTTTTGGAATTAGTGGGTATTAGTGATGAGTATTTCTGAGTATGCAATTAAGCCCTTATCCGTATATTTAGACACCTGTCTAGGTTAATTTCAAGTTACAAATGTAAGAAAGCCATTCTATTTCCTTACCAAATAAAATTTTAGTAGTCATAACCAAGTCTACTGTTATTAAAACAATAATTATGGACAGTAATATGTTTTCTTAATGTCCAGCCAGTCAAATAGCTCTAGGACTACTTAAGGCATTAATGATACACATTGAGGAAACTTCTGAAAGCTTCATGTGTTCAGTTTCCCTGAGTTTTTTTCCTTAATTGTGTACTTCTCCATGCACAAATTAGCTGATTTCCCTTCTTTTCACTGTCTGTGATTTCAAACTAAGGTAGGTGTTGTCTTACCTACTAATGTCCATATTCTTCCATTTCTAGGACTCTGTAGACATAATTTTTTCTTCCATATTATTTTTTATCAGTATGTAAAGTCTTCAGAATTCCTCACACTTACTACTGACATGCCTGTGTCACTGATGGTGCTAAACAATCTCAGACTAATGGAGTTTATGCATTAATGGATCTTAGCCTCAATCCTCACAGATTTTGTACTACTAAAGTTTCATTAGTAGCATTTTAATTCCCCTTAGCAGCTATAGAGGGCTTTTGGTAAAATTCCCACACAAGAGTACACAAGAATACTTGGGATTTCAGTTTAAAGTAACTCCACTTATATGCATTCTGTTTACAGCATATAACAGTAGTTTCTATAAAAACACAACATGTAATAGGGTCTTGATAAGACTTACTGGTTTCCAGAACATTGGGTGGTAGGGACACTTTTGAAAATGGAAATTAATTATCCAATCATTTATTCCTTTTGCTTATGTGGACCTGTTGGAGTGAGTCTGGAGGCAGGACACGAAGACTGAGTACCTCTCCTATAAAGACGGGCTGAGAGAGTTGGAATTGTTCAGGCTGAAGAAGAGAAGGCTCTAGGGAGACTTGAAGCAGCCTTCCAGTGCTAAAGGGGCCTGTAAGAAAGCTGGAAAGAAACTTTTTCTCAAGGGCTTGTAGTGACAGGATAAGGGTTAATGGCTTTAAATTGAAAGAGGATCAGTTTAGATTAGATATTAGGAAGGAATTCTTTAGTGTGAGGATGGTGAGGCACTGGAACAAGTTGACCACAGAAGTTGCAGATGCTTCACCCTTGGAAGTGTTCAAAGTCAGGCTGGATAGGGCTTTGAGCAACCTGCTCTAGTGAAAGGTGTCTGACAATGGCAGGGGTTTTGGAACTAGATGATCTTTAAGGTCCCTTCAAACCCAAATCATTTCATGATTCTGTGATTTCTACTCATGCCTATGATATATTCTGCAGGAGATTTTCAAATAGTAGAAGGAAAAGCTGCATTTGTATAGCTCTCTTCCTGCTTCATATCTGTGTATGTGTGTAGATCTAAGAGAAATTGCAGTTCCCATGTAAATAAATTGAAAATTCTGGTGATACTCTTTTGTATGGGCACAATAAAGCTGACCTTTTTCAAAACTGGTGAAAAATCTGGAATTCAAGTACATTCAGTTTTAGTTGTTTTTTTTTTTTTTTTTAATTCCTTTTTTGCTAAAAATACCTATGCATTACAAAAAGATTAATAATTCTAACTAATCTTAGTCAAATAATAAAAGACTGAGCAACTTAAAAAACACATCTGTTAGTTAAACCATGCCAGATATTTAAAGTATGACATGCATAACACACTAAAAAAACCCAAAAAACCAAAAAAACGCAAAAAGCAATTAACAATTCAAATGGGTTTCCAGACTACTACAATGGTCTTATGGAAGTATGTATTCAGACCATGCATCCTTTTCTGCAGCTCTCTTCAGCAAAATCACGTACCATTGAGAAGGGGAAACATGGAGATAAATAAGATAAAGACAAAGAAATTAAATCTTTCAGTAATTTAAGTCACTGATTTTTCACAGGCAAACGCTGTTCCAGGCAATTTTTCCATTGGTGTAACCACATTAATGAGGTTGAAATTGGTGACCTAATACAATGAAATTTAAGTGAGGTGTAATTTTTTCTTGTGTACAGGTGGAAATCTTGATATATGTCAGTGTAACTTATTTACACTGACACTTATACCACTCATAGTGGTATAACTGAGAGTGGTGGACTGGCAGTGTTCTTAACAGACACCAGAGGTCTTGAGTTAGAAGCAAGGAAATTGCAGAAACCCCCACTAAGTGGAGCCACAGTCAAGAGAAGATGTTAAAGGAAGCCACTTGTAGTGAACTTTTAACTGAGGGGAATGCTCCTGTCCTGAGTGGATACACACACACACAGAGCACATATCTGGCTGCAGAGATCAGTACAGAAAGCATTGCTGTTCCTGGCAACCACAAAACCACGAACAGCACTGACACAGATATCACCACCACCGTCATCAAGTGCTATTCCTTGTCTCCAGGCCACTAGGGCAGGGCTTCTCCAGCAGGCATACTCCCTGCCTCACTGCACACTCTTTGTCCACCAGGACATGCACATCCATGGGTCCCTGAAACACCAGAGCAGTCTGTCCTCATCCTGTCTGCCCAGAGCCCCTGCTAAGGGCCTGGGCCCTCTTTGTCCAGCCTCCAGCTCTGACCCTGGCTCGCTCTCACCTGGCTGGTCCAGGTTGAAATTTCTAGCAGTTGTCCCTCAACTCCTCTTCAAAGAGTAGAGAGAAAAGTCCACTGCCACATTTCATTTACACGTAAGCCACTGCTTTTATCCAACCTCCCCTCCAGTTTCCCACTGGAGTGATCCTATAACCTCTCAGTGTCCATATAGTGTCATGACGATGGCTTCCAGATGATTAAAATAATTGGCACGTATTGGATGATTAGAGCGTTGGAAAGTTGCTTTGGCAAAAAGAGGGTAAACAAAGGTATAGATAAGCGTGGATTATATTTTTGCCACCCCCTACAGAAGAAAATCATATTGCTGCATGTGGTATTTTGGATGAAGGTGTGTTAAACAAAACTGGATGCGTACTATCACGTTGACACAGAACATTCAACCTCTGGTAGCAATACAGGCTGCGGGATAAAGGGATTAAGAGCAGCCCTGCCAAGAAGAACTTGGGGTTGCTGGTGGATGAAAAGCTGTACATGAGCTGGCAATGTGTACTTACAGCCCAGAAAGCCTACCATGTCCTGGTCTGCATGAAAAGAAGTGTGACCAGGAGATCGAGGGAGGTAATTGTTCCCCTCTGCTCTCCTCTTGTGAGACCCCACCTGGAGCATCCAGCTATGGGTTCCTCAGCACAGGAAAGACAGGGACATGTTGGATTGAGTCCAGAGGAGGGCTGTGAAGATGGCCAGAGGGCTGAACCACCTCTCCTGTGAGGAGAGACTGAGAGAACTGGGGCTGTTCAGTCTGGAGAAGAGAAGGCTCCAGAATGACCTTATAGCAGCATTACAGTAATCAATGTGGGTTTATAAGAAAGCTGGAGACAGAGTTTTTAGCAGGGCCTGTTATGGTACTACAAGGGGTAAAGGTTTTGAACTAAAAGAGTATGGATTTAGACTAGATATAAGGAAGAATTTTTTTACATTTAGTGTGCTGAAACACTGGAACAGGTTATCCAGAGACGTGGTGGATCCCTGAAAACATTCAAGGTCAGGTTAGATGGGGCTCTGAGCAACCTGATCTAGCTAAGTGCAGGGGGGTTGGACTAGATGAGCTTTAAAGGTTCCTTCCAACCTAAACCATTCTATAACGGTACAATTCTATGATTGTCTTAAAACACAGATATCTGAGGGAATGGAAGAGGAAAGGGGTTGATGCTTGAGGAATTCTGAAGGGGAGTCTCCGTTTAATTCAGGTGTGGTTTTAGAGTGCTTTTTTGGCTCCATTTCTTTCAATCCACTGACTGCAGCGAAATGTGATTGTCTACCTAAAATGTGTTTCAGTTACATCCATTGAGAATATAGGGAATCAATATTGCATGTCAAATGCCTCCAACCATTTGGGATACAGTATACTTAATTTACTCCTGAGAATTAAAAAGGCATAATGATAAGGCTTTCTGGTTTTAGCACAACTGTTTATAAATTAATGAAATTATCCAGGTTCAGGTGGCCAGGCTGCCCTGCTCATCTTTTGGCCCCTTGAAAAGTAATAACTAAGTCAGGACTGAAGCTCAAGTCAACTTCCAGCTGACCTGTGTCTTTTGAGTACTTGTCCAATAAAAACTAACTAAATTACTTTCTTATGAATAAATTTCCTAACCAGAAAATGATTACATGGAAGGGAAATATCACCACTGTGTCAAATGAAATTAACAGTAGTCCTGACAGATCTAAACTTTTAGATGTTTCCAGGAGTGTAAACGAAGCTTGTGGGTTTTTTTTCCCCAAGCCTGGAATGTGATGAATGTTCTTATCTTACCAGAGGAAGTCTCTCTATGAAAGATTGGTGGTGTGTGCAGATAGTGCTAAGGGATTTCCAAGCAAAGAAGAGGGTAGTAGTAAGGTAGGTATGTAAAGAACAAATTACCTTGGAAAGTAGGTATACTTGTCTGCTGCTTCAAATAATAGGTGGATTTTGTATATATAAATCCAAACTTAAACAGAATGTAGGTTGATGAAATCTCGTTTTTTATTAACTTCTCCGTAGGAAAGTCAATTGTTGTTTTTTCACCAGTGACATTGACATTAATTTTATTTTGCTAGCTGCAGTCTGTGACATATATTCCAAAAAGATTACTCTTTTCAGAAGATTTTTGCCCAGTTTCAGTTAAAACTGAATTTCAGCTTTACCACATAATTCATTATCTATGTCTCTGATGTGTCTGGGTTACAAAATAACAAATATTACATAAGAGGATGAACAGGAAAGAAAAGGATTATTTTTCTCTTACTTCATGGCTTATTTTGTATTCTAAAAGCTTTCTGAAAGTTGCCAGGAAGTTCTATAAAATGATTGGTTGAAGGGTGTTACAAAAATACACAAACACATCATATTTACAGAATGTAGTCACCTCTCCTGCTTTCTCCCAGCTTCACAGAAAACTACCTTGTGATTGATTAAATATTTCATCTTTTATTTAGCATTTAATCTATCTCAGCTGTCAGTAGTTCTGAGTGCAGTTGAAAGAAATATTCTCACTTAATTTAACAAGCCAAGTTTCTGTGTAATAGCTGAAATATCCTGAAAAGGGACATTCTTTATTCTGATTGAATGTGAGGATACAGTTAATCAGGAAGCCCCTTGCATTTCTTAAGGGACAGGGAAGAGTAGCATTAGGTAAGAATTCTTCAAAGCAGATCTTACCAAGGCACAGTAACAGTGAAAACTTGGAGACCCACAGTAGACTTCTTAAGCTTCCAAGGCCCGATACATTCCTACAATTTAAGATCTAGGAAGAATTTCTCATGTGTCTTAAAAGTAATCTTCAGTTCAGAAATCTTCAGACATACCTTATAGGTATCCTAAATGTGTTTTTACATGAAAGAGTACAAAGAAGTAACAATCTCTGGGAGGGGTTCTGCTCATACCATCTCAGCTACCTGGTCTTAGCTGACTGCCCTTATAGTCGGTGGGGATCAATGGTAACCACCTAGCTTAAACAGTCCTCTTAAATCAGGAGAATGTTCTAGAAGCATTTGCCTCCCTCTGTTGTCTGGAGTCTAAAGGGCAGTAATCAATTAGGTGCCCTACTTCCCACGGCTAAGTGAAATGAAGGGTTTAAGTGGTAAATGTCGATTTAGTTTAAAAGCTTTTGAAAATAATGCACTTCAAATGTGCAGCATCAGACAATCAGCAATGCTACAAACATTATGTGTGATACATCTTTAATATATTATTCACATTTGTTACACTCCAGATTTCCTCATCTGGAGACTTTTTGTCCCAATAGATATGTGACTTAATGCAGGACTTTGTCTTATTTCGCTTTTGCTGTTCAATGAAGTTTAGACTTGTAAGATATAAGAACAACATGTTCTTAAGCAATACATCCAATTGCCTTTTTTTTTTTCTGTGCTAAAAAGCTTTTACCAAGTGCATAACTTAAACTCTCTTGTTATGACAATTAAACTAATTTCGTGTTTAGACATGTAGACATATTGATTCCTTCCTCTTTCTGATGTCTCCTACTTATCAAGAATAGTATCAAATATGGGAGGAAATTACTAATCAATATATTATCTGATTTATAATATCCACCCTATGGTGAACATTTTCTTCAATGCCTTTTTCAGTTAGTTTCCATAGCTGCATGACAGCTACAGTTGTGAAACACAGGCATCTGTCAGGAAAATCATTTTTATTTTAGGAAGGATAATTATGCTCGATGCTTTCCATGTGTCAGTGTGAAATTTCCCTCACAAAACAAGCTAAATTAAATCATTTTCATTACAGTGGCTACTTCAGTTTATTCTAGGTGGTAAGGGATGTCAAAGTGCCCTCCATAAAAGTTATCATCTATATATTCCCATAGCAAATTAGTATCAGCTCTCGAATATTAAGTCTAAAGTTGAATTCATGAGCTCTCAACATACCCCTTGTTCAAGAGCATGTATTTTTGATTAATATATTTTGTATGTGTAATTTGCTGAATGGCAAACAGTGCTAGAATCCACACATATCCAAGGGTACAGTCCACTCCTGAAAAGAAATTAGATATGAAGCATAACAAGAATTTGAGACTTTAGTCCAGTTTCACCAGACTTTTTTTTTTAACTAGCATGGCTCAAGCATCTTTAATTTGACATATGGGGAACTCTCTGCCTATGACAGTTTGATGCTAGTAAGTTAAATTCTCTTCCTCTAAGAGAGGATTTCTGAGTTGTCAGAACTTGGCAGAAATCTTCCACAGGCACCCAAGGCTTTCCCACTCAGGCATTTCCAGTATTGAGCTGATCTAGATAGGCTGGATATTCAGCTTCAAGATCCCAGCAGTTTCTCTAGCTTAGTCTCTGTGTTGTTGCCTAAGGATGTATTTGAAGCCAGTATGTCTAGAAAGACGTGGTGGTGGTGGTAGCACATGCACTGGCTAAATATTGCTGATAATTGTATATATGTACAGATTCCCATTCTTTTGATGAAGAAGTAAGCAGGGTTCTTAAGCTTGTATTCATCCTGACTCCTGATTTATCTTTCCTTCTTATTAGGCAATGAAGAAAGAAACTACACCATTCAGCTGTCTGTGATACTGGATTTCAGCACATTTCATTTGACGTACTCTAATGTTGATGTACGACTCCCGAAGGGATAAATTATGTTGAACATGTCAGTAATTGCAGCAGCTATAGAAAAAAAGAACAGAAGAAATAAACTTCTTTCAATACATCAACTGAACCCAGACATAACTGAATGCTAAACCAGCAAACCAAGGACACTTGGGGAAACAACTAAGATAATGCCAGGTTATGAGGAATAAAACAAAGCCAACTCATTCAAGGGTAGTTCTGGCAGGTGGGATCATAACCACTGGCTCAAGGAAGGCACCAGCTCAAAAGAAAAGATTTAGCATGTGGTCTAATTAGCAGGAGAAGTGAGAGAATAATTTAACCAATATAGAATACTAATTAATAAGACAGCTATGTCATTTGTAACCAATTAACATTATTGCCTTTGTTTGCTAAAATGTATAAATAGTGAAAAGTTTTGATAGCCAGTATTCTGGTTTTACAGATTGTGATTTTTGTTGCATTCCTAAAATGCCTTGTGTTGACAGGCAGGGTCGTATGTTACCCTGTTTTAGTAGTTGTCTAGTGGTCAAGTGTTTCTTGCCTGAGCTGTTTGAGCTTGACCACTGGAAATACTGTTTATGGTACAGACCTGACAAACAGACATGGTCAATGTGTAGCAAACAACAACCTTGAGGCTGGGGAATGATATTGTGCAATTTTCCAAGTGGTTAGCAAAGAGTAAGAAGGAAGCAGGCTGTGAAAGAAAACATAAAGATAGCTCTCCATGTGGACTTTCAGACTCCCATCAGTATCCTCGTCCTACTAACAAACAACTCAATGTGCTGCTGAAACACCATACCCCTCATATTCTCCCCCATCCCTCCCCCACTCTGCTGGAAGAATGCTGAAACTACCAATGTTAGAGTCCAAGAAGCACTGGAAGGGTAAACTTAACACCAGTAAAAAGGGGCAGTAAACAAGAAAATTATTTTTTTTTGTTAGAAAAATCTGCAGTCTGTTAGTGTGCGTGGATTTTTTTTTTTTGTTAAAAAAATCTTTGATGTGTTAGAGTACATGGATTTTTTTTTTTGTTAGAAAAATCTGCAGTGTGTTAGATGGTTGGGCATAATCAGCAGAGATTTAAAATTTGTAAATCAGCTCTGACTGACCTGACTGCTTTCTATGACAAAATACTTGGATTTTCAGGTTACAAGACAGCAGTGGATGTGATTTTCTTTCATATCAAAGTGGGGATATTACAGTGTGAATAACTGAATTATAAAAACACATGTTGGATGTTCGGGTCAGAGATTAGTGGTCAGTGGGCTGGAGTTTCTCTACCTGATAAGGAACTGACAAGTTCTTGCAAGCATACTGCAGGAATCTTGCTGGTACACATCCCATTTAATATGTAGCAATGAATGGGAGCAGGTTAGGAAATGTCCCCTCATCAGGTTTTCAGTTGATACCACACTGTAAGGATCAAGCTCAGTGTCCAGGTGGCCATCCAGAGGGACCTAGACAGGCTGGAGGATGAGGCGAACAAAGAACATTTTGAAAGTCAATAGGGGCAAATGTAAAGTTCAGCACCTAGGAGAGAAGAGCTTCTGGCTTCAGCAAAGGCTGGGGATTACAAAGAGCCTTCCCAGGGAGCAGTTCTGCAGAAAAGAGATGGGGGTTCAGCAAACTGAACAGGAACCTGTGTGCAACAAAGACAACACCACCCTACACTATATTCTCTTCTGGTCAACACTCTCTAGATCACACTTAGACTAATGCATCCAGGTACCCCAAATACAGGAAAGGTATTGATGAACTGGAGCAGGTTCAACAGAGGGTCACCAAGCTGGTCAGGGCTGGAGAACGTGCCGTATGAAGAGGTGCTGAGGGAAGTGGGCTTGTGCAGCGAGGGAAGAGGTGGCTGTGGGGGAAACTAAAACCAGCTGGTCAGTACTTACAGGGAGGCTTTGAAGAAGATGGAGTCAAGCACTTCACAGCATTGCCTGGATGGGGGAAGAGACACAGTGGATGTGTATTGATGCAGGAGAGACTCCAGCTGGGAATGAGAAGCTTTTTCCCCATGAGTACAGTCAACCAGTGGAACAGGTTGCCAGAGAGGAAGAACAGTTTCCATCCTTGGAGATTTTCAACACCTGACTGGATAAAGTCCTGAAGAACCTGTACTGTTCTCATTGCTCACCCTGCTTGCAGGGAGTTGGATGAGAGACCCTCAGTTTTCTTCCATTTGGAGTCATTTATAATTAGCAGCACACTTTACTATTATTTGTTGAAGAGTTATTTTTTCTTTTAATAACTTTTCATCATGTCAAAGGAACCAGTTTTGGCACTCTTAATTGTGTAAGAAACTTAGAGAAAACCCTTCTGAAATCTATAAAATGATTCATGGATAAAACTGATGAAACTCATGGAATATAACATTCTTAGTAATTTTTAGTGATGATCAGTTTTATCAAAATATTCTGTGTTTCTATTTTGGTATCTTTTCATGCTCAAGGTCTCTAGATAGGCATACAGTTAGTTATTATGTGATTTCAGTATCGTAATTAACTATTATATTTAATTGTTTTTACAAAAGCTCAAGACAAACAAACCTTCTCTAATAGGTAAGGGGATGCTGACATCATTGTGCATTAATAATGTTGTTAATTATATTTTGCACAGCAGTAGCATCTCCAGACAACTATCAGGATTAAGGCTTATATTGTGGTAGGCAGCAAACAAACAAAATGTTTCTTATGCACCACTAGTCTGGCATTGTGGGAGATGTAGTTTCACTGATGGAGAATGACAGAGGTTTAAAACATGAATTTTTATCTTCTTAGTCCTCAACTACCATAAGGCCATGCCAAAAAACACAAAAAAGGATGGTTTACTGGTTTAAAAGAGTGTTGATATCTTTCAAAAATGACATGCTATTTCAGTGGAGGAAGATGGTCTGACATAGACTGTGTTTTTTGTTGCTGTTGTTGTGGGGTGGGTTTTTTTTGTGAGTGTGTTTGTTTTTTGGGGGGAGTTTGTGTGGGGTTTTGTTTGTTTGTTTTTGTTTGTTTGTTTTCCCTTTTTTTCAGTAAGAATGGAAATATTTCAGCAAAATAGGAAGTTGCTCAAAGTAGGAAATTTGCCATTGGACAAAATATTTTTGAAGAGTTGTTCACTTGTGCCTTATAACTAAATTCTGGAAGGTGGAGTGGGAGAGGTGAGGTTTAAGACCTGTACTAATCCTCAATGTGAAGCTCCTGATGTTTGTGTGCACAAGAACAGAGAAACACAAATAAAATGAAAAATATTGTAGATTAAATTTCTAGTTGCAATAAAATCATGTGTAACTGACATCTTCCCTTTCTCCATGGATCTACTGGGCAGATCCTCTCTATGCTGGAGGCTTATGTGCAATTTATTTGGCTATCAGTGACTTGTGTCTTGTGCAGCGTTAAAAAACTCCATGGGAATGCATCAGGTATCACACACAGAATAATAGATGTATACTTAGATGAAAGTAAATACTGTCTCTTCCTAACAACAAATTCTTTCTAGAGGCCAGAAGTCAGCCAGATGAGCCATAAGAGTTTCATTCTTCTTACCTTCAGTATATTTCACAGCTATCCTTCTCCTGCTCATTATAGTTTTCACCCTCCTCTAAATATTTGGAAAAAGCTGACAAAGACAAATGCAAAACATGCTATGTTCAGCAGGCATTGTAAAATGTACCATGAGGTGTAAAGATGTACTAACACAGAGTGAAAAACATGAATTTTCTTATACAGAGATGGAAAGCAAAGTTACTGTCTGCAATTACTTTTGGAGTCTGTATTTTGACATGCTTGTAAATCAGTATAGTCACTGGAAAGAGATTGCTATTCTTATCTCCTTTATATCCTCAACTATTTATTTTCACTCTCTCACAACATATTTAATACTAATACAACACGGTACTTGGTTATTTTTCATAAGGCTAGTGCTTGAGCTGGCCTTCATAGGTGCTTATGCTGGCCTAGTGGGAAGAGGAGGGAGACCAGAACAGAAAGAGGAAGACAAAGTGAAGACTTTGCCTTTCTATCAGGCACAGTAGAAAAATAAATGCACATCAAAACTACTGATCAGCAGTAAAAAAGTATGATGGGATTCAGGACCAAATGATTTGCAGATCAGAGCAAAGAGCTGAAGTATATTTTGATTTCCTCAGAGGAATTTGTTGAAGTGTTGCTGCAGTGATTTTATACATTGTGATACCAGCCAGTGATATTGGCCTCCAGAACTACTGCTCCTTCTGATCTCTTCCTTACAGTTGTTTCCAGTACCAAACCATGGAGTGCTGCAGTGGCAAACAGGTGTGAATTACAGTCACGCAACAACCAAAGGAGCTCTGGCTTGTTTTTTAAAGCCAAGTAAGTTCCTTGCTGTAGGCTGCAAGGCAGAGCCACAAAGGGCTGTGTTGGCATAACCAAAGGTCCCATATTGGACCACAGAATAGGCAAGCACAGATTGATAGGTCTAAATCCCAACTTTTCTAGAGTGGATTGACAACAAAAATTTCTTTACTTCCAGTATATGAATGCCTTGTTTTCTCACCAGATGAAAGATGCTGGGAATTAATGTATGAAAGGAAGCTGGATTTGTAGAAAGTGTTACAAGAAGTAAGAAAATATGCTCAGATGGCAGGGGTTGTATGATGTTTTAATAGACTTACAATATCAGCTTTGTAAATGGCAGTCTTCCCCACTAGATTTTATATTAGAAAAAGAAATTAATTGACAGGAGTTTTATTAACAGCCTGAAAAAGTGTATTTCAGTTCAAGTAACTTTTGTAGCAAAATCAATGCCAAAAGGATGAAAAATATGTATTTTATTTTACTTTTATCAGCTAATTGTGAAGATTAATTTGTATTACTTTTAAATTAAAATGTGTAAACAATTAAAATAGTAATATTCAATAATTTATTGTAAGGTTCTGCTCTCACAGATACTGTCTAGATAAATATTTCACTTGTGGGAAATATTGATCTTGGAGAAGTCAATATGTTTTGATCAGCAGAAGATCTACAGTTACTCTAGAGGTTTCTTGTAAAACAAAAGTAATTTGATTGGACGTCTGTAATTAATATGTACTGCTCAATTTTACTTGCTTAAAACCACAATTCTTGGTCTTCATTTTTTGTAGGATGCTGATTTTAATCAATTTCTCTGGGCCATCCATGTAACTAAGAAAACTATAGATCTACAGTGTTCCCACATCATACATTAAACTTTGCTATGTCTTTTACCATTTTACTCTAAGTGCAGGCTCTATGGTAACAAACAGATTCTAACTGGTCTTAGGTAGCTTTATGCCTACAATGAAAAAATAACTATTTTATGTTACCAAGATGGGTTTTTCTTTGAAACCTCATAGATACACTGCAGGATATTTTGTATGTCCAGGACAATCTTTTGCCACAGTATCTAAGTAGTGTGGGGCCCAGATTGATGTGGTTAGCTAACCTAATGACTCCCTATAAATTTATACATATAATTTTGTGTGTATATATATACATATGTACCAAATTGATGTAGGTGGTGGCAGTTAGCATGCCTAGGACTCAGTGTTGAATAGCTTGCACACTGTAAATTTGCCTGTTAGATCAGCATTTCTTTTCCTTTGCTGTATTTAATTTTGTGACTCCCTCATCCCCTTATTCCAAGCTTTACAGCACCCACCATAGTCCCAGTCTCTGTTCAGTCCTGCAGGGCCAGGAATGAGGATGTGGTAACAAGCAAACACTCTCATCCTGCAGGGAAAGGAGTGAGAGAGAGGTTACTTGAGTGATCATCATTGCCAGTCCTGCAGCATTGCTCTGCAGCTGAAAACTCTGTCAGCCATGTACCTTGAACACACCTGCCTTTATCCTCCCTCTCAGCACTGGATTTCAGCATCTCTCCTCTTGTTTTGCTTTTGTCCACCTCTTCATATGCAGCCCAGGCTCTGAGAAGCATTCTTGTTCTTGTAGCCTTCTTGTTAGGCTACCAGGAGCAAAGCACATCTGGCATCATCTCACTCCCTTTAGAAAAACTCTTCTCACTCTTTGCCCATAACATGCCCTTGTAAGAAAGACATTCTCCCACAGCAGGATAGCTGGCTGCAAATTGTCTTTCCGAAAGATGAGCTTTTAAACCCACAGAGGAAGCATTCTCCCTGATATTTGAAATATGAGAGTCAAAGGGATGCACACAGGAAATGCTGTAGCTCCCTACCCCGTTCTCCAAATGCCCTACAGAGGTGGTGTAGATGGTACCACAGCAGTGGGTGTGGATGACAGGACTAACTAGAAATGTTGTCTCACATTTAGCAACATAGTGGGGACTATCTTTGAATCACAATTGTCCCTAGGAGTTCTTCATGATTATTTTCCCACAGTACTGGAGTTAGAGTAAAACATAAGTGGATGCACTATAGTGCAATTATGACACTTCCTAGCTCAGTTATTAAGATTTTCTCACCAATTAATGTTTTTTTAAAGGAAGAAAACATGATTAATTCTCTTGGTTTGATTCTTTGTATGTCGCCTACTACAAAAGTTACTTCTCTTACTATTTTGCTGAGACCAATGGCATATTAATGGCTGAAGAATTGTTCTGGAAAGGATCTTGTCATCAGTTTCCAGGGACCAAAAATAGAGAACTGAGCCATTTCTTTTACCTGTAAAATGTAAGAGAAAATTTTAATCTGAATTTCTTGGTCTTCAGTCAGCAAGCCCTTTTCTACTGGATCAAAAAACTTTTTTATTTCTTTTCTAAAAAAATTACTCATTTGCTGAAATAAAACAGAATAAACAAACTAAGCTAGGTGGTTTTTTAATGCAAGTAATGCATTTTCTCTGGTTTCACAAGTTTAATCTTTATTTTAAAGACAGTCTTCAAAGTAACACAAGTAAAATTGATAATTTAAAATAATTAATTGTACACTGCCCAATTGTTTGAAAAATTCATTTGAAGCAAAGATTGTTTAACTGCTTTACAAATAAATAGATATAGATATAGATATGTGAGTACACATTGCTGTGCAGTAACTTTCAGCATGACCTTGATATTTGCTGGGATTAATAGAGAAAGGGAAAGAAAAAAAAACAACATTGAGAGAACAAGCCATTTGTGCTTGATTTTATAAGAGCAGCACTAAAACCTTATGAATATGTGCAAAATCACATAGTTTTAAAATCCATTTTATGTGTTCATAAATGAAGTAGTAATTTTGCTGTAAAGGGAAATTTACATGTAGTTGTGCTTCATAACAGCAAGATCTAGAACGATTTCCCTGAACAAATACTCCTAAATATTTTTCCCCTCTCCTGAAATGGATTGAGGTCATTATGCTTTTGCCTTTTTAGAAAAATTTATTCAGTTAGGTAGAATATAACTAAAGTGAATGATCAAGAAATTACAAAGTCCTGGGAAAATCATAATCTTAGATACGCTAAAATGTTTTATAGTGTTTTCAAAAGGTGCAGAAAATTGGATCAGATAAGCTGCTCTTTTAGAGTGGATCCAGATTAGGAAACAATTGCCTCCAGCTTCTTCTTGCTTTCCCACCAGAAAGTATTGCTCATTGTGGTTTGCCATCAGGACTTTACTTCTTATTCTCTTTTTTCATGTCTCAGCAGGTTTATTATCTTAGACACGGAATCACGCTGAGAATGTCTGATGAATTTCTGATTTTAAAGCAAGGCATTCATTGCTTGTTGATGAATCTCTGCACCATATTCTGCTATACAGCATAAATATACCTCAAGGCTGAACAGTGGCAGGTGTTGGTGAGGATGGAGGAGTCATATAAAGTGATGCACTTCTGCTTGCTTTCTATGTCTTTTCTCTGTCCCGTACTTTGAGAGGACCAAGGTGCAGCTGCACACACAGACATGCTATGGATTTCAGGAGATAGGAACATTGGTTTGTGACAGGGAAACAGTAGCAAGCAGCTGGGGCAGAAATATCTGAATTGATATCACTTATGATCAGAACAGTATGTGCTTAAGCACTGTTTATACCACAATCCATTTCTTTTTTCACTCATACTGGTATAGCTAAGCTAGCACACTGATAATCTGGTAGCAGTTGTTTCAGTATAAAACTATTTTTATGCTAATTTCAAAGATTAAGGTAACTAATAAGAATAAGAAGTACAGATATATTGATGTAATTACATGTACATTAGGGCATTTATGGAGATAGTTAAGTTCTTTATAGTATCTTTATATTTGCTGTATCTCTACAGCAAATATAGATATATTGATAGAAATACTGGTAAATTATAAATGTCTACCTAAGGTAAGCGAGGAAAGGACCCACTTGATAAAATTCATCCTTGGTCAAAAAAACCCCCCAAACTACAGAAGACTGTGCATCTCTAAAGCTTCAGTTAAACTCATAAAATGAGTCTGTAGTAGAAGCTGCATGTTGAAAGCTTTGTAAGTTTTCTCAGAAATTCACTCCTTTTAAACATAACAGGAAGAAACATTTTTATTTATGTGCCAGAGGACAAGAATATGTGAAGGACAAGAATAAGATTATGCACCAGTGTAGAAATCAGTTGTGGGATGAGATTTGATAGACCACTTGTTTGCAAGCTGACACAAGATGACAAGTCAATTATTTCCAGCTGTTGCCAAAACATCCACATGTGAAGCAAGGACAGGTAAATGAAGTAGAGCCTATAAGAGATGGCAATTAAACACTTCTCTGCTCAAAATTAGTAAGCATCAGGTGGAATTCTTAAACATTTCTGGGCCTTCCCCATGTCTTATATGTCTCCATTTGTCTGTGTTTCTTTCATTTATTATCTGTGGCGTTTGCAGTGTTCCCTGCACAGAGATCCATGGATGCAGTCGGAGCCATGATCTCCAGATAGGCCAGGCTAAGCCCTGCTTAGGTAGTGTGACCGTCAGAATATGCTCTCTGGGCTCCTTCTACTCACACACCTCAGCACAGCTGAAGTGTTAAGCTCTGAAAGGGAAAGAGCCCAGCTGTGATGTGGCAGGAAGGAGATCAGGTGAATTCAAAAGTATCTCCAGAGTACCTATACACAGGAGATCTTGTGTAAACTGCATTGCAGTAAGTAGAAATGGAGTTCAATAAGGCTGGGTCATGTCGACAACTTTTAGGTGACAAAAGAAGGAAGTTGTCCTCTGCTTTGTCTCAGTGAGGCACTTCATCACAAAAAATGTGAGGTTTTTTGATGCTGTATTTCTAAAATGTGGAAACTCAGCACAGAATCACACCTTTCTTAGCCAAAACTCTGTGCATATCAGTACTTTTATCTCTTTTTTGTTGTTGTTGTTTTGTGGATACCTTCCAGCCTAACAACAAAGACTAGCCCTGGTTTGATGCTAAGCTATAATTAAATAGACTCCGTGCCACTCAGTTCCTGTCCTAACTGAGCCTAGCTGTTACCAATGGCATAAATAATTTCAGATTCAGTCTCCAAAGCAGCAGCCTGAAGGGGATCATATTCAACACATCTTTGCCTAGTTAGTGAGAAAAGGGTTCACCACTTGGGACAGCAAATATCTTCTTTGGCTGCATGAAGCAGTCTAGACAGTGGTGATCTGCATAAAATAGTCTGGAAAGTAGTCTCAAAAGATGTTTTTCAATGTAGCTGTGTGTACTGATAAAATACCTTTAGAAATGGGTGTCCTCTGTAGTTCTTGCCAGGATAACATTGATTTCAAATGCATCTTCTTCAGAAAAGAAAACATTCCTACATTTAGGAACAGAAGAGGAAAAAAGTAATGTTGATTTATACTTTTCCTTAAAGTCCTGTGCCTTCTTTTTAAGTTATCATGACTCCCAAAATATAACTATTTCACAATGGTTTGATTGAATACAGTTGATATTTCCTCCTCACTCCCCCTTCATTCCATTATTTATTCCCTTAATGTTTCACAAAATTTCTAACTCTCTGCATTTTTTTATGAATACCATTTATAATAATCATATTCCCAGTGGGTGACATTTGAACTTAAACAGTGAATTTATTTTTCTATCTGCACAATTGTGAGATGATACCCAATGGGATTAAAGAGAAAACTGTATATTACAATAACATAAAGTATCAAGAGTGTAAAAAAAATGGTAGCTAGTTTCATGACTTACTGTGTATCTCAAGCCAATTGTTTCGCCTATTGCACACATCCACACAATTTAATGTAGCTTTCTTTTTTTTTTTTTTCTGTAGAGTTAATAATAATTTCAGTTAGTGCTAATTACTTCCTCTGTCTTTTTTGTCTGGTGTTAGGGGAGCCTGTTATTCTATAAAAGTAAATGCAAATTTACCCCGCCTGATATTAAAGTAACATAAAGTAGAACTAGTTTCTCAGATGGAAGAAATTATGAATAATCGATCTCATGGTACTTGGCACTTACCATCAAAGAACTTCTGGAGTTAGAGAATACCTTGGCAATGTGAAACATAGCTCTGTTTAAAATAATAATACTTGTTTCCAGATACAGGATCAAATTTTTAAAGATGCAAGTTGGCTGAAGTGTGCACAACAGAGATCTGATCTTGATCTGTTCATTATTTATCTATGCAGAATTATTCAATTACTTGTACATTAAGTGGTGCTCTGAAATGTACATATGTTGTGAAATTTTGGCCAATGGCATCTGTATTCTACGCGCACTATGGAGAAGTCTGAATGTCCCCTTTGGGTCAGATGTTACACAGTTTAAATATTCAGAAGGACCCTATTTATTTCAGTTGTGTCTGTAAAGATTGTGCTCAGAGCTCAGATAAGCAGCCAGTGATATTTAAAAGAGGATTGACAGTGGTTAAACACCTGTGTTGCCAGCACGAGCTTATCACTCTGCTCTTTTCTCAAGGGGTATTCACATTGCTGAATTCCTGCTTCTGCTTATTTTCCACAAGGAGCTGCTGGGACACATACAAGTATCGCAAAGGGCAATTCAGAGATGAACCCAAATATGAAATGCCTATGTAGAATGTCCTATGAATTAAACAATCCAGGGAGATTTTAAGTATACCTTACATGGCTGAAGGTTTATATCCTTTCTCAGCCTCTATTTTTTGTTTTTCTTTTTCTTTTACTCACATTATTCACTTGAGAAATATGGATAGATTTGTTTCCTTGCTTTGTTTTTGCTTTTAACTCATGCTGGGATTCCTGTCCACACAACCTGTCTTCTATTTATTGTAAGAATATACATGTTTCACAAAAACTCAGCAGAAGATAATGGTCATGGGACTTGTCAGGTGCATGAGGAAGATTGTAAGTAGTCACAGACTGTCAGAGAGGACATACATATTTTGATATAATGTTCCATCATACTTAATTTTTATCATCCACACCAAGCTGTGTGCTCACTTTGCCTAAAGAAGGCTTTAAGACTAAAACTAGACATAGAAGATAGTAAGATTTTTCTTCTTGGGTCACACCTACAGCCTACCTCCTTCAGTGTCCAAAGCTGGCTGATGTGTCCAGTATTCTGTGACAGAGGAAAATGTCTAGAGCATGAAACTGTAGTTTTAATTATAGTCCTGAATGTGTATATGAAATAGAGACTGAGTGGTTTGTTACACCGAAACCAAGCTGTGTAGGGTAGATCTGCTCACAGGAAAGGTGGACTTACCACTGTATTTATGCTCTAGGTTTAGGAAGGAGTATTGACTGGTGAGATAGCAACTGTGAAGGGTTGCCTTGAAATGCCAACTAAATATGAGTCAGCAGTGCTATGCTCTTGCAAAAAAATAGTTTATCTTCTTCTGGTAAGTACTGACAGAGATGATATGTGAGAGGTTGAAGAACTAGTAAAATATCACCTGAATTACTGCGTTCATTTTCTGTGTACCAAGCTTTAATTTCTGAGGTAAGACTTCAACAAGCTGAAAGACTTCAACTAAAAATAAAATCACTGGTAAAAACATGACATGACCTATGAAGAAGTCATGAAGCATTTGAAGTGGTTTAATCTAGGCAAGAGAAAACATGTGAAGGAATGATATAATATTTTAATGCATAAAGCACAGTTATTAAATCAAAGATGATTAACTGTTTTTCATGATGACCGAGAACAAAAGAAAAAGTTGTTTTACTAATTAATCTGCTCCTGTTTGTGGTTTGAATAATTTCTAGAAATTTCTCTGAGCTTAGATTTTCTGTATCTCTGTGCTAGATGTATGGAGACTGGGGAGACGAGAGGAGCTTGTAAACACATTATTAGCCATAGGGAGTTGTCCCTCCAGCAAGGTACTCATATTTTTTTCTTTCCCATTATTCTTTTCATCGAACAATGAAGAAAAAGCTTACAATATATGATTTAGGTTTCTAAGTCCACTGGAATATTAGTCATAACTAAAGAATTTTATTTATTACCATGGCTTTATCTCAGACATTGAATGACTTTAAATAATGATTGTTTGTACTGAGTTTACCAGGAGCAGAGTGATAAATATGTTAAACACTTGACAGAAATTCTTTTGAGGGAAGATTTCACCCTGTGATAAAAATCTTTCATATAACTTTTCTAGGTTAGCAAATGTATTGGATGTAAGGACAGGTGGATTAGGGTTATCATAAGTGTAGATATACCTGGGTTTATGGAAAAATAGTCATTTCTGTCTGGGTTTATGAATTAATAGCTCAAAAACTCTGTAGTAGAAAAGACCATGGTCAATAGGGCTATAGATTGAGGGGGACATTAGTCACTGTGAGATAACTAGGTTGTGAGGTTCTGATGTTAATGACTGGAGAAAAAGACTGTGAGACTGTGGGTGAAGAGAGATGGTATTAGAGAACAAGATGTGTGGAAGACTAACAAGAAGTGGTGGAGCAGCACAAGAATGAGAGAAGGTGTCTAGAATTTGTGTGGTGTGTAAGGTCAGAAATAGGCTTGGGTTCCCAAAGAAACACCTACCTCACCACCACAACTGCCCTGGTGTCTCACCCTGAGACCCTACTGAGAACATGTGGAATTGCCTCATTGTTCTTACCTTTAAAGTAATGCTAACCCCAACATATAGGTAAACAGATAACTAAGAGTAAGCACTTTCATGCATATTTTAAATGCACAGCCTGACTTTCAAATATGCTGGTAATGTGAAGGGTGTTTTTGAAACTGATTTGATGCTTGCAATAATAAAGGAATCTAGAGAATATTTTTAGCACTTGATTATTTGCTTTAGATGTTTAAGTTTAGTCTTGCAGCAAGGACTTTAAAATAGGAATGCTCTTGAGCTAAGCTTCTGTTCCTAATGAATGCCACAGTTATATTTGCATTTCATTTAATGCACATGCTGAATGTCTGAAGCTAAGAAACTGTGTCTATCTTGTTGAATCTGAAACATCTCAGGTGATATTATTGCCAAACACACTGATGTTGAAATGACATGGGTGGTTTCTTGCACTTTTTTCCTCCAGAACCAGGTCAAGCCCCCTCAGCATTACAGGCAAACCTGTTTTGCATTGCTACAGCACAGAGGAGCAAGCTGACCCTGGGCTGTCAGTCCCATCACAGGTAATAAAAATTTAGGATGGTTGGGTAAGGAGTAGAAGATGGCTTTAGGGAGATAAGTCTGTTGCTGATATTACTATAAGAACAGGGATAGTGTCTTTTCCTGCTCATGGAAGACCACCCCACCCCAAAATAGCATACATCCTGTGCTTCCTGAGTTCCTTTTCTTTTTTGACCACAATAGTGACAGCTGACTTTTCTGGAAAAAAAAGGTAATGAACTAATTTTGTTACTTCTGTCAGCCTTGTACTTAATCACATAACTAATTACCCTATGCCTAGACAGTATTCCTTTCCCCACTGACCCCTACTGTGAGACAAGAGAGTGTCACAAGTGCCTCTGTAGCTTATATAAACATGAAGCTTTCAAATAGTCTAGACTAAATTGCCATAAAGTCAGTCCAATACACTCTTCTTCTTGAAGAACAGACATCTGACATTCATCCAAGGGTTCCATATTTTTATACAGAGTTCAGTGAAGAAACTTTACAGGAAACAGAATATGTACCCTTCAAAATGCACAATACACTTGTAATGACATTTGAATTAGAGAATTTCACTCAGTTGAAACTAGTTTTTATATCCCTCTGCTTTATCTAGAAATATTAAAAAATTCAGTGTTGAAGGTTAGTTTTAGAATAGATTTAAAATCTCTCAAGGAAATAGCTCAAATGCATGTTACTTCATGTATATTCTATTTAATATTTTTGTTGTGTCCTTAGAGCTACCTATATGCTGCAAATTACTGGAGTGTGCATTTCTGCAGACTAGGCAGTGGTAAGGAAACTGGGAAAACTGAGTTCTACAGACATGCACAGAGTGCATGACTGTAGACAATACAGTTCTATCAAATAATAACCAAATTTCATTGAAATACTTCAAAGCACTTTGCAGTGATAGTTGTTTTCATGTTCAGTTTTTCTATCTCTAGTGGTTACAGTGCAACCTCCACTTTGAAAGGGGGGGGCTTACCTGAATGATAAACATTGTGATCATAACTTCAAAGATAAATTCTTTTGAGGTAAGACTGGAATTGCTTCTCTTTTTTTCTCTGGTTAGGGAAAGCTGAACGTGAGACGGTTAAATGGAAAAAAAAAAATTCAAATCCAACCATTCTGGCTTTTAGGACTATTTTCTTGTGAAATTGAAACTTATTACAGATAAGAGTCCTTTTGTTTTTCTATCAGTGATAGTTTTTGTTTTTGCAGCAGGGTGAGATAGCTCGCTCTCATTTCTTAAATAATTTAGAAGGAAATTTAAACTCTAACGTGGATAATTTTAGAAAGAGCTATCCTGTGAAGAGCCTTGCAACATCTCCTGTGTTCTTAAATAACTCTAGGCTGATCTATTTTCTTCTGTACTTGCTTAGTCCCTTTTATTTCTGAAAGCAGTTTTTATTGTATTTTTCCCCGTCATGGAAATGAAGTGATTTCCACTTTCTAAGTAGTTATCCTTCCTTAAAAGAACTAAAAGAACTTCATCCTAAATTTGTCATGTCTATGAGAATAAATTGTGTTACCCTAGAGAACTTTTCCAGCATTCTTAACATCAGCTTTAAAACTGCTGAGTTTACCCTGTTATACTTGATAGGACTCTTTCATTATGAGTTTCTGTTTTGTACTCTAATATAAAATAAAGCATTTCTTTTCTTTACATTTTCCTGTAAATTAATCTTGCAGGACCCAGCAATGGAACTTGGTATTTTTCATAATTTTGTATTTAAGTCACAGAAATAGTTTAATTAAACTTTTGTGTGCTTCATTTGTCCGGGATGTGCTGCAGAACATTCCAGCCACTACAGCTATATTGTACCTTATATATATGTTTCTCAAACAATTACATTCAGTCCAAGATATTAGAGGACCATTTTTAGTGTGACTGTGATGTCAAATTGCATCTCACAAAATTGTTTGTTATGCAAGATTGTCCTGGAGTGATTACAGCTCAAGGTACTTTGCAGCTCCAGGTTACAAGCTCTGAACTTCCTTGACTTTATCAGTGGAGGAACATGTAGCTGGCATGTTACAGCTGCTTCCATGTACGCAGACTGCTCAGAGTTGTCTGACTTGCAGAATACTTCAAAAGTGGATATCAGTATTCAACCCCTTTAGTAGGAGAGGGCTGCCCCTCCTTAGTGAGGGAGGGCTGAGAGGGAGAAAAAAAAATTCCTGAAGTTCTCACTGTCTGTCACTTCTAATTATTAATGATTATTTCAGGGTTCCATTGAAGGAATCTAGGGAGCAAACTCACTGGATGTCTCTGTGGAAAGACCAGATAAATTATTACTAATTTACATTTTTTTGTTTTTCAGACTTCAAAAGTATACTATAACCTGTTTTGTGACTATTGTCACATTTGAATTTTTCTTACTTTTGTGACACATTTTCCAGGAAATTATATCAGGGCCCCAAGTGCACGTACAACTCTGCAACACCTATGTCTGAGAAGTTTGGCTGCCTGTGCTCAAAGTGCAGCTGCAACCCATATCATCCTGTTGGGATGTAAGCTGGAAACGACACAGATGACAATTTGGCTGTCACTGTGCTGCTGGTTTATTGGTTTCTGTCACTGGCCTGCTCTGCTCTTCTTGTTTGAGTGTTATGGAACTGTCCTTGTGTTGGAAGGGACAGTGACCTGCCTGCCTCATTGTCATCTTCCCCTTCCCTTGGGGAGCAGTACAAACTAACAGCAGTTTATTATTTTATTTTCATTGTTATAATTCCACTAAGGTTAATAGAGATACTCACCCTATCAGAAGCAGTTCAGGGTAACTCAAGGTTAAATCTGGGCATGCTTGTCCATCCATAGTGATGTAAACTAAATCACTATTGCAGCAGACAGCATAGGATAGCACATGTGAGTTACAAGTAAAATGACCATTGGCCTGGGTTAAGCTGAACTCTCCTTTGTGGAATGACTATGGACAGCAGTTACTTTTGTCCTGAAATAGAACTGATTGTCAAAGATTCTGCAATTCATTCTTCTTATTATGTGCCTTTCTGATTTTAAAGAATTATGAGAAAACTACTAATGTATTGTCAATTATAACTTAAATTCAATGTTGTTTAATATTGTATTCAGTAAAACATGAAAATGGCATTAACTTCAATGATATGCAAATCGTAAGTGGTCCTTCCTACTTGGTACTCCCAATGAATAGGAAATTATACTAGCAACCTTCATTATTGCTGGGGAATAATTAGAAGTGAATGGCTATTAATTTTTTTTCTTTTGCAAAAATGAGGCTTTCATCCTTTTTGTCACATTTATTTTCAACAGTAAGTATCTGCCTTTGTGGCTTTTTTTACATGAACACTTTCCTTACACCACTTCTGACACTGTACTGCAAACATTAAAAATTTAAATAGTAAGAAAAGTCTTTCCAAATTCTTCCTGTTCATTGTTCGGTGCCTTTGATACATGTTACCATATTCTCTGAGATCTAAAGCTAGAAGAAAGGGGAAGAAAAAAATTGTTGAAACTATAAAGCATAATTTTGCCTCCGTTTTGGGCTCTGTGACCTGCAGGTTGGTCAGTTGGATGCTGAAAGTAATGATATCACCCTTTTTTCTATGGGCTATTTATATGGTCTGATTAATTTATTTTATGGTAATAGAAAGCACTAGTTACGGAAAAATATGTGCATTTCGATGCAGTTGCCAGAGCATGGATTTCTACTTGCTTAGATATTCTTGGTTTCCAGTTACTCATGCAGATATAAAAGGCATGTTCCATAAATCTGCTGCCATTTGTGCCAGTTCTGCTGAATATCGTGGATATTTTGTGCTTATTGTCATATTTTCACATGACAATAGCACATATGTCTGGACATGTGAATTGAATTCAGCTCTTTACTGACAGTAATGGCTCCTACAACTCCACGTAGACACCTCAATGTAATTGTCTTCATTTGGAACTTAATCTCATCCTCAAAGATTCTCAGAGAGTCTTCTAGACCTCTTAAAAGACCTTTCTCTTCCTACTTTACTACAGAAGCCTCATTTTACTTTAGTGGTGTGCAACTGAGATGTAAAATCTTGTTTGCAAAAATTCATACCCAGTTCTGGGCCAGGATGGCACCTATGCTCCACCTGGGTTTAAAAGGGACCAACAATGATTAATCTACCTGATTTCTTAGGCATACTGGAAGGCACCTCCATGTATGATCGATTTGTCAGCTAAACTTGAATCTAGCACATGTGTAAATGATACCTCCCTGGGATTATAAGAGACTTACATAGCAAAAAAATTTTTTTTTTTTTTCTGTGGATAAGACAAATGACTTATTACTATTTTTCACTATTACATTGTGCATGGCTATGTACTAAAATGGTCACTTGATGCTAAGGTGATATTAAGGTTGGGAGATATGGGCACTGGCTCAGATCCTGAGATCAGGTGATAAAATCTGGCTATCTCCTTGCTATTAAACTGTCTTTGCTTCCAATTCTGAGCAGCTACATCCAAACTGTATTGGAAATGGTCACTGAATGGGCTAATTCACAAACTTTGCCTGTGAATTGTTTGGAGAGAGTGCTAGTTCAGCTAGTTTAATAGTGTGCCAGGAACTACTGTAGTAATACTTCCCATCTCTTCCTTGGTGTTGATTCATTTAGTGTAGATGCCTCAGGATTGTTAAGAAGAATGTTGGAGGGACTGTACGGAATTTATAAGCATGCGTCATAAGGAAGATCTGGCAACCAGAAGATAAGGCATTCACCAGAGAAAATTATCAAAGCTCTTTTCAGGTGAAAATATTCCATTTGATGTTTCATGACTATATATCTCATTTCACCCTAGAGAATAATATAGCAGTCAGCAAACTTCATACAGAAATAACACCGTGTCCATCAAAGAGGAGTAGTCTGTTCTAGAGTGGAATGTGAGAGTTATTTGCCAGGGAAATAGCACTGCAGATCTGTGTAGAAGTGGGGCCAGAGAAGAATCCTGCATGCAAAGGAAAATAGAGAGAGACTGTAAGGAGGCAAAAGGAGATCAACAGACCTGAGGTTATTAAGTTTGTGGAAAGTTAGGTAAAAAAAAACCCTCACTTTGTCTCCTTTGCTAATATCTCTTGTCTTTAATAAAAGCTTGTTCCCTGAATGCAGCATATTCAAGAACACCATACCCTGAAACATCATTTTAGTTGATGTAGAAAGCAATTCAGTGTATCAGTTCCCAATGCAAGTGCAGTCGGTGTTCACTCACATATCCTGTCCAAGTACTGATCAGGCCAAATCTTTGCATATGCTTCCACCTGGAGAAGGCTTTGTGTGGTTACAGTGGTTTTCCTGAACAGAGTAATTATGAAGACTCTTCAAATTGTGAACTACAGGTCCTTTACTCATGAGAAATTGCATTCACTTAAATAACGTGCTTATTATTAAAGGATTTAATTATATTCCTATGTGAACTCTTTTCATTTAGAAGTAGTTTTTTTCAAATTTTGTAGGGGTGGAAGGAAGCATTCAGACAGGATAATCTTAATTAGACTTCAGTGGGAGTAGAGAGTTCTGACAGTAGGGTAGCAGATTGTTATTCTGAAAAGGAGACAGACAGACTTTGACAATCCATGAGAGATGACTGTGTGAGATAAAAATAAAAAATGCCTTTTCAATGTAAAGTTAGCAGCATGCAGGATGCAAGAGTTACTACAAGATCTAAGCTGGTAAATAGCTCAGGCTGCAGCTTCTCAACTCCATGAAGGCAATGCTGTCTACTGCTTTACACTGCTACTAAATTTCTGTTCTATAATGGATGTATCTGTTATAGCTATCACTGATTCAAATGAAAAGAATTTTATCCACATTTTTAAACACTTTTTTTCTTTCTACTGAGAGGAAAAATATTGTCATTAAGATACACAGGGCTGTAAGCAGGACCATGCCTACACAGCTATGATAATGCAGTCCCCAAAAAAGTTTCTGTGCATAGCTACAACCATTGTACAGGATAAGGAAGTTTAAATAATTGTTTTCTCCTTTAGCGTGGCTTTCATGGGCTTGTAAAGTTCAAACTTTAAAAGCTGAATAACCTTTCTAGCATGATGCCACATTTTAGTTTACTTTAAATAACAATGTATAGGTTGTTCCATGTTAGTGTTTTCTTCAGAAAACATGTTTCTCTAGGAATCTTTGGGATGCATTCATCCACATGGAACTTTTCCTTTGTGACTGAGGATGGAGAAAATGAGCATATTTGGAGACCTATGTAGAGTACTTTTGAGATATAAGGTAGATGAGAATGGAAGAAGAATGGGAAAGCATCAGCTTTCCCAAAAGGCATCGCCATAGTCTTCTGCTATGGGCAATTTACTTGTTCTGTATTACATATGCAGAGGAGATGTGCAACATGGAGGAAGAGTCCAGATTTGACTGAACTGAAACTATTCCGTTAGTTAGAAACACTTCCTAAAAAACTGAATAGAAAAAAAAGTAATCTAGTACCTGATATAGTTTTACAGGAGTACACATGTCTCGACTACACAATCATGACCATGATATGACAGGAGACACATTACATGTCTGTGAGGTCTATGGATCCCTCCAGTGATCAGGCTTATACTTTCAGACTTTCCCGGGAACTGGCCCTGGGGGCCCTGGTCTCCCCTGCTTCATACTCAGACACACACACACCCCAGGCTCCATGGTCTCCCCAAGAGCTGCCTGGGATCTCTTGGCCCATCCAATAGCCAGCATAAAGACACTTTAGTCTCTGGGTTTAATATCTGGCTCCCAAGCTCTTATCCCACTTGCAGGGTAGTCCTGCTCTTATTAAAAAAATATTGTTGATTTCAACTTATCCATACATTTTGCCATTTGTATATATAACAAGAATGAACTTCAATGGAGATCTTCTGTAGAAACACACAAATTTAGGTGGGGGATTGGCAAATGTTAACTCTCTCCTCATGGGACAACAAACTGGACTTTTTCTCCAGCCAGAGACTGGCTACAACCAAAACTAACTGAAAATCCTCCTCTGAATAAAGCTTCTTTTTGAAGAAGGTTCTGTTGGAGACTTTTTATGGTACACCTAGAGGCAAACTAAACATGTTTGTGCTTAAATCTAAAAGAAAAAAATAATGAACAGTGCTTGGTTAGAGTCCAATAACAATACACAACTCCGCACAGAGTCTGCAAATAGGGGTCACAAGCAGATTCCTTTTACACATTTGCACCGGTACCAGTCCCAAGAGCAGCTTCATGAGGCACCTCAGCCCAGTTGTGGGTTCATCCCCTGAGCCAGCTCTGCTGCACAAAAGTGGCCACTGAGCTTGGGCCCCTGAGCCCTCCTGTTCCAGAATGCCTACAAGGCAATGCTGAGGATGCATCTTACCTCTTCACCAAGGGATGAAACTTCACCCCCTTGTAAGGAGTGTTCTGTACCTGGCATTCCTGCTTCCAACCTTCTAACCCCTTCTTTTAGTTGCACCTTCTTGCCTTCTGTGCAAGATCATTCCTTGGTCACAAATTGCCACTGCTGAGCAATTACAGTTAGAATTTCTACTTCACTTGTTTTTTTGTCAGCATAAAAAGAAGAGGAAACTCCCTATAGTCGCTGTTGTATCTACGGTTTTTCAATTTTTAAATGTTAACACAGAGGTTTCTGAGAGCTGCACCTTCAGCTTCCTGCTTGGAAATGCACATAATAAATGCTCGATTTTTTGTTGCTTAGGATGGCAAAAATATAAATAAAACATGAAGAGCTTCTAGGTAAAAGAACAGAAAAAAATCCAAACTGTTCTAGTATTGTTTTATTGTTTTGTTGGCAGAAAAAATTCACACTTTGGGAACTGTGGGTGAATAACTTATTCAGTAGCTCAATAAATAGAAAAGCGAACTGAGCACTTACTAGAATAGACTCAGACTCAGGTTTTTGTGGGTAGTTTTCTTTGTTTGCTTGTTTTCAAAGTTTTAACTCCTTATAGATAAACTTAGTATTCATTTCCCATAAACTGAGGACTCATGGGTGTAATTTTCTATGACATTTTACACCATGTTTGTACTCAGGAGAATTCTTGATCACCATTAATATGGATGGAAAATTTATCATTTTTTCCTGATGAAATGAGATTAATGTGAAGTCTATTCCACTAAGTTTGTCTGTCAGTCCCTTCTTGATAGCTTTGAAATATGTTGACTAATTTTAATCTCACTGAAAGATAGGTAGAATTCTTGAAGATAATTAATGATGTCCCTGCAAATTTACTGAACGTGCAACTGAATAAAGGGAGAAAGGCTCAAAATAGTGGCTCTCTTGAGGTCAATGGAGAGTGAATCAGCCATTACACTTTCCCTTTGGTTAAGGCAGCCATTTCATATGCATACAGTTCAACACTAGTGCATGTTTTTCTCTTGTTGTTAGCATGTTTCATAAAGGATCATCTGGTGTGGAGCAGAGGTAATTTTACCAGGGTGATGTGGGTGCCATAAATGAAATTGGACTCAAATATGAAAGAAATCACGTTTTGTTACCTTTATTACCTATAGGACAATGTGATAATTCTGCCTTTAGGAATCCAACCATAGGAATATTTCTTCTTCCAATTACATAAATGAACTTTTGAAACCTTAGAACTACAGTACAGCATTATATGCATGGCCATGAATAGGATTCAAGTGCTGTAGGAATCAAACACTTCTTATCCGTGAATTTCATTTTGTGTGAAAATTATGTGTGCACAAAAAGAATTGCTCCTGTGAAAGGACATTGAGCTCCGAACTCTTTGAAAACATCACCTCTTAACTGTGAGAAAAATCCATGAGGAATGTAGTTTTAAGTTGCTTTGACCATGGAATCTGTTGTAATCAATCGTAGACAAAGAGTCATCTGCACTTCAGGCTGTGATGTAACCACAGAATCATAGAATGGTTTGGGTTGGAAGGGACCTTAATGATCATCTAGTTCCAAGCTCCGTACTTGTTGGTGAGAACAAGGTCCAGCATAGCACCTCTCCTTACCAGCTCCTCAATCCCTCGGAGAAGGAAGTTATCATCATTGTATTCCAGGAACCTCCTGGATTGCTTATGCCCTGCTGTGTCCATAAGTGATTTGGACGCAGGACTAGAAGGGATACTAAGCAAGTTTGCAGATGACACAAAACTGAGTGGAGCTGTTGACTCTCTAGAAAGAAGGGAAACCTTGAAGAGAGACCTCGAAAAATTAGAGGACTGGACAATCATCAACCATATGAAGTTTAAAACTGCTGCACATGAGACGGGGCAACCCTGGATGTCCGTACAGACTGGGGAATGAGATGATGGAAAGCAGTGTCGTGGAAAGGAACCTGGGGGTTCTGGTCAACAGCAAGTTGAATATGAGTCAGCAGTGCCCTGGTAGCCAGGAGGGCTGATGTCCTGAGGGGCATCAGGCAAAGCATCACCAGCTGGTCCAGGGAGGGGATTGTCCTGCTCTGCTCTGCACTGGGGCTGCCTCACCTTGAATATTGTGGGCTGTTTTGGACACCACAATGTAAGAAAGATATTAATCTCTTAGAGAGTGTCCAAAGAGAGCAACAGAGATGGTGAAGGGCCTTGAGGGGAAGCCATAGGAGGAGCAGCTAAGGTCACTTGGTCTGTTCAGCCTGGAGAAGACTGGGGGGAGACATTATCACAACAATCACAACTTCCTTGTGAGGGGAAGAGGAGAGACAGGCACTGATCTCTTCTCTGTGGTGACAAGTGACAGGACCCAAGGGAATGCTCTGAAGTTGTGTCAAGGGAGGTTTAGGTTGGATATTAGAAAAAGGTTCTTCACCCAGAGGTGGTTGGGCCCTGGCACAGGCTATCCAGGGAATTGGTCACAGCACCAAGCCTGCCAGAGTTCAAGAAGTGTCTGGACAATACTCTCAGGCACCTAGTGTGACTCTTGGTGATGGTCCTGTGCAGGGCTAAGAGTTGGACTCAATGATACTTGTGTATCCCTTCCAACTCAGCATATTCTATGATTCTGTGTTGTCCCTCCAAAAGATAGATATAGTGAGGTGGTTAAGTCCCCATCAGGACCAGGACTTGTGAACATTAGGCTGCTTCTATCTGTCTGTAGAGGGCCTCAACTGTTTGGTCTTCCTGGTTGAGTGGTCTGTAGCAGACTCTCTAATGTCAGTTGTCCATGCCCTCCCTTTAGTCCTGACCCTTAAGCTCTCTGTTTGCTTCTCTTCCACCCCCAGAGTTCCACACAGTCCAGTTGGTCATTAGCATAAAGGGTGACACTCCCTCCTGGTCTCCCCTGCTTCTCCTTCTTAAAGAGCCTGTATCATTTCATTCCAACACTCCAGTCATAGGAACCATCCCGTCATGTCTCCATGATGCCAGAAGGGTCATGGCCCTACAGGTGTGTGCATGTCTCTAATTCCTCTTGCTTATTCCCCATGCTACGTGCATTTCCACGGAGGCATATACGTTAGGGCCCTAATGACGATGCCTTACGGGGCGGAGGGGATGAAATTCCTCTGTGCTGCTCTTCAGGTGCTCTCCTGCTGACCTGCAATTCCTCTCTGGGCTCTTGGCATCTTGTTCTGGCACTGGCAAACTGGTAGGAGTGGGATGGATTGAGGTTCCCCTCCCCTAGTATAAACATGAATGTAGGAAGAGTTGAATCATAGCAACACACTGGTCTGCAAAGAGTAGTTTAATAGATGGGGAAAAAATGAGCCTTAGTGGATCTCTGTGCAGCTTTTGGGGCATCTGCAGTACAGACATTCACTGGATGACTCTGGAGCCTGTGATGCATTTTTAAATCTGCTGCAGGCACTTCAGCAACTTGGTCTAATTTGAAGACGATGGGATTTGATATTGCAAGTGCTGAAGTACTTTAAAAAGTTAATCTGATATATATTTCAATTTTACCCTTTACAACACCTCCTCAGAATACTTAGAAATGTAAAAACTTTCTCTAATAGTTTTGGCTTGTTGTAAAAATCTAACTTGAGAGGGTTTCTATGCCTTTGGCATAAACTATGAACATGAATATCAAAGCTGAAAATCAAAAGAAAGCCAAACTGAACTGTAATTGAACTAGTCAGAATAAAGAGTACTGAATGAAAATATACAAAACAGAGAGAGTGTAGAGAGCAGATGTGCAAGAAACAAATAGTGTATATAAATTAGTAATCACAAGAAAATGTAAACTTCAGTATACTTCATGTGATTTTCAATATACAGAGTATTCCAACAAATAAAACTTGTGTAACGGCTGGGTATAAGATTAGAAACAGAATTTTCAAAATGCTACTGATTTTTAAATTTGCCTAATACAATCAGTAAAATTTTTAGAGATACAGAAAGAAAATTCCTGGAACATCCCATAGCAGAGAACTGTATGGTATTACTAGCATGAGTGAGTGGGAGTAAAAAAATGCAATAGGAAAATTCTCTGTATTTGCAGCCACTATGAAGCATAAGCAAAAAAAATCTCAATAACTTCAAAAAAATATGTGGCATTCACAGCTATCAGTAACTATCAAATAATATAAACCTTGAACACTAAGAGAACTACAGTTTAGAGTTACAGCACAGGCAGAAAAATTAAATGTAGAATGTATAGGAAGGAATAAAGGAGTGGTAGAATTATTATCTGCAAGCCCTTTAAGAACTTAGGAAAGCATTGTAAAGATGGTCCTGAGGCTGACGTGTTACCTATGCCCATGCTGATCAGGGGAAAGAGTTCACCTAGAGAGATGAAGCAGATGTCTGACTAACTTCTTTTGAGGAAGGAGTGTGGAAAACTCAAAGTGGTTGAAAGTTGTGAAGTTGTGATTTTACCAAAATTATTGCCCAAATGTGGCTCACAGGGCAATGGGAAGTCAGGAGTAGCTTACATGGACATCTCTGATAAAACCAAAATGAAGAGCAAGTACCAAGAAATATTCCTGGGCATTGAAATAAGTAACTTTAAACTGAGATGCAACTTTTTGTGTAAAAGACTAAATTTGTCGAGGTTAGGCCATCCGTCTTCCACACAAATAAATACAGTGGAATAAAGAGTATCAGCCTTGATGCCTATTGACTTTATAGGATTATTTTTATAATTTACATTTAAGTAGGGCTAAAGTTTGGTTAGACAGGGACCTTGATCCCAAAACTTAATGTCTAAATTGGTATTGTATTTTCAAAGGCTAAATGGTCAATATGTGTTTTTATGAACAAACCCAATGCAAGACAAACTTTGAATATATTTCCTCCTAAGTTTGATTCAAAACCATTTTTGATATCATCAAAATTCTCAGAAGATTAAAAAATAGCCTTCAGACATCTTGCTTTAATTCAACATAAGTAAATACCTTGGATGGGCACAAGTTAGTTGTTTAGTAACATTTTTAGATCAGAAATTACAGGTGACAGTCAAGTACATTCTTATGTCTGCAACAACAACAACAACAAAAAGTGATGAATATTAATAAATATGATGGTGAATGTTAATAAATCTTCAGAAGAGTCTTGATTTTGTGCTATACCTTGCTTTAGGACCAGCAAATCTCTTACTGGAATCAAAGATGCAGATTTCTGAACTGCAGAGATCCTGGAAATCTCTTTAGAGTGGCTTTCTTCCAAACAACAGTTTTTAGTGTTCAGAAAATAAGATCCTCAAAGAATACGCAAATCTGAATTATCTTTTTTTTTGATTATTTTTTTCTAGCACAGGTTTTTAAGATACTGTTAAATTATATATAAGTTATCCCACAGTCTTAAGGTGCTATTCTTCCTATTCTACTTTATGAATGAGAAAGATCTTTTTCTTTTTTGATGTAGAAATCACTATTTAGAGAAAAGCATTTTATACACACATCTCACCAAACTTTATAGATGAAATGTGCTAACTCCACCAAAGGGGACAAAAGCAGGAATGAAGGAGACTGAACCAAGCTCACTGGAATTTTCACAGAAGGAAGAGGAGAGGGGGAATGAGAAGGAGGGGAGAGGGAAGGAGAAGAAGAGTAGCTCAGAGCCACTGAAGGTCATCAGAAGACAACTTCTGCCTGAAACACTGTTGCCCTGATTCTGAAGACCTACCTGGTTGTAGCTCTGCTGCTGTGACACTGCATCTTAGCACTTGCACACTGCATGACGGTAGGGATAATTTTAAAAAGAGTATGATAATGGATCTGTTCTATTTCAGTGTTTAAATCACATTTTACAAAAAAATAGCTTTGGATTCTGGTTTTAGTTAAGGATTTCACTGATCCAGAATCTATTTTCTTGATTCATGTCTACCAGCAAGCATGCTGCAGACTCATCCCAACTAGTCGTCATCATCTACAGACGAACATCTGCACTAGCATTCTAAGCTCACTCTGTATTCACTAACAGTCATCTCTGAAAGATGGTTCATCTCAAATCTTTTAAAAAGGGATGACGTAGCTATTTATCTCCACTGAGTACGGCACAAGGCTGAACTTACCAGATATCCTGCTAAATGATGAATAAAACATCAGGATGAGTCTTGTTCCATATCTCTACTGGCTTAAGTAAAAGTGCACTTACATAAAGTAGTGAAGATCTAACATGTTCCTAATATTTCTCTTACAAAGAGACAAGAATAATAGGAAAGCAAAGATTTTTTATTTTTTTTCTCTCTTCCATTGTAAGTGCATGTGATTGGCAAAAATTCATACAAGGTTCTCTGTAGTTCTTTAGGTGAAAATTCTCCAGGGATTTATTTCTCAATAAAATGTAAAACAAACTACACTGAATACTTCCAATAACTTTCAAAATTAATTAGTCATAAGTTTACAATTTGTATGAACATAAAGGATCACTAGTTTTGCAAATAAATCTTTGCTAATACTGATGTGAATTAGCCAAGAAACGCTGTAAGTTTTCATAAGTGTGTGTTAAAAAAGAGATATGGGAATTTCAAGAACTGTGTGTATAAAACAATTAGCTTTGCAAGACATATTTCATTAAGAAAAAGGAAAAAAATCCTGGAAGTAAAAATGTGAATATTTATGTAGAAGATAATCCTACCAGTCACTGTGTAAAATAGAAAGTAATTAGAAATAAAGGAGATCAAAATTACCTGTTTTATGACTAAACAGTTCCTTTCTTTGATCACTGGAGAGCACTGTTCCTCTATAAAACAATTTGTTTTAAGAACACGGAGAGGCATTCTGCTGCAGAAGTGGTTTGCTGTTGCAAATTATATAATATACATTATGAATTCAGAGTTCTGGAAGGAGAAATGTTAGTCTCCTGAAAAAAAACAAAACAAAACAAACCATAATGTTTCATGGGATTCTATTCTTCTATCACTCAACTTATACAGATATTATACTATTTATTACTTCTACAGTAAGAATATCATCATCAGGTCCAGACATCTATAGATCAGTATAGAACATGTGCCTATCTGAAATATGAATGTTGTTTCTTTTATAAGTGTATCTATTGCATCTATCTATTGCACACACAAACTGTGTGAAATCCAGTCAACACACATAAGCAGTCAGCCCTGGGCAGATGATAATCAAATCATCTTGCATCATTTGTTGCCTGAATTGGAAGGACTAACATCGTATTTGTCCAGATCTTCTTCTGTTAAGTATACAATTAGAATTCCAGAAAAGGATGCTGAAATAGTTACCAGGAGTTCAGAACTAGAAGTGTCTTCTGATTAACACAGAGACTTAGTAATCCTGAGGTGATAATTCTGTCTGGTTTGAGTATCTGGGTATAAACAAAGTGTTGCAAATTCTTGGATAAGTTATTATGTCTGAGGTTTCAAACTCTAACCATAGGTTAATTCTGATGCCTTCCAACTTCACTTTAGTGCTCCTGCTTTCAGTTTCAGCACTTTGTACCACTATGGTTTCCTATTGTACAGTTGAATTTAACTTAGCAGATTGAGATAGAATCAGAATTATATCAGGATTCTCATCTTACTTGTATAAAAACAAAGCTGGTAGCATTGAATTCATATGTTAAATGCAATTAAATGTACTTTAAAAAATTGTTATTTAAAGAAATTATGTTTGTAGTATCAAAGCAGAAACAAGGAGAGAAAATAATTCCTTGCTATGAGCTTTGCCCTCTTTCTGTTGTAATAAGTGCTTTGTTCAGTTGTTAGGCTGTCATGTATGTAAAAAGAGAGCTGTTAGTCATACAAATTATTCTGTTACATATAGATCATATTAATTATGTACACGGAGAGAAGCTTTCAGGGTCTTGATGGAAGGAGAGCAATGAGGTCTGCTGGATATCGCAATCCACAATGAGAGATGGAGCTTTATGCACCAAGGAGGATCTGAGCCGGTAGGTCACCTACCAAATCTCACCTGCAGCTCCATGACCATGTCAAACATCTTGTTCACCAGCTATGTATAATTCATTGTACTGTATTAATTGAATTGCACACAGAAAAGACCTGATTTGTCAAGATAGTATTTCCATTTCAGAGCAGTAAAGCTCCATTGATTTCCAGTCAGAGGAGAGGATGACATGAACAGATTGTTTAATATTTAAATCAAATGAGCATAGCAATGACCTCTCTCAGCTGCCTGTCTTGCATAAGGACCTCCACTAATAAGCAGCTGACACTCACGTGTCAGGATCCCATCCTGCAGAGGACCACTGATCACATTAATTCAAAATCGATCATAGGGGCATATATAAAAGAAGATTAGGAATGGCAACATGCAGGACATAAAGCTGACAGGAAGTGTTTTTCAAAGTGTGGAAGCAGGAATTAGTGCTGCATTAATCAGCACTATCTTTATTTGGACTTCGGCTCAGTGAGTACTTCAAGCAATAGAGCAAGCCATGGCTTTTAAATAATTAGCTGAGAACATCTCTTACTTGCATATCTGAACAGCAAAGGGAATGTAGATGTAGTCAGAACCTGATTTATCTTATTAGCATTATGGTATGCCATGATTTTCTCATAATGAGATTCAGGGTAGCTATCACAGATCTGAGATGATTAAGTATTCAGTGGCACAGATGGGGAAATGGGAAGAGAGGAATACAATGTAGAGACTTCAGATATTAAAGTGAGATCCAGTTAGCCTAAAACCTATCTCAGGACTGAAATCTAGTATGATTAGCAGAAAAACTGTACCATGGAACTTATGTGAATGTAAGAAAACAGATGCTTTAGAAGATTTGGAGCTGTCAATGTCTACATGGAAAAGTACCAAAATTTCTCTTCAATATCATCTGAATCCTCAGTGAAACATTTTCCAAGTTTGATAAGCTCAATCATGTCAAATAGATGTTGGCTTCTACCTTCAGGACTTGTTAGATCCAGGAGGGTGCCCAGGAAATTGCATCCCCTGGGACGACGTCTGATTCTTATCAACTAGTCAATATTCTGAACTTAGATGAACAGACCACCTGGGTTTTGGCTTGAGGTTGCCAAACCAATGTCAGTGCTGTCACCTGGCAAATGTCATCAGATGTCATGAATAAGGACATGGATGACAACAAGTGTCATCATCCTTCATTTGCTGCTGATTGAAATGTCACCCTACTTTTGATATGCTCAGGAATGTGATTTTCCTGATGAATGATGCTAGTCTTTTTTATGCCAGTAACTTTCTAAAGGGCCACAATAAATCTCAAAGTTCCTTCTCCAAGCTCTAATTCATCTTGTTGTCTGGCAAATTCGATCCTGATACCAACAATGCCCTCTCCACCTGATTTTCTTGCCATTTTCCTAGCCTTTCTTTGTAGCTCCAAAGCACTCTGTGCTTGGATACTATTTAAATAGGTCAAGTCCTTTGACAAAAGTTTGAAGCATCTGAATTTTCTGTCCATCCCTTTCATCCAAGTGTGTAGTGGAAAATTCCATCTCTTCACTATTACATCTCTAATTAAAAACAAGAAGAATGTCGCGTTTTCTTTTTCCCTATAAAGCTTCTTTACTTTTGGATTATTCCCCCTTCTTCTTTCTAACTATTGGCCAGTTTACAAACAAAGCAGTAGGCTGAAAATTTAGAATTATTTATCAGATACCAAAAAGCAGTCTCACTTCTTTTTTTTCTTATCCAAACTTATCCTTTCTTATCTAATGAGTATAAAAGAGTAATTTTTGGATCGCCTTTTCAATGAAAAAGAAAAAATAAATTTAGCTTCCATATTTAAAAAATAGATGAAATATTTACTGATTGGACTCTGAATTTATTAGACTATTGATGTGCAGATGACACATATTCAAATCCTATAGGGAATGAGAAACAGTAGTTCCAAAAGGGAGAGTAATAGTAGATAATAGTAATAGATAAATGTCAATAAATCTTTGTTGGGTTTTTTTAAGATGAAAATTTCATTTATACATCACTTGTATTGGGAGGGGGGAAATGTTTTGGTGCCATCCTTTTCAATGAAAACTATAGGGCTTTTAGTGTAAAATAAATGAATGTCATGAATATCAGCTTTTGTGTTCCTAGAAATCTCCCTGGTGTTGTAAAGGTATCAAAGTGATAATTTTATTTTCAACCTCTAATTAAAATAATGTGATATATCTTTAACACATACAATCTTTCTACCAAACAGATTGAAGATGTAAGTCAAGCAATAAATGATAAATAAATAAAATATTACTGTGAATTTTGTGTGGAATCACTGCTTGCATTTGCCCTGTAATCGAAGCAACCTAGCATTTATCAATGCCTAATCCAAAACCCTTTATGTGAATGATTTTTTATGGATTATTAATATGGATCTACACATGTCAAAATTTCTATTTTCTATTCCAGTCCTCATTGAAAATATTCTTCTGTTCAAATTGTTTCACTAGAAACATTGTTTTTATATTACATTTTTTCTCTCCCTCATATGGGTTTTTTTCATATTTTTTTAATTCCTGGAAGAAACACTGAATCATGCCTTTAAAGGGTCTATTTTTGACAGAAGCCAGACTTTGTGAAAGAGCTAGTTCAGCATAAAATTTCAGTCTGAAATGTTTTCTATTGGGAAAAGCCACATTTTGCCTTCAAATGATCTAAACCTAGGAGTTTTCAAATATTTTGCAAATGGACACATATTATCAGACAAATAGTTTTTTGAATCACTTACCCTTTCGCTCTTTGATGGTCATGTCACCTGATAACCCATCCATGAGGTCCAATACTTTCTTTTGCATTTACTGCTGTGTAGCCCAGTGTCAATTACAGCAATAGCTAACATGGGAAAGTACCATCAGGGAACCATACTGCTTTTATGTAGAAAAAGATAAAATTGCTTTTCCCCTACATTTTACTTTACTTTTTGGCTGGTCTGTTACTCTCCTGGAAACAAGGATAGGGCATTTTACTGTATGCCATCTGTACACCTAATAATTTCTCTGAGAAACACTAATGAGGCTTGGGATCTCTGAACCAGTAGGTTGTCACTATCTGTAAACTAACTGATCATCCCCAAATATACTAGGGATTAATACAAAACCAACTAAGGTCAGCAGGTACCTTTCAATATACTTTGGATCAGACACAGAAAATTCATGGTCCATTTTGAAATGGAGAGGCTGTTTAGAAAAAGAATCCCCTGACAGTTGTGTTGCTATTTTATTGAGCAGACCACTGTTAAAAATAACCTTCCAATTTTTTTCGTAAGTTCAGAGCATTCAACAACTTTGGGGTACTCTTAAAATTATGTATTTCTCTTCTGTGGTGGATCATTTGGTCTTTAATCTCTTAAGGTGCTCTAAATTTACAGATACTGCACTTCTGTGGTATAAGCGGATTATTTAAAACGGCTTAAGGCTGAAAAGGGAATTTCTGCATCCTAAGTGCCACCACCTTTGCCAGTACGGACTGTGTAAGGTTAAAATAGAACCATTTTGAAAACTGCAGTTTAAAAAATCATTTAGTATCTAGTTGCCAGTGGACCATGGCTAACGATTAATTGGCCCCCCTAGATGCTTCTTTGGCTTATTTTTCACTTCAGCTCTTATTCCAAACTTTTTTCCCGAATCCAGCGATGTAAAAATCTTGTGATAAAGCTCTTGCTAATTTACATAGCAGAGGTTGCTATGGCAACCTGGCAGAACATTTCTAGAAGCAACATACTAGAGGTAACCTTTATCTTTATGTGAGAAATATGCTTTAAAGGTATGTGATAGTCTGTATAACTCTGTTTTTTCCTCAAGACATTTAATCATGCAGTAAAGTCAAAATATTTAATCTTTGATATCACAGTCCTCAGCTTTGTGAGCACTGTTGTCATAAACACATATTATGACCTTATTGCATATCAAAGCATGTAGAACTGCAGAATTCAAGGCTGCAATATGTGTTACTATGAGTACATATACAGCTGAGTCTCTTGAACATTGTAAAAATGGTTTCCCAAGCATAGTTTGTGGCACCTGGAATTCATTGAGAATTCACCATTTCTTCTTACACATAAGCAGTGCTGAGTGTCAGACTGTGACCTCATGGCCAGCTGCCTCACTGCTCTGGGCTTCTCACACTAGACAACACAAAACTCACACAGATCAAAGGGTTTGAAGAAAATGTGGCCATAATTCAGGCATTATGATGACATCACCCAGCAGATCTGTCATCTGCCTCTAATAAGAAAATGAATCCCAAATGGATCTATTAAGAAGTTTACAGTGCTGTGTTTTGGATTCAGTATGAGGATAATGTTGGTAACACACTGATGTTTCGGTTGTTTCTGAGAAGTGCTTATCCTGAATCAAGGACTTCTCAGTTTCCCATGTTCTGCCAGTGAGGAGCTGTGAGGGAGCACAGACAGTACAGCTTGACCAAACTGGCTGAATCAGTATATCAACTAGGAGAGTTATCTGGAAGGGGGCCAATTGCAGTTTGGGAACAGGTTTTGCATTGCTCAGCAGGTCTTAAGCAATGGTATTACACATCACTTGTTTTTCTTGGGTTTTATCTTTCTCTCTCCTTTTTATTGCTATTTAATAATATTATATTTCACCTAATTTCAGTTATTAAACTGAACTCATTTCAACCCACAAGTTTTACATTTTTTTCCCTAATTCTTCTTGTAATCTGGCTCAATGCCTGATCAGTCTCCTAACTGGTGCTTCTGTCTCATCTCTATTAATAGGAGGCTTCAGGTTATACTACTTTTCTTTACTCCAGGCATTATCTGCACTTACAACCAGGTAATACCCATTCTATCTAGCAGACAGCAGGCTTCTGCTTGGGAGTGCAAAAGTTCATATTCAAACATTGACACACAGGCAGACATACACCCAATTATCTGATGCCTGTTAACATTACAACATTGGCTGTTTTTTTGCCTATGACAGGCAGGTAAACTCTAAATACAATACTGAATTTGCAGCATCCAAAGCATCCAAAAAATTCTGCTGATTTCCTCTCTTCTGACAAAGAGGTATGGCTTTGTGCTTGATGTATATTTCAAGATGCGTCTAAAGCATGAAGAGAATTTTTTCACCATGCAGTTCACCTGTATAAATGAGCTTCCATCAGAGCTCTGCAATCACACCATCAGATAGACGTAGAGCCTGCATTACCCTTTCTCCTCAGGAGCTATTTATTCCTTCCTGAGCTGAAAGGCTGTCAGACCTCACTTGCTTTATACCAAGAACCTTGTGCAACTTAACTGGCTAGTGAGCAATTATTTTCCTTAAAAGGTAGAATCTGCTTGGCCATGTTCTGTGGTTTCCATTTGTCTTGGATCATTGTGCAATATGTCTTTCAGTGGACCTTATATTTCTAGTTGAATGTTGAAAGAATACCTGAAAAAAACCCATTTGAATATGCTAACTCTATGGAGCTCATTATTGGTTCATGACTGAGATGGACTGTTGGAGGTGGGAATAATTTGGGGTGACTGATCTCTAACATTTTCTTCCTGAATTTGTGGTAACAGAGAGAAGCTCATGAAATAGGAAAATAATCTAATCCTAAAAATAAGAAATTGCTATTAATCAGATTGAGAATCCAAAATAAATCCAACTTAAAATACACAAATCTAAACTAAGGCAATGTAAAAAGTTACATAAGAAGGAAAGCTTGGTTGAATTTCTTAGCACTGCATACAAGTTAGCGTCAGTAGGATAGTATTTCCGAAGGCGATAACATGCTAAAGGGGCTGTTCTTGTCTCCCTGCCCTGTGCACTGTCACACAGCTGCTGCATCTCACCACAGAGATAACACACAGCAGCTGTGGCTGGAGCCAATCAGATCAACACAAAAGATTTCTAGCCCAAATTCCTGTTTTCAAGGAGATTTACTGTCTTAAAACCATCAGCTTTTCAGATTGAATTTTTTAGGTTTGACTGTTCCTCAGAAGTGATATATGACTTTCGTTGGCATGGGGGACAAAGGACATTGTCGAGGTAGCTCAGTGAAGCCACTGTTGTATTGGTGTATGAAGTACTGTCTGCACAATCAAATGATTTTGAACAGCATCCCAAAATTCCATGTTCTGATGTTTTTTAAGTTAGATGCTAACATCTCTCTGGATTTGCTCATTCCAGGATGTACTTGCTAATTTTGTAGGTATTCCTTGCTCCTAAGTAAGTGAATTTGCATTTTAAAACCATTTTGTTTGAAAGACCCCACATTACCAAGTGATCAGTCCCTTATACTTTCCAGGGTATAGCCTTTGTTTGAGGTATGTGGCTGCAATCTTCCAATTTAAATTACATTTTTTTCTTTGTACAGTATTTCAACTGATTCTTGAATGCAACAGAAGCTTATTGAAAATTATTGCACAAGGAAAAACTTAATTAAAAACTGAAGATCAGGGCTATATAATTTGAGTAAAGGTTATAGCTAATTTAACAGCTGTAAATTCCTAGGGGCTATTATTTACACAAAGCACTTAAAACTTTTATTGCACCTTTGATGTGGCATTACATTAATTAATTTGGCATTTCCATAGCACATGTTCTGATTGTCTCTGAGAAGTAGATACTTCATATTTTATCTGAAAACAGACAAAAGATTTGTGGTTAACCAAATGGAGCCACTCCAAAATTTACAAAAAGTCTCCTCTCCTTTCAGATGTTAAGAGAGAGGATTAGTGGGTGTTGAAATAAACTATTTTAAAGTCAGAGACTGTAATATTGGCAAGATTTGAACATTGATAGCCTCCATAAAGATTTCACCTTGTGTATCAGTGCTTTGTATGCCACTCCCATGCCACCTCCAGATGTGCCTTCTGCTGCTGAAGGAAGAGACGTCTCAGAAAAGCCTGTAGATCAACACCAAAGTAAGATAATTTTCAGACTTTTATAGCACTTTCAGAATATAACAAATATGAAGATTAATAAACAAGAAGCCAGCATGTTCCACAGAAGCAGGAAGAATTGAATCTAAAAATGAAGATCTGCAGTGTGCAATGCACATTTTTCAAAATGCCTGTGCAGGGAGGGCTCTCACATCCAATTCCTACATGGAAGGGAGCACCCAAGATTTGTAGATGCCCATGTTCAAAAAAAAAAGGTAAAAGCCAGGAGGGTAAAAAAAAAAAAAAAAAAGGCTAACAAGTTTATTAGTAAGCTACACACTTGGAGTGGATATATTTTACCTCTATCTTATCATCATCATCATCATCATAAAATAAAAATAAAGAGTGAAGAAAGAGAAAAATGAAACTGAGATGAGATGGGAGAGAAAAGGGGATTACCAAGCCTGGGTCCAACATTGATCCAGCTGACAGGATGTCCAAGGTCCTGGGGCCACCACCCAGGCTTTGTGGGGGTACCTTCTTACAGGTAAGTTTTCCTCTCCCTGGGTTAGGTTTCTTGCTCTTCATATAAATGTGCATTCGTCATGTGCAGTCCATTCTTCTGGACCTTTCTGAAAATGGTTTGGAGGGCTTTGAGGGTCTTTCTCTCAATCCTCTACTATTAGCTTCTACAAGGTTAAAAAATTACCCAGTCTATCCTTCCATTGTTTTAATGCTGAATGATATATGGCTGTGAAGAACAATGAGAAAAATGCATGAGAAAAAAGTTTCCTTTCTGATTAACTCATGGGGTTATTTTTGTGTATGGAATTAAGAGAAGAAAGACTTATTACCATTCCTCATTACAAAACATTTGTATATGTTTCTTTCAACATAAGCTGAACTTTCACTGTCAGCACACAATTTTTACTTATTTGCCTGAAGCCACATTTTTTAATCGTTGTATACATGTTTTAATAAGAGGTTGCATAAAGTATTAACAGTGTAAGTTCTTTCCATCTATGCAATTTGGGTTTATTTATTTTACTGCTAATTTTCAATTGTGTTATATTAAATCTGTAACACTAAAGCTGGCAAATAAAACTTTGTCAATGAATATTCAAATGTGATGTTCTCTATACAAATCTTTCAGAAGAGCTGCTTTTTTTATGAAACTGATTTTCTTGTGTTAAATTTATTTGAGTAAGAACCCAACAATTTCTTTTAATAAAGATGGAAGTAAATATTATTCAATTGTGGCTAACATTCAGAAATTAGGGCTTGTCCTAGGGAGAGAGATATTTGACCCTTGCCTGAAAACATATATCATAAATCTTCCTTTCTCACATGGAAATTAAACCATGACTGTTTACTTCTAACTGTTTTAATCAGGTTTGGGTTTTGGTTTTGTTTTGTTGGTGGTGGTGTCGTAAGAAAAATGAATGAGGGCACAACTTCTAGAACAGGCAGTGGCAACACATTTCACTTCTTCCTGTCCAGGCAGCAATGTCCAGCTCTGACTGGAATTTCCACATAAATTCTAGATATTATTATCTTTGAGATGGATGTTTCCTTAACTTGGTGCACTCCTGTGTAAAGGAATCTAATGCTGTCAAAGGTTCCCTAAAATCTCCCCATGATCTACAGGTACTGCCATAGAAGGCAGCATATTATCTGTTAGTGTTTTGCTGGCCTGATGCAAGTACCAGAGACTTTGGGTCATCTCAAACTAGAGTTCTGACAGGCAGGCAATCTAATCACATGCAGTCTGCCACATTTGATTTTTCAAGTGGCAATATTGCTACTATGGGTTAATTACAATGCTGCAAAACAGAAAGAGTGATTAGCTTTCTCAGACTGAAAAGAACTAAAAAAAAAAAAATCCAAAATTTTATTTTTGCTGTAGTCTGTTTACTTTTACTATATTTATCTTTAACTAAGCTGGGGAATTTTGATCCTATGAAAATTTATGAAACAAAATTTGTAGGAAAAAAATAACATTTAAAACCAAATAAAAAGAGCATTAGCAACATAAACAAAGAGCTCAGATTTAGAAGCAAATGCATTCCCTAAACCCAATGTATCTTGGGAATTCAGATTGCTGTATGAACAACAGATTAATCCCCCATTTGAAGATAACTGTTTCAGTTAGGCCTAATACCGAATGATAAAGCTGACCACTTTAATATACTTCAAAAATTTATTGCCTCTGTGGGTATTGGAAGAAAAACAGGCACATTATTATACAAAAAGAGTGGTTATATAATGACATCTCCATGCTTATGTTTTAATTATAGTGCGATACAACGAAAAGTTAGGAAAACAGAACAGTAAGAAACACAATTTTTTCTTGTTCCCTAGGGGAAGATACGTTCAAAATTCACTGTACAGCTCTGCAATGCAGTGGAGCAAGGTGCTGTACTGTGGGGATGACTGGGTGTCACGGGCAGAACGGGAGCTTCAGGCAAAGTTTATTAAAGAAGCCCTCCTGTAAAGCCATGAGGTGCAAAAAGGACCCCCTTACTTTCTAAACTCCTTCTCAGATAGGAGTTTTGGTGTGGATGGATCTAATTGTAGCCCTGGACTTTGTAAATGGCTTATGTCTAACAGATTATATAGGTGTGACTGAACCTTTATAAAACTTTGTCCAGCATGATTAAGGATGGCAAACCAAATATATTTATATAAAAATAAATGGTTTATTATGATAACAATTAGACTAAAAGATCTTAATCAGAATCATTTACTACACAGTATAGATAGCTATAACTACTGGTGTAGTATAGTGCGCTATTTTTGAAGCAATATTGCAGCCATTATATTACAGCTAACAAAAGCAATTATTAAGTAGATGTTGATGTTACTCACCCATACTAGTCAAGGACCATGGGCAAATTTCTTTTGCTCAGGAGTAACTTTGAGAGGTGTCCCCACCCAAGGGAGGAATTTCCACACACACTCAGTGAAGGGCTATGTTGGAACATCCTGCTGTTAAAAAGTGGGTTTGGGCTTTTGTAGTATAGAGTGACTGACTGTCAGTAATACGTCTCCAGGCCAGCTGTGTCAGCTCAACAACTTTAGATGCGTTTTTAGTAGTATCACTTGTTTATTTAGATATTTAGATATCAGGTATTTTATCAGTTCTGCCTCATCTTCACCTCACTATCTAAATGTTTCACTTTGGGATTGATGAGTCGAGGTGGTTTCAGCATTCTTCACACCAAAATTAGCATGATGGCCTTCTCCATTCACCACTGAGAGTTTTGCAAATGAGGTATTGTTCTAGTTGTTTTACCCCCACTCCAGGCAGAGCATCCTGCTACACTGGGCACTGCTACTTTTCTCCCGGGTCTGAGGATCTGGACACTCCTCCTAGTCTTCTGCTTCTAAAATACGAATAGTATTAGATCCTCCAGCCTACCTGAACTCCTGTTTAATTTCCCCCTTCTCCTCCCCTCTTGCTTCCGGATTTTGCCTTGCTTCCTCCTGCCTTTTCCCTGCTGCTGCACAACCAATTAGTCTGTGGCAAGTCTGCATCATCTCTGACACTGCCATGGTTGACTTTATTGTGTTGTGGGAAAGAAGCACTTACAGCTGTCAAGCAGCACTCTGAAGCTACAGGATTTGTCCCATTCTAAGCCTATTACCGTGAAGTAAAATGCATAGGTACAATGTTCCACTTGAGCATTTCAAGATTAATGTTTCATTACTCTCTCCTGGATATCTGGCTTTTATTCAAAGGCAAGATTAATAGTCTACAAGTGATTGCTCTGATGTGAAAAGGTGCAGAAGAAAAGAGGAAGAAGCAAAATCTAATCTAAAATCCAAACTTGCTTTTTAACATAAGACTATAACTCCCAAATCTTCATTCACAAAGCCTAGCCATGATGATGATAACACTTATATAATCAGTAAAATATCTGATTTAAAACATCAGCTAATATGAATGGATACAATGTCTAATATTAATGCTTTAATGAATTATGCTTTATGCTTTAGTGTAACCCGTGCTTTTTTTTGTATACTAGATCTATTTTTATGATTTGGAAATTCAGATAAAACCTAAGATTTTGTGCTTGTGTAGGGTATCCTTTTTTAGGTCTTTTCTAACAACCTTAAGAGATAAATTATCTTTCTACCCCAGTTATAACAATTGAAAGAATGTTTTGAGATGAGCCATATATTTTACAGAAAATTTACAAATCTAGAAAAATTACCACCTATGATAATACTCCATAGAGGTACATAGTGACCTCCTTTACCACCTCCTAACTTACTTATGTTTTTCTGAAAGTTGTGCATTCTTTCCACCTGCTTCACCCAGTAAACCACCACTCTCTAAGATTTCATACTACTGCTGTTTAACTGATTCAGGATAAAATGCATAGTTTACCCATCTCTGTCCAAAATTGTCATATTTTCTATTCTGTTAATGTGTAACCAGAGCAGCAAAAGAGGAAGCTTCAGACTTCATGGGAATTGACACATACTGGAAGGTAAATGCCATAGAGGTTCCTTACTCAGCTATGGAATGTAGCAGTTTAAGTCTATCCCACAAAGGAATTAAGTGGTATTTACAGTCAAAAAGTGTTAGTAAGATTTTGAGTCATGTTAATGCTTGGTTGATCCTTCTTTGAATAACTATAACTGAGAAAGATTAGTTCCATTACCATTGAAATGGATAACAGCTATGGGAGCTTACATAGCTCAGTGGACTCCAAACCTGAAAAGAAAATCTTGGTGAGAAAAGAAACATTTTATTTCCATGTCTAAGGGGTTGACTTTTGTTGCCAATGGCACAAATCCTACTGTCTCCAGTGTAAGATTGTAACACCTTCCTTATTGGCAAGGACTGCATAATTCTCCGTGTGGAACATGGTCTGAAGCACAGACATCTACAGGGAAATTTGGTTTGGTAGGCTGGGCCAAGCAGATGAAGCACTCTTTCCAGACTTACAGAATTCCACTAATTGCACAGGTCTTCTTGTAGAAGGTAAGGCTGATGAAACCTGGCTCCCCACATTTTGGTGTCCCCTTTTAGGGAAAGTGCTCCCAGACACATCCCGTGTCTTTCACCAGAGCTTAAATGTAAGATGCTGGTTAAGTAAGAGGAAGAAAAAAGTATGCATTTATATTCCAGCAAATGATGATTTTCTGTAGTTTGACAGTTTAGTGGAGGAAAGTATAAACCACATTTGTTCTTGTCTCTGAAGTTGAAGGGTTTAGTGGAGGCTTTTTTCCTTCTGCCCGAGATGTCTTCCCCTTCTGACTTTTCTGGGAAGAGCTACAGAGACACACAGAGAACTGAAGTGATCTGGAGGATGCCTGGTACAACAAAATGGTTCTCTGGAAAGAACACCCTGGGGTGTCAGAAGCTATATTTGTGGCATGTCTGAAGAACAGCAAGTGTGAGAGCATAAATGGAGCTAGGAAAATTATGGGAGTGTAAAAGCCCAGAAGATAAGGTACTAATGTGTATGTCTCAAGCACCATAGCAGGATAGATGTGGAGCAACCAAGGATTGTTGGTAATAACATGCTGTGACAAAGAACAGGATGTGGCTGGGAAAGGGGGCCATATGGAGGTAGGACAGCACTTTTCTGGACAAACATCCTTGTTTTGTCTTTTGGAGACAAGCACAAGGGAAGGGCTGAGCTCAAAAAGCAGGTCAACTGTCACCCAAAGAGTGATGCAGTAGGGGAAATCAAGACCACAAAGACCCCTGAAGCCCTCCAACCCGTTTCCAGCAAGATCTGGAAGAACTGTGCATGATAAAAATTTTGCATAGAAAGCAAGAAACTTGTCTCCAGGACAGGAAAGACTTATCCATAAAAAGGTACCCCCATGAAGCCCGGGCAGTGCCCTCAGGACCCTGGACACTCCTTCAGCTGGATCAGTGCTGGAGCCAGGAGTGGTGATCTTCCTTTCTTCCTTTCTCCCATTCTTCCTTTCTTCTTCCTTTTTCCCTTTCTCTCTTTCTCCCTTTCTTTAATCTCTCTCTTTGTCTGCTTTTGCACTCTACCACTTCATCAAAATTCACCACTGTGTGCTTATCCTAACTTAGACTAATTTCCATGACAAGTGCATAATTTACTAATAAAACTTTGTAAGTTTTTGCAAACCTTCTAACTTTTGTAATTTCTTTTTGACATCTCTGCATCTGTGCACCTGAGTGTTCTATGCACCTTTTGGAGTGGGACGTCACAGTGGGGAGATCGAGTATCTATATTATTGTAACTGATCAAAGAACACGTTAAGAATATAAGTAGGGCTTGAAGAAATGCCGGAGAGATCGGAAACTGAGCAGAGAACATATCAGACATGCAAGGAGGAGAATCAAGTGAGAGTCCCAAGCTTTCTGATGCTTGTTTCTATTGCATACCATCTCTTACACAAGCTCAATCACATGAACGAAGAAAATACTAATATCAAATGAAGGTATAGAAAACTACAATCATTGCAGGAAAAGATAACAGAACTGAGAAAAAAAAATCAAATTATACAAGATTTAAAAGGAGGAAAATTATTCTAATTATTCAAGATTTAAAAGAAGGAAAATATTGTGAACAGAAAAAAGTTGTGGGGTAAAAGAGTTCAAGGGAAAACAAATTTTTAAAATATTTGTTTGCTCTTGTGACTCATGACCTTGACTTCATGACACCTAGATAATTGGTGTTTAAAATCTGCATTATACACTATTTTTTTTTGCCAGAGAATACTTGCACATTCTGCCATTAGTCTCCAAATACTGTTCATTATAATCTAAAGAAAGAGAAAAACTCTTTATCAAATTCAAAACAGCTCTGGGTGTCAAGGGTGAGTAACCTGAAGGGTACCCTCTTTCAAATGCCCGTTGCTATGAATTTGGGATGCCTCATTTCTGCTACATAGTGGCAAGGAGGCTGAAAAGGAGAAGATAGGTATTTGTGGTTTTGTTGTTCCAGAAATATTACGTATTTGCACTTCATATGGCAAGTCTTTTAACAAGTGTTATTACATCCCCAACTCAGTTTATTTAAAGAGAGAATTACATTCATGTTTGTCATATTGAGCCCTAATAGCTTGTGATATTTTTGGAATTTATGCAGTACACTTTAAATTTATTTTACTTGTGACTAAAAGTAGTTTCTATGGTTATAAACACAGTTTCAAATTTACCTTAAAGAGATAATGATTTTTCATATTGAAAAAAAAAAAAAAGAAAGGCAAAAAGAGTTAGTCAGGAATAGCAATTTCATGTCACTTTCTTTTTATTTTTTTATAGTTCTTTTACTTTGTATACCTTATATAATTGGTTAAAAAAGTTTTTGTTGGAAGAGTTTTGTCATAAAATGCAGATAGATTGCAGGGAGTCATAAAGTGGTTTGGGTTGGAAGGGACCTTAAAGACCATCTAGTTCCAACTACCCTGCCATGGGTAGGGACACCTTCCACTACACCAATTTGCTCAAAATCCCATCCAGCCTGGCCTTAAGCACTTCCAGGGATGGAGCATCTGCAACTTCTCTGGGCAATCTGTTCAATCCTCACAGTAAACAACTTTTTCCTATCTAATCTAAACCTACTATCAGTTTGAAGCCATTCCCCCTTGTCCTGTTACTACATGCCCTTGCAAAAAGTTTCCCTCCATTTCCTTACGTCTTCCTTACAGTACCATCAGGTACTGGAAGGCCACAGTTAGGTCACCCCAAAGCCTTCTCTTTTCCAGGCTGAACAATGCCAATTCTCTTAGCCTTTCCTCATAAAAGAGGTGCTCCATCCCTCTAACCATCTTGGTGGCTCTCCTCTGGACTTTATCCACATCTTTCTTATATTGGGGACCCCAGAGCTGGATAGCTGGGTGCAGCACTCCAGGTGGGGTCTCAAGAGAATGGAGTTGAGGGGCAGAATCAGCTCACTCACCCTGCTGGCCACACTGCTTTTGATGCAGCCCAGGATAAGTTTAGCTTTCTGTTCTTCAAGGACCCATTGCTGGCTTGTGTCCAATCTCTCATCCACCAGTATCTCCAAGTCCTTCTTGTCAGGGCTACTTTTGATCCATTCATCCCTCAGCCTGTATTGATATCAGGGATTGTCCCGAGCCAGATGCAGCACCTTGCACTTGGTCTTACTAAGTCTTGTGAGATTCCCCCAGTCCCACTTCTCAAGTTTACCGAGGTTTATCTGGATGCCATCCCATCCTTCAGGTGTGTCAACTGCTCCACTCAGCTTGGTGTTATCTGCAAATTTGCTGAGACTGCACGCAGTCCCTTTGTCTATGTCACTAATGAAGATATTAAATAACACTGGTGCCCTTACAGACCCCTGAGGGACACCACTTGTCACTGATGTCCGTTGGGACTCTGAGCCATTGACCACTACCCTGTGGATGAGACCGTCTAACCAATTCCTTATCCACCTAACAGCCCACCCATTGAATACAACTCTCTTCAACCTAGAGAGAAGGATGTTGCAGGGGAAGATGTCATAAGCTGTTCAGAAGTCCAGATAAATGACATCTGTAATCCATCCCTTGTCCACTGATAGACTGACACTGATGGATAGTCAGTAAACTAGTTTTGGGGTGATAGACAGATGAAATAGGGACAAGGATCCACTTCCCGAGTTCTTGGCACCCCACAGGATGTTTGGGGGAAAAAAAGACCATGTTATCTCCATATCACTCCTTTCTTGTTTTAATCTTTTTATCAGTTCCTGGGAATGTCTCCCCAAGCGCTGGGGTTTTCCAGGAAGCCATCAGGAGCATTCTTCTCCTTTTGTGTGGCCTTTCTATCGCCTTACACTCTCTTACATTGTTGACCATCACATCCAGTATGACATTCCCTTTAGTAGGGCTGTGTATTGCCTGTCTTAAAAATTTATCTTCTATAGACACCAACAATCAAAGGTTCCCTTTGTCGCCTCAGTCTCTGATTCTTACCCACAGGCTTTTGACCTACTCATGGCTATTCTTCAGAGACAACTCTTCACACACTATCTACCTCTTGGTGCAGGGAGCAACCCCTCTGCCTCTCCTTCCTGTGTCTACTGAACAGCCTGTAGCCATTGATAGTCAGACATGGAATTTGTCCCAAGTGCCAGTAATGGCAAAAATGTCATTTATGGCAACAAGGTCATAACTTTCTAGCAGCACAGTGGCTTCCAGCAACTCCTGTTTGTTGCCCATGCTGCGTGCACTGGTGTAAACACATCTCGTCTTGGCTGTGTCACCTTCCTGAAGGAACACCTCTTAATTCCTTTGAGATGTTTCCCTGGTATTTCCCTGATGGCTTCTCTTACCTCAGGAGTCCCTGGTTTGTCTCTGTAAGACTGTAACTGTGTTCCACTGTGGCTAGCACATTTCAGAGTCACTGGCAGAGGGTCCTTGCTAGCACCCTGTCCCTCTAACCTTTGCATATTATCCCACAGCTTGCACGGGACAAGTCTAATACTGTCCCCCTCCCCCATCACATTTAGTTTAAGGTCTGCCAATGACCCTCACTAGTTCCAGAGCAAAGACCCTCCTTCCTTGCTGAGAAAGGTGAGTCCCATTTGATGCCAGCATGCCCGCTGTTGTGTAGACCATTCCAGAAATTCTTTACAGAGACGGAAATCAGATATTGGAATGGGCCAATCACCAGGGAGGTGATGGATTCTCCGTCCCTGGAGGTATTTAAGAGACTGGATGTGGCACTTAGTCTAGTAACTGTGGTGGTAGTGGATCAATGGTTGCACTTGATGATCTCAGAGATCTTTTCCAACCTCACCTGAATAACCTCATCATGACCTCACCTGAACTGACATCTGCTCTCAAAGCCCTTTTGGCAATAGTTGTGTATCCACAAATTCTTTGACCTTTCAGTACTGCACGAATATATGGATCACCTGTAAGCACACGCAGATTTAACTACCCCAAAATTTATGGTTGCAGTCTAATGGTTTGGATCTGTTGTAAAAACCTAAGTAGAATAATCTTTGTCTAAATGTACACAGTGCAGTGCAAATTGTGGGAAGCTGAGTGTTTTCAGCTGACAGGTGCACTGCTGTTTTTGATGCTGTTGCATTGATAGTGTGAGCTGAGGCTGTGAATATTATGTCTTCACAGTAAGAAATATGTATTGTAACTGTGATGCATATGTTGTATTTTGGGTAAACTCCGTGATGTTATCCAGGGGTTTTTTTTCAACATTGTTGTATTTAAAAAAGTCTTTGTGCTAATAACATTATAAATTCTTGCAGCAAAACTGTGATAGCAATGAAAGCTATTACTATATTTCATATTAAATAGAAAAAAACCCCACAATTAAAAGGCTGGTTTCCTTCTTGCTCTATTCTGTTTAAAACAGCATAATGTTCCAGTTTATAAACCTAGAAGGTTATATGAGTTTCCAATATAATATTGAGTAATCAGCTGTCATACAGAAACATAGAATATGACACAGTAAGATAAATTTTTCTAAGATTACTTGCTACTAAAATATAACCTACTGTAAAATGTAGTGTAGTATATTATGTTAAAATATATATATGGCTTATGCTTATTTTAGGATGAAAAATACTACTGAACATGTAAAATAAGCACTTACAGTGTAGTCACTTCTAGCTAGTTTTTAACCTTATGGTTCTCAGTCCTGCTTTGTTATACTGCCTGTGCTAAATGATGTTCCTTCTGGAAAGCTCAGTTGATAGGTGTATGTCTCTTACAGCAATTTTATTTATCAGCTCAATATAGATTTTACAGTAATGAGGGCAAGAAAGTTGGTAGTCTGTGTCAATGGACATGGATTGAAGTCTGTGACAAGTCTGGTGACATTTAAAATGTATTCTTCACAAAGAATTTTAATTTTGCAATAATTCTACTAAATCTAATTAGTGCAATGTCAGCATGGCAGATGAGAGTATTATGCCTTGTTTGCCCTATCCACATTTCATTAACTTTTACAAATATTTGACAATCTTTTTTCAATATCCAAGAAATCAAATAAATGTTCAAGTATATACAAATGAGAATGAGACACCCCCTCCCCCAAGTCCTCCTTTGTCTTGTCAGCATTTAAATTGCTAAAAAATCTCATGTTGAGAGGTAATATACATCAAAACATGACAAAGGCAAGCAAGGATGGAATATATGCTGGTGTTTCATATACATGGAAGAAGTTCAAGTTTAGGAAACATTTACTCTCCTGAAATCAGTACTCTTTTTTGTCTCTAAAAAAAATAGAACTTGGATGGATTCCAGGATTTTGACCTGATTTTTGACACATCACTGAAGGAGACGGTATCAGGAGTCTAACTGATGCAGGACTGTCTGTACATAGTGCCAAGCTGGAGAGTCAGAAAGTTCCAAACGTCACATAAGATCTGAATTGTCCTTGGCATTTCCCCTTTTCTCCCTACTTGAGCAAAGTACAGCAAATAGTCTGAATCTAGAGCTCAGGGTCCATCCTCTGCCTCTAATGTAGCTGTTAAAGTTTTCACTCATTTTGGTAAGAGTTGATGAGGCTTATTTACTTTATACAATTTTATTTCACATACTGCAAAACCAATCAATACATGAGAAAGCTCAAGTCCCAGTTAAAAAAAACCCTGTTCTTTCTGTTGATTCAATGTGCTGATGGCTGGTAAGCTATACACCCCACATTTGTGCCTGACTCCATTTTTTTCTAAAAAAACCCCAAATCCAAACCTCAGATACATTAAAATTATTTAATATATAATTAAACTGTAAGAAATATTTTCTGAAGCAACTGCTCGGTTTATAGTCTTTCTCTGCACTATGGAAAAGGATTTGATTTTCAGAAAATTTTGATTGCTCAAGTAAAAGGCTTCTTCTGAGTCATCAGCTGTAAATGGCTCAAAATATGTATATTTTTTTAATAAAACTTTTCCCACTCTCCTATTAATTCCTTTTATAATTTTATCTCATCTTTTATTTAGAAGTTCTCTTCTAAAGCTTTCCTTTTCAGAGAGCTCTTCTTTTTGCTCAGTTCTGTTCCTCCTCTCAGGCTGACTATGGGGAAATAAGTAGATCTTTGTGACTCTTTAGTCTCCAATCAGTCCCAGTCCTCAGGCTAAAAATGTGTAGATTTGTTAATATCTTTCGCTTCTGCAATCACAGCCTGTTTGTCCTTAGCTCTGATGTATTACATCCTTGGAGCTGTCTTGTCTCACTGAGGCAGAAATCCACCCAAATTCTTATGAGAAATGCATAGTTTTCAGAGGCTATATCAATTCAAATATGAACTCGCATTTTTGTTGGTTTAATTTGCAGGGTCTGCAAAAAGATTTTGATTTCTAGATTTTTTTGGGGAATCTCCTTTAGGCAATAATCACCTCAATTTTGAGAGGAAAGGTAATTAGCAGTACTATATTGTGCCTTGTCCCTGGATTAAGGCAAGTGAAATAAACAAGCTCTATGTAATACAGTAAAACTACAAGACACATATTTACATCATCTCTCATGCCTTCCCAAACCTGCTAATTAGTCAGATATTTAAAATTAAATTACTTAATAGTACAGACTTTTTAAAGACCACTCTATGTTGATATTTTATCCCTAGCCAAGCCTAAACCAAGTAGTTGGATTTTTTTTTTCCCCATCATTTCTATTGTTTCTTGCATCCCAAAGGTTGCATCAAACCCATCACCAAGGTCGTCATCTGTGTTACATCTTTTTATTCCTTCCCTCTTTCTCCGTCTTTTGTGAAGTTCACAGAATCACAGATTGGGTCACAGATTGGAAGGGACCACAATGGGTCATCTGGTCCAACCTCCCTGCTCAAGCAGGGTCATCCCAGAGCACAGGATTGTGTTCAGATGGTTCTTGAATATCTCCAGGGAGGGAGACTCCACAATCTCTCTGAGCAATCTCTTCTGGTGCATGGTCACTCATACAGTAAAGAAGTTCTTCCTTGTGTGCAGGTGGAACTTCCTGTGCATCATTTTCTGTCCATTGCCTCTTCTATTGCTTAGCACCACCAAGAAGAGCCTGGCTCCATCTTTTTGACACCCTCCCTTCAGAAACTTATAGGCATTGATGAGGTCCTTCTCAGTCCTCAGCTCAGCTGTAGTTGCTGAGCAATCAGCTTTCTTGGCACCCAAATTCTCACTTGTTAATTAAATATCTCTGTCTATCTCTGTCTTTAAATCTCCTTCTCTCTCATTTCCTAATGATTAGACAAAAGACCAAGAACTTGTCTTTTATTATTGATCATATTCCTCAGAGCAAGGACTCCGGAAGAAATGCATTTGATCCCAGCTTCTGAGACTCTACCACAAGCCTGAACAGTGGAAAGGGTTCTAGATCTGGGGGCTGCTTTGCAAGCTGGATGGAAGGTCTACCTGCATTCAATAAATGTTGTGGAAGCTCTTTAAACAACTCAGGCACTTATTTTATTAAAGTAATTCTTTGGAAAGACAAAGTCAAACATACATTTTGGGCTGCTTTTTTTCCACAATGAAATTAAAACTTTATTTTGTTTCATGTTTTATAGCAATATCAGTAGCAAAAGAGAGTGCATTTATGGCTGCTGTCCACTTTGAAAGCATAACTATAATTTTGAAATATGCTGGCTGTACTGAGTACAGACACTGCTGTCAAACTGAACTATTTGTATTCACCTGACTGATTTCACTGAAGCTACAGTAATTTAGATAGGAATGATCTATACTGATTCGCTTATGTGACTTAAGTATCCAATCTAATATGTGGCCTAAGTTAATTTATATGGATCATTTTAGATCTCTTTATCTGTATGTTTTGAATCAAATCACATTGCTTGCAAATCCTATGAAAGGATAGAGCCTGTCTGTTTTCAGTAAAATTAGCCCTTTGAGTGAACGTAATATATGAGCTGTTGCAGTTTCCATCCAAACTGATTTATCCTTTTCCAGAAGTGATAAATAAATAACCAGAACCAAAACTGAATAAATGCAGATATAAAGTGAAAAGAAAATCTGCAATCCTCTAAGAAACAAATATTTTTTTAAATGTAGTTTTAAATATTTTTGTCTAAAGAAAAAAAAATTATTTGTTTGCTTTTCCTTAAAAAATAGGGTTTATTTCTTCAGTGAATTACTTACTGGCACCATACATTGTCCATTTCATTCTGAACGTTAGGTAGAGGGCTTTAACCAGGCCTTGAAATCTTCCTATTTAATTTCAAGAAGGTAAAACATGCTTGACTGATTCCTTGCTCTTTATTGCAGCGGTACCACTGTCTGCAAAGTAATTCCTTTGTATTATTCTTCCCTCAGGATACACAGACATCTTTACTTTTCCTTTAAGACATTTTTGAGACATCTACAACTGATCTAACTTATAGATGTGATAAACAAAATAAACATTACCAGCACACTGGAAATTTTATCTAGGGCTTTGGGCAAGACTGGATGCAATGAGTTAATGACATTTCCAAACCTTCCTAATGTAACCCATGACATTGGTGATTACAGGAATTATTTTTCCAAGCAAAGACTACTCTAACAAAGAAGAATCTTGCTTGAAAACCCTTTCTGTGAAGAATGTTTAACTAATATTCAATGTAAACCTTTCCTTAGCACAACTTGAAGCCACTTCTTCTTGTCCTGTTGCTTGATACTTGGGAGAAGAGACCAACCCCCATCTGTCTACAACTTTTCAGGTAGTTGTAGAGAGATATAAGGTCACCCCTGAGCCTCCTTTTTTCCACATTTAACCACTCCAGATCCCTCAGCTGCTCCTCATAGGACTTCTAGTCCAGACCCTTCCCCATCTTGGTTGTCCTTCTCTGGCTGTGCTCCAGCACTTCAGTGTGTTTCTTGTAGTGAGGGCCCCAAAACTGAACACAGGATTTGAGGCGCAGCCTCATCTGGGCCAAGTACAGGGGGACGATTACTGTTGCCAAATATGCTTAGAGTAAAACTGAGTAATTAAAATGCTGCCTTTATGGACCCTGTGTTTATTTTAGAAAAAAAAATGTCCCAATCATAAGCATCCAATACCTGCCATAAAAGTGCTATTATTGAAGAAGAAAAATGCTGTTCAGTCTTAGGTGCAGTAATGCTAGTAATGCATTAGAACTATTTAATTTAGCTGGCTGACAACATTGGAAGTTGGTTTTTGGTGTTTTTTTTTTCAGACTGGATATAGGACTAAACTGAAAAATAATGAGATGTTGATATCTAATTGTCTAAATAGATAGTAAAGTTGAACTTAAGGCCACTTTGCACTATTAATAGCTTAAATCCAACCAAACAAATAATTTTAGAATAATAATCTATGACCTAAATAGAATACAAACACTGGAGTTTGGGTTTTATTTATTTGTACATTTTGGTACAGTCTAGAATTCCACTTTATGACTAGTTAATACTGAACTTTTATTTTAGGAAGAAAAGAAAGAGCAATTTTAGGAACATTCCTTCAGGTACTGAGAAGTGGTGTTTTAATATAATTTCATCTTTTATTTTCCTCAAGTAGGATGGGGCATCTCAGCTAAAGGACATGGTTCTGCCATCTCTGCATGATCAAGATAATTTTAAAAACTAAAATGAATTAATTTATAATTCAAAAGTGAAAAATTAATGTAAAAAGAACAGAGGGCTATTTAATTTTTAATAACTTAGCAGCAACAATAAAACTACTCATGACATAACATGCAATTGAATATCTTTAATAAATGTTCTTCATTCAAAGACTATGAATGAGAGAAGATTAACTTGTCCAAGAGACAGAACACATGATACTGGAATATTGTAGAATTTAAGAATGTTTCACAGAGCTGAACTGATGGTGGTTTTAACATTACAGTATAATATGAACTACTTTCTGGTGAGAAGTAGTAATCATTCCCCAAAAGTTAACTCATCAAAATTAAAGCAAAAAATAAGTGATTGCATTTTCACTTTATTTTCTCATGGCATATTAGTCTCATCCAGATCTTCTATCCTGTGCTCATGGCTAGTCCATACATTCACCTTAGCTTTTTGAAGTGGCTGCTGCTGTTTGTCATTCATGGCAGCAGGTTACAGAGGTTATCTATCCACAATGCAAGGAAGTGCTCTGTTTGATCTGTCTTAAAATTACCTCATTCTCATTTTCTCAGGTGTCCCCAGTTTGCATATTGTGGGATTTGATGAAAAACAGTAGTGTTAGCTCCAGCTTTAAAAAAAAAAGTCTTGCCCATATGTCCCCACAGTTGTCCTCTCTAAATTGAAACACCTCACTCCTTTCTGGTTCTCTCCTAGCTCTTTTTGTCCCTTCTCTAACAACATTATGGCTGTTTTGAGGTGTAGGGATAAGAATTGTACACAACAGCTAAGAATGTGGGAACGCCAAATTTTCCATAGTGGAAAAATTGCACCCTCTGTCTTGCTCCCAGTACCTTGTTTGATAGCTCCCTATATTTTTCTGCTATCTTATCAGAGACAGAAGACAGAGCACTGTGCTGAATTTCCCAGTGTCCCCACTCCATCCCTCTGTCTAAACGAGAATTATATGGAACCTCTTAGTAATCCAGCACAGTGATAGTTTGCAATGGCAGGTTACACACTTTGGCCAGCAGATTTGCAATTTCATATTTTGATCACTTAGGGCTTGAGTAAATGACATCTCATTAAGAGGATTTATGACACTTTGCATTGTTTTATAATTCCTGAGTATTTTCTTTGAGTTGTCTTGTCTCTTCTACATGTCTTCTATAAAAGAATTATTTACATGGAGGAACCTGTCCAACAAAGCAGTTAAAAAGCTGCACAAAGAAATCCTTGAACTTCTGTGCTAAAGCTTTATCACACCTGAACTAACCTTTAAAAAATTTGTAATCACACATTTTCCTTAATAAGCTTTTTGCTTTTGATATATTTACAGAACTTTTTACTTTGAGTATCCTTTTCAATGTGTTCTTTCATTTTTTTAGCCTGGTCAATTTCCCTTTTGCATTTTGTCCTGCCATGTTTTTCAGACTTTCTTTTCTCAGTCTTAGCAATAGGCTATCATTTTTCCTTGTCTCATGTATCTATTTAGTTATTAGTTAAAATAAAACACTTGTGTTCCTGTCCAGAGATCCACTGGCCTTGCTTTGTCGTTCTTCAGAGAGTATACTGTCAATTCTTTTTTTTCCCCTCCTTTTTCATATTTGAATATTTGATCCAGCAGCTACTAAAAACCTTGAATTTAAGTTTTGACTTCTACAGAACCATTACTTTAACCCTAAGTATTTACTGCTGGATGCAATTTGAATCTCCTGGGTTAGGGCCACCAGGCATCTAAGGTCGAGTTTGGATGTGAAGACACTATACTGGATCTCAGCACACTGTTTCTCATCACTTAAAACACCTATTTAACACTTCCTCTGAGAAAGCAGGGGGCAAATATAGAATGTCTTGGTTTGGCCTTCAAAAGCTAGAAAAAGGATTTTGCAATGGTTTTTATTTTACTTCTTTTTTGACTGTGGAGTTGATTGTTGAAGATGCCCTAATCAACCCTGTGAGTGATTTCACATGCTTTCTCTGTGCATGCTGATACATCTGCTCCCTGCTTGGCTGCCCATCTGCAGTCATTAGCGGAGTAAATATAGTTACTAATGACAATGACTCTGGGAAGGGAAAGGTGGCTGGAGGCTTTGGAAAGTGTACCTGAGGCTACCAGTGGGAATCACAGAGCTATGAGACAGTTTAGCAAATGAACTGTAAATTAATTATTTTTCCTCTAGTCATCAAGAAAACCAATCACATCTGTGGGCTTGCATCTTGTCAGAGCTAGTTTGAAGAGGAAGTTTAAAACCGCTTTGATTTTAATGTGAAATATATTTAATTCAGATATATGTTTGCACACAGAGCTGTGGCTTTTCTTTCCAGTCCAGTCTAACTGCTGCCCTTTGAAGAATCATGCCAGAGGCTTGTTTTTCTTACAAGTAAAGTCTGTGCTCTTGCTTGTGAAGCAATATGGCCTTAGAGGTTTGAGCGGATAACAAGAATGAAAAGCTTGGAAAGGCAAGGGGGGTGCATTGCTTAAAATTTACCCCCACTTTGAAAAAATATGAACTTGATTATCTTCAGGGCAAACTCTGAATACCTTCCAGGGTATTCACCTTTCTAGTGTCAGCCATAAGGGGATCTGCAAAGCTCATGTATCCCAAGGGTAGAGGATCACACCTTTTAGTCTCTGCAGCTCAGCAGAGTCAGTTGGGTATATGCAGTTGAATAAAAGGGATCTGCTTGGCTCTAAATGATACTTAAATGCTGGAGCCCCACTGGCCACAGTGGCCCATGCACATAGAGGTCTTCTGGAAATCTCATCATCTGTGATACTTTAAGGGATGCTGCTTGGTATCACACACTAAAAATGTACATTTTCTGACAAAACTTTGCCTCTGTTGATTGATGTAGGCATTACATGTTATGCTTTTATTACCTGAGAAAAAGAAATTGCTGAAATTATTTAATTATGAAAGAATAACTGAGTGAAGAAAAACAATTTTTAATACCTTCTGTACATCTCTGACTGTGGCCATTTCCACGTGGCTGGTGAGACGATTGCCCTAAGTAGAGAAGGCAGTGACTGCTATCACTGACCATTTCTGATGCTGTTAAAAGAAGCTGGAGAGTGTTATTAGTTTTTTATTTTCTGGCTAAGCAGGAAGACAATTTTTAGTTTAAAGAGATCAATATTGATAAATGCTGATTTCACACTGAAGTAGTTTCAGAGTTTGGGAGACTAAAGGGAAGATAAAATATATTCATTAGGAATACATAGTGAATCACATGAACTACTGAAATAAAAACCAGAACAGCATACTAAATGCAGGACAAGTAGGTAGTTATCCATTTGAGATATAGTGGTTTATTTGTTTTTCCCTATATCACATCCTCAATGGTTTAGCTTTCTTCAGAGGTTAATGTATATAATATTTCAGTTTTGAAAATAAAATTACTTTCCAACTCCTGTTTGTAAAACAGGCTTATAAAATATAGAATGAAAAAAGACAATTCTTCTTGATCATTTATGTAAATGATTTGGTTTTATTTTGTACTGTGACATTTGTTTTCATGCACAGTAGATTTCATACACAGTAGCAAGGCTACATTTTATTTGTGTCCAACTTCATGGCTTATATATGTGGACTCTTGACTAAATTCTGTTTTCATTTACAATTAATTTTTTTCATTTATTCTTACTGGAGCCACATCTAAGCCTAGTGGAACAAAATACTTAATAAAATATGATTAAATGCCTCTATCAACAATTAAAATATAATTGATTCAGTGTTCAACATATGATATTAAATGAAAAGAGATATGATTTCTCTTGATTCTTTTTCAATTTCCTACCTACTGAAATGATAAAATTTGGGTAAAATTAAAACAAGACCAACATTTATTTTGGAGTAATCTAAAAAAAAGTCTTTCCTAGGTTAACTTAACTGACTAGAAATAATATCAATAGGAAAACACATTTAAATGATGCTACAATACCAAACTACTATTTTAAATTAAGCCACTATCCAGTTTGAGGACATTCTAAAATGCACCTCTGTAGAATATAAAATAGTTTGAGTGTTTGTGGGATAGTGAGAGCAAGATAGAAGTTTATTGCTGCTTTAATAACTGTATATTTTGTTGCACAGCAGCAATGTAGAGGCTGAATTTTAATTATGAGGTTCAAAATTTATGCACTAACATGAACAATAGCTGTCAGAAATAAGCTTAGATAACTTAAATGAAGCCACTGAAAAAAGTGTATTTTGATGAGGTACCTGATAAAGAATGTTGAAATTAAATGAGAGACTAGGTTCAATACTTACTGAATGTACAATCATTGATCTTAAATTAATTTTAGAAAACTCAACTACAATGAGGGAATAAAAATCTAGACCAAAAAGTGTATTAACCCTAAAATATTATTTAATTTTAATTTAACAGAAATTTAAAATAATTAAATGTAAATAATTACCCTACAGCATAATGTAAGACCATTCAATCCATGTACAGCATCATTACAAAGGTAATTTTCAAGAAAATGCATGTTTAATCACTAACTGTACCTATCTGCAAAATCAGATTTTTTTTTTTTTTCAGGGAGGACACAGTTCACTTATGATATGGAGGTATTGTCCCAAAGGGATATACATTAAGTGTCTCTTGGCAGAGCATCATATGACATAGTTGTAAACTGAGTAGAAAACAGAAAAATTTCATCCTATATAAGTAGCTCTCTTAAGATGAGTCTTATATCTTAATATGTAATGATTGCTCTCCCTCCTAAAAGGAAATTGATCAAAAAAGCTCATGGCTATTATTTGGAAATTCTTTTCAAAATTTTTTTCTCCACCCTCAGGAGAAAAGCTTTTCTGGAACCTGATAAATCATGAATTATTTTTCTCTTAAAACTCACCCCACAAAAATGCTGTAAAGACGGGAGAACAATAAAATGTTTCACTTTCGTGCACTTGTATCTGATAGGTCTTTAGAGGTTAATGGTTGGGCAAGATGTCTACTCATCCATAACTTATTTAATTCAATCATCAAAAGCAGGCTACACAAAGCAAAATGTTGGATAAGTTGGCTTGGCAGAACACCTTGTTTCTCACCTTGATTTTTTCAGTTCTTGACATGGCAGCAATATGTTTCGGACGTAATGCACCTCTACTGCACTGCTGTACAGCTACAGAGATCTTGTTAGAGGCTACCAGCTACTCGCCTGAACTTCTCTCATTTGAAGGGTTTCAGAAGATTCACTTGGGCAGCAAATACTTGATTCAACATATGGCAATGCCAGTTAAAAACCACTCTTGCTTTTATAACGGTCATGTAACTTGAGGATGCAACACCCGTGGATGGAAGCTTCCTCTCCTCCCCTGAAATATGGTCCTTGACGATGACAAGGCAGCATTTTGGTGGGACAACATAAAGAAGTTTTCACTGGTGATGCCTAATTTGTGTATTCTGTAGGAGACTAGACGCCTATGAGTTTTGTGTTAAATAGTATCTATATGTCACCTTCGTTTTTAAAAGAAGGCAGAGTTTTAAAAACACTCAGCATGGCTCATGACCTTTAAATTTCTCAACTAACCATTGTACAAGGACTAGAAAATCTTTATTACTATTATGCTCCCGAGAAAGATATTTAAATAAATTAGATGTAACAAAGCATTTACTAATGCAAAAACCAATGTTCTAAATCATGATGATCTGTCTGCGTATATTAGAAATATTTTTATTTAAAACCACAGGCTAATAAATAGAGGAGCAAAACCAAATCCTTTATACGAAGGTCATTGGAAGCAGCTTTACACAGTCTGTGTGGAGAATGAAACAGAGTTTAGTAATCTAAATGTAGTTGTCAGAAAAAATACATAATCTTTTTCTACTATATATAATTGTGTTTATTTTCGGTTTGCAGAAGCAGGGTGAGGATAACTTGATAGAATGCTTTTATGACTACAGTAGTTTAATCAGTATCATATTTAATAAATATAGCTTAGCAATTTGCAGCATGTGAATTTAAAAGGACCTATGCTCTGGAGAAGAACACATGGACTTAGCCTTTATAGTCATTAATATATCTGGAACATCCATCTTCTAAAGACAGTCTATAGAAGAAAAATAGGAAATAGTTTTTAATTTTAGTACTACCTGTCATTATCCTTCCTTTAATTTAATAGTCTTTTTACCACTTCCTAAGATGAAATGATTTTTTTCCATTTTTTTCTTGAAATATCTTTACTGAATTTGTATTATTACTGTTCTCTTTTCAAAGGTGCCTATTCTTCCTCTTTTAAAAAAATAGAACCTAGATCTGAGCTGGTTTGTATTTGTCTGACTTAGTCTCTGACGTTTAAACAAGTCTCATATTTGGAAAATCCTCTTTTCTTCTCAGATATATTCTCTCTAGAGCTGTCTACTGATCTGCTGAATTTTAGGTAACAATTTGAAGAGTTGTCTGAATGGAAGAACCTTCACAGTTTTGGCTCTGCAAGTATTTTAACCAATTGATGTGATTTGCTCAGGATATTTTTAAGGATGGTACTGACACCAATATGTGGGACACCTGCTATCTGTGTGTTCAGATGGCCACCAGCCCTGAAGTAGGGCTCCAAAGAATGTTGGCCTAGTGGTTAATTAATCAATCAGTCAGTCAATCAATCAATCAATCAATCAATCAAATGAGGGACCCTTGTACTGGCCTTTGATACCCTACCAAAGTATTTGGCAAAGATATCATCTACATGCTAAATGATTATACTTTGTGATCTGTCAAGATATAATATTCTTAAAGAGTCCACATCTCAGCTGTCTGTGCTCCTGTGCCTCCTGCAGATTGTATTTGAGTTCTTAGGGCATATAAGAACCTTTCTATATGGCTTCTCACTGGACCGAGGTTGGTATTATCGATTCAGGTTATTTTCCAGTCAGTATTCTAGTTTTAATTTTGCTATTTTGTCAAATTTCACTGTTTGCAGTAATACTGCCCCCACAAGGAAATGATTTTTTTTCTATTTGAAGACATTTAGAACTAATACTAACACGCTTTTAATTCTTTTCCGGACCATCAACACAAAATAAGTAAGACATGACTTAATTCCAAACCTGTTAGGCGCATTCTCTATTTGACCAGATTGATTACCATTTCCTCCTCACAGTCTTTGATCCCGTCTTAATTCACTAAGTGCTGATATCTCTATCAATTTGAACTAATGCTGTGCATGAGATCTGTAAGTGCTAGAACAGATATTATTGCAAATACACACAAATCTGTATGTTCCCTTCATTTTTTCCCATTCTTCTCTTTTCTCACCCCAATTATTTCTTAGTCCCTTGTCTCAGAACTGAATTTAAAAATATCTTAATGAAGCCTAGCATAGAAAATAGTAATGTGGAATGAATATGAGAAGTTTTTCCAATTATTGAGGAAAATATAAAAAGAAAAGGGACCCTTACATCTACTTTACAAGTAGATGTAAAAAGAAATTCTGTGCTTTTAAGACTGCTAATTGATCAAATGAAAGAAAAGCTACTAAAATATCTGCACACTTCAGAATAGATTTAATGGACATGTTAAAACCCATCTAAATGTTCAGTATAGAAATTACAGCTGCCTTAGGCACTTGTAATTTTTGCAACTTTTTTTATAATCTGCATTAACCTTTTGTTATGAATACATATATCTAATTGTGTCCTGTAAATCCCCTGCCCATATCTTGCTTGGTTTGTTGGTCTCCTTTTCTGTTAGGTTTGTTTTCTTATGCTTTCAAGGGAGATAAATATGTGTGATGTACTATGGAAATAACCTGTGTAGATTGAAGAAAATATATTACGCACATTATGCTTTACATTTATTCTGATTATTTGCATTATATTTATAGAGTGTGTTATGTTCTTTTATCTCTAGGAACTGCATGCATTAGAGTTAAGTTATTGACAAATATCAAATTCAGTAATGAAAACAAGTCTCTAAATTAGTAAAAAAACAAGACATATTTGCTCAGGATTAACATAATCAATGCTTACTGTAATATTTCAGGTTAGATATTTAACCCATCCCTTTAAAAAGAATTGTGGATTATTTTGAGTTGTTGCAAAGAAACATGACATCTGTGTAACACGTAAATAAATAATGTTATTCATTTGTTGTTTTATTTTTAATATTTCTTGAGAATGATTGAACTTTATAGTGAACCTTCATACAACATCTTAGAGATTCCACTGGTAAGTACTCAGGTCCTTTTGACGCTCTTTTTTTTTAATGTTAAAACTGTAAAAGGTCTTTAAAGTGTATTTGACTCATTTGAAAATGTATGTGTTTTATACTTATGATAATGTATTCTACATTTCATTTGTACATTGAAAAATGAATTTTTAAAAACCTTGTATTCTTAAATGGGAGGGGTAAAATAAGTCTGAAGTGGCTTAAGATTTTGGGAAGATGGAAACCATCAGAAAGCTGAATCTGTTATTAGACTCACTGATAAATCCACTACATTTCTTTCTACATTGTTCATTGATAAACAATGTGAGTTTCAGGACCTTTGACTTAAATTAGTTTTTTAGAGATTTAATTCCTTTTAATCATTGATTACCTATCTTCAATTAGGATGTCAAGTTCTCTCTTACCCTTAACACTGAGAATCTGAAGTAACAAACCATCATGAAATAGCCAGGAGTATGAATAAGTAAAACAGCACTTTATATTTTCTGCTTCATTTATTTCTTCCCTTTCCCTGCAAGCCTTTTGCCTTGTCCGGGTTGAAATAGCTGTTCATTTATTTCTCTAGTTCTTTTCCTGATACTGAATTTTTAGTTTCTGCTACTTCTGTATGGTCATTTAGAGTCTATGCAAACCTCTGAGGTTTTCAAAGGGGAGGAATTTTGCAAGAAGTCTGATGCTGTTCAGAGCATTATTTGTTCCTGATCACTACCAAGAAACAATTTTATCTCTGTCTTTAGCAATACAAACATCCTGAGATTTAGGTAAAATTGAATGTCATATATTTGCACTGCAACAGCAGATTGGAGCTGCACTCATGGTTGAGTAGTTTTTCCATAAACCCAGAATACAAAGAATGACTCTGTTACAGATGAGGAATTCTACAGTAATATTTTTGGACTTTTGAGCATACGCATATGAGGTTTGTGTTTCAGTTTTCAAGTATAAGTATACCATGTCTGGTTGGGATGGAGTTAATGTTCTTCATAGCAGCCTCTATGATGACATTTTGTATTTGTGAGTAAAGCAGGATTAGTAGTACAAAAATGTTGTGACTCTTGCCAAGCACTGCTTGCACAGTGTCAAAGCCTTCTTTGTTCCCTCCCTGTCCCCACAGTGAGTGCACTGGGGGTGGGCAAGAGGATGGGAGAGGACACAACCAAGACAGCTGACCCCAACTGACCAAAGAGATATTCCATACCACATGATAGTGTATTCAGCAATGAAAGTTCAGGGAAAGAAGAATGAAGCAGGGACATTCGGGGGCTAAGATTTCCCAAGCAAAATTATGGATGGTGAGGCCCTGCTATTTTGGAGCTGGCCAAGCATCTGGCCTGATGATGGGAAGTACTCAATGAATTCCTTAGTTTTGCTTTTCTTCCCTTCACCTGGTAAGCTGCCTTTATTTCAACCCATGAGTTGCCTCGTTTTGCCCTTCCGTTCTCTCTCCCATCCTACTGCAGAGAGTGAATTAGCAGCTTGATAGGGGCTTAACTGCCAGCCAGTGTCAGCCCACCACAGTAGCCTAATAAATTTTAAACAATGAAGCTGTATTGCCAATATACAAAAATCAGATGATTTAATAGAATGCTGTAACTATCAACCATGAACCAGGCAGAATTTATGTTCTGTCATTCCTTGACTATAAAAAACTACATCACCACCTATTGACAGAGATGATCTGCAATGGCAATTATAGTATCTGCAGGAAAGTTTGAAGAAGTTGTAATTTTCACATATTTAAAGAGGTATGTCATATTCACATATTTAAATATATTGCCCATTGAATTTAATTTTTTCTTTGATGCTTACTAATTTTACTACTCTTAAGTAGAAGTACAGTAAAGTAGGCAAGAGAAAGTTCATGAAATAAAGTTAATGCTGCCTGAAAAAGAGAAAAATAAAAGAAAAAGAAAGCAAAACAACATTCAGCTGCCTAAAGCATTCTTGTGCAACTGTTTCTTATACAGCAGTTGGAATACAACTTCTGTTTGTTGATATTGCAGGGCTGGTTGAATTGCAATTACAAAGCTTTCTATAGAAGGCTTGCTGGAACACATGCATGGATAGATATCATAAAGAATTAATACTGAGGTGTTAGAAGTGATCTGAGAATCCCATTAAAAGAAATAGCCTTAATCATCCACAATAACATTGTATTAATTATTAATAGAGCTAATCAGTAGTCTGAAATTGCTCATATCAAATATTAATCATAGGAGTAGATGAGTTCATATTATTTGTGACAGGTATACTATCCCTATTTCTCAATAACTTTATAGTATTATTATTTACCTACCAAAAGAGATGAGGAACATTTCAGTTGTTATTTGTTAAAAGATGCTTGAAAATACAAACTTCAGAGGTTGTGTTTTACTTACAAACCCTACTTGTCTGCTATTGGGCAATATTATGGGAAAGGCAGTGAACTGTTGGGAGGATGTAAAAAAACCTCTTCTTTTGATGTAAGGATTTGTGATACTCCAGTTTCAGACTTCATGCAAGTTGACAGACACTGTTGAAGACGGGTTTGACACAGATGTATTCCATTCATCTAAGGTTGATTTTTGATACTTTGTGTGTACATGGTACTTGTGTCTTATCTGACAAACTAGAAGTGTTCAGCCATCTAGGCTGAAGTTTTTTAATCTGGAAGTGGGTTTTTTTGTAAGTCTGAGAAAGAAGTTCTTACCAACTTTCATGTGGCTGTCCATGAAATGCAGGATAATGGTGTGGTACCACCTTGGAGTTACATCTTTTCAAACTCCCATCTGAGTTGTCACTGATGAGGCAAAGTCATAAGTATCAGAGTTTTCATTATTACTTGCATTTCTGTGAGAGGTAGGACTGGTGAATACACATAAGAATTGGTAGATTTTTCTCTTTCTAATGAAATTTGAAAGAATTAGCTGAGGCTGAAATGTAAGAAATATGCTAACAACATAAAGTAGCAATTTTATCAAAGGATATCAAGCATATATAAACTTTAATATTTAAATATGCAAAAAATATTCTTATGGCATGCCTGCAATAGCAATTTTAACAAGTATAATTCTACTTATTTATAAACATGGCATATATTACATTGAAATTAACCATATGTATTATGAGCAACAACTCTGGTCATTGTTGCTTTGTAGCTTAATTCTACAGAAGATAAACATTGTAATAATTATGGTGAGCATAACCCAGTGGTCACTGAAATGAAGTGTTTTAATTATTTTCAGTGGCTTTTGGAGCCTGTGGGAATTCTGCAAGTAAGTATTTCTGTGCTCTATTTGATGATACTACAAACCAGTGCAAGTATTTAAACAATGCATGGACACACACACAAAAGGATAGAGATGGGGGAGGAACTTTTATTGCTAACACAGTTCCCTGATTTTTCAGGCAGCTAAATGATTCGTGTTTGTGTTCAATATTACACACACTTGAAGAACTGGAGTAATTGAACACAGATAAAAAGGTAATAACCTTGAAGTATACATATCTCTAAAATTCATAATTTTTGCTTGGATATGTAGCAACACATGAAGAAAAACAAAACAACGAACAACAAGGGTATAATACTGGATGTCTAAATGTGTAAAGTTTTTCATCAGTTCTATGGTCTTTTAAAACCATGTATGTGTCAGATTGTACTTCAGAAATAAAATTAATAGTGTTGACCTAATAAAAAAAAAAATCCAAAAGATTTTTGTTTGAGCTGAGTTTACAAATGTCAAGAGAATTAATATGAATCACATTTGAGTTACAGAATGTTGTCAATAACATTGTATTTTGTTTAATAGATCAATTCCTTGTAATCCTGACTTGAGAGGCTATAGTAAATTTCTTCAGTTTATTATAATGTTCTGCCAGGAGAGGAAAACAATCCTCAGATTAAAGCAAATACTTAAACCAAATAAAAGTAGCTTTAAATCTAAGGAGGTCTGAGGCACCAAGGCACTGTGCTTTCTGTGACCCTGGACTGCTGTGTGAATCAAGGGACAAAAACTGAGATGAAGAGGTTGCAAGGCAACCATGCCATGCAAAAAGACCTGAAAAAAATAATCGGAAGTTGAAATAAATGGAGCTGTAGCTTCTTATAGACTTACATGGTTTTTCTCTGCTTTTATTTACATATATGTTCCTAAATAAAGCACATCAGAGGCTGACATGAATAATTTATGCAAGATGATCTGGATACCAATGTATTTGTCTACCAAGTAATCATAGAAAAATATGAATTAACATCTACAGCTGTTAAATATGTGCTATGTCTGTATAATCAAATTCCATAATCAAAGAAAAATTGGAATAATTATGTAAAACATGCTGAGAAAAATGAGAGTGAAAATGAGAAAAATTTTGATAGCAACAGAGCATCTGAGGTAGGATTAAGAAAGTAGCTGTCAAATTACTCACAAGTAATTATTGTAGAACGTTGGAAATGTTTTGTCAACTTTCAGACAATACTGAAATACAGCAAATAGAAGCTGAAAAATTAACTTTCTATCTGGTACTGCAAGAGCACAAATTTTCAGCCTTTAGGGCAGAGGCAGCAATTCAGATTAACACAGAGTGTGTTTGCTAACTGAAGTTTAGCGTATCATTGCTAAAAACTACTAGAAAATATCTTGTTGGTTCTTCCTTTCATGAGAATTGTCAGTTCCATCCCTGACAGGTCTGTTGAAATTTTTGGAACAGTTAAAATTCACAACTGAACAGAAAAGGAGAACTGATACAGCCTGTCTCTAAATGGATATTCCCAGGTTGCTCTGCAGCCTGTACCAGATGACCAGGGTACAGTGGTAACAGGGGTCTGAGCAAGTGAAAGGTACCTCAGCTCAAAGTGATTTCTTTAGACAATTCAGAGAAGATAAATCTATGCATGTAAAGAAGTAACTAGAAGCTGCATGCAGAGCTAAGTACTTGCTCTGCATCTGGATTGTTCCCTGAAGAAATCTACAGACTATCTGGATGGTTATCCGCTGTAAGTGATATCCTAAAAGAGGAAGAACTGCCAAATTGGTGAAATACCTCCCATACACTGAAAAAGCAGAATACTTTCAATGAGGCATTAGGACCAGGTGTTCTCCAGTAATAGAGAGTACTCTAGGAATGTTTTTACATTATTCCTCTGACCAGAAGAATCATTTGTATGATTGAGAGAAAGTAGAATAGCTTCAGAACATCTCATTGACAGAGGCCTTGCATAAATATTCTGGATTCTGAGGGTAGAGTGTTATTGCGGGATTTGGAGCCTCTAGTTCCTATATGCTGTCTTTGGTAAAAAAAAAACCAACAAAAAAAAAAAAAACAAAAAACCCCAAAAACAATCAAACAAAAACCCCACAAACCAAACCAAACAAACCAAACCAAACCAAACAAATCCCCACCCACACTAAAAAAATCCTGAACAATAGAGGTGATTTGATAACACTAGAGAGCGCTCTAACCACTGCACAGCCATTAGTTTCTCTTGGCTTTCTTCTCTTTTCATAGGTATTTCTTTTAGTGAGGAAAACAACACTTTTTAAACTAAAAATACCATAGCTTTCAATTTTCTGACTAAATATTTATATGTGTACTTACAAATTTGTATTTGTAAGCTTTAATAATGGCAGAGTATTTTAGCTTTGCCAGATACTGGAACATTAGTGTTTGGCTGTTTTTTTAGTTTAACAGCAAAATAAAAAATCAGTTCTTCCCAAATTTCCATATCTGTGACTTCAATGACCAGTGTTGCTAGAAATAAATCTCTTCCTTTCATAACTTGATATCTTAACTTTCTATCCTAGTAACTATATATTGCGTTTGCAGCGTCTCACACTTGCTCTCTGCTACACAAGTCACAGGACTAAATACTTAATTAATGCAGAAATTATTCCTATCTAACTAATTTCATAATTTAATTAATTTTATGCTAGGTTAATTAATCCATTCTTCAATGGCTTGTCTACTGATCAGAGTAATTGCTGAGCTAATTTTGAATCAATTTACCTACTGGTCTAATTTTCCTCTATTAAAAATATTCTTGATTAATTTCTTAACCATGTAATTTTTGTAATTCATTCCAAAATTATTTCTTTGCTTCCCCGAGTTTTACCCCACCAAAATGAACTTTAAATTAATTGAAATAATTAAAATAAAAGATAAAAAAGTAAGGCCATCTATTTATAGCTCTAGTCACGCAAAGAATTAGAAATTGAGAAAAATAGGACAGTAAAGAAACCTTGTCAGGGTGAAGGATGTTTTTCTTTGCTGTCAGCCAAACAAAACTCCTGTGATTACTTGGTGGGCTCTGTGCAAACACGACCTATCACTGTTTAATATGTGCTGCCCTGCAGATGTGGACTGTATGTACTGAACTCACAAGCCCTCTCCAGGACTGAGGCTTGAGGCACACCAGTGCTGGTCTACTTTATCCTCAGTATGGAGGAAGGATCAAGTTTTCATAGTTAAATGCTGAGAGGTTTAATTAACTTTTAAATCCACAAGGGAAGGAAAATTCAAAACATTCCTATGAAGTCTGTCTCTGAATTTCAGCAGTGCAGCATTTTGACATCTTTGCTTAATATCCAACCTACATTTTCTGCAGATTTGATTAACAACTCATTGTTTTTTCAGCTTTGTCAGTAGAGAAAAAATTATTATCATCCTCTTTCCACTGGCATTTTACAAGGTCTACTGCTTCTCGTATCTACACTCAACTGTCTCTTTTCAAAGACTAAAGGAAACCAAAAGCTTTAATCTTTCTTTGCAGGCAGGTCACATTTTCAAATATTTTAGCATTCTTTCTTATTTCCTGTGGATTCTTTCCAGCTTGCTATTGTCATTTGTAATACTTGTTCTATAACTTTGTTACTTCAGCCAAAGCCTCAACAATGCTAAATAAACTAGGAAAAGTCTTTTCAGAGTGAAAGTTATCCTTTTAGAAAATGCATTATGCTACTACATTTAGTTTGTGATCCAATATAATCCCCTGAACATCCTATACTGGTGCCTAACCATTTATTTCCCTTTTTTTTTGTGCTTTTTTGTGCTCTCTTCATTTGTGACTGACACATCAGTGTAGTTGTACTTACATTTGCGTTTATCGAAAGTCATCTGAGTTCAAACCATGTCTTCAGCTTATTAAGGTAATTTTGATTGTATTCTCTGGATTCCTTGCACTCTGCCCCTGCAGATTTTACAGCCCTCTTACTCTTTCATGATGCAAGCCATTAATGAAGATACTAATGGGACAAAGGCAGACCTCTATGGCATGGGGGTGAACTCAAAGTTTGATGATGAATAGTTTAAAAGCATTCTTTGACTGTAGTTTTCAGATGTACACCTACTACATCTAATTCAAGTTTTTTAGTTTTCTGATGAGATTATTGCTCAGCAGTCATCAAAGTTCTAAATTTATTATATCTACATCTTTTCCCCTTATCTACTGTGCAGTTATTTTGGTTCAAGGAAAAAACTCCAGACTTATTCACAGAATAAAGTTTTGACAATTCCAGGTTGTCTGTTTCATATGACTAATTTTTCTTCAACCTATTTTCAGATTCATTGCATTTACATGTTTTCAAATACCTTCCAACATATTTTATGGAACTGTTCAGGTTCTCCTCCTATCTCATTACATGATTCTTAAAAGAAAGTTGCTACAATTTTTATTCTCTCAATTCTAAATTCCATGCGTTTGCAAAAGTTTGACATTAGTGTTTAAAATATTCTGGCTAGTTTCATTAATACTTTGGGTTGAAAGCTGCAAAACCAGCTTTCACATCTACAGAAACATCATGTTGACCTAATTTAGATTGTAAGTGGCCTCCAGTTGTCTTCCTATCCAAATCTCCACTCACGTCAGTTCCAAATTGTTTGCATCTTGTTCATGGCTTTGTTTGGTTAAGCTTTGATTATCTTCAAGTTTGGCCTATTCATATTTTGGACTACCCTGATAGTGAGATTTGCTTTCCTGAAATCCTCCTGAAAGAGGATTCTGTTGCCTCTCACTTTGTTGTGCATCTCTTAAAGAATCTGACTCCGTCTTTACTGCACTCTCCTGTGAGGTAGCTGCAGGCGCAGTCTCTTCTGCCTCTCCTCATGGCTGAAGAGGCCCAAATCTTTCAACTGCCACATGTTTCTGTTGTCTAATCCTCCTCACTGAACTCACCTGTAATGTCAAAGTCTTTCCTGTAGTGTGGTGCTCCAAGCTGGACACAACCCTCCAGATGTGGTGCCATGGTGCTGAGAGGAGGGGAATAATCACTTGCCTTGAACTGCTGGTTGTTCTCTTGCTAATTTAAACAAGGATGTACTTGATCTTTTGGATGAAGGGCACATTGCTCCATTTCTACCCTGATCTTGTTTTCCATACTATTAATATTTAGCTACCTGGATAAAGAGGATCTTTCAGTAGCCCACAGTCATTCATTAATATTATGCAATAATGAGTGGCTGATTATGTCTCATTAATATTATTTAGAAAGGAGACATTATCAACCACTCTATCTACCACTGACCATTACTTTCAAATTCCTCTTCTGATTCAAAACTCCACAAATAATACTTTGGTGCTCTAATGACCAGAAGCCATAAGATGCAAACTTCAGGGAAATTAAGTCACTTGGCTGTGAATTTCAAGTCTTCTTCCTTGGCTGTGAAGTTCAAGTCTTCTTCCTGCTTCAGTCCCAAGCGCCATGACATGTTGAACCCAGAGAAGCATTTGGTGAGTTCAAAACTCTTTACATTTCTCCTTTCTTAATTTATTTATTTTATCCCAACAAGTGATTCTTTGTTGACTTCTACTTTAATATGTACATAATTTATTGTTTTATTCATTCATTTCCTAACTAAAATGTCAGTTGTTCTTGACAGTTTCTGAAGTATCATCTGTAGCATGTAGCTTATACAAAATCTTATTGCTAATTTTCATCTAACAGGTAGCTGCTATGTATCTATCCTTCTGAGTATTTCCTATTTTCAGCAGACCTGTTTTTTTTTCTTTTTTCTTTCACTTTTTTTTTCTTTATGCTGCAAATGCAACTTCCACCTCTTTATTCTTCTCTCAAGTAATATTTGCTAAAATACAGTACATTACCATTTTCTTCTCATGCACCCTTTTCAGTATCATCATGTCCTGATTACCAGTCCTTTATTTCACACTTTTGTGATGAACAAAAGCATTGTATAGGACTGACTCTCACTGAACATGGGTCTTTTCTTAGTATCAAGTGCTCCTTAAGGATCTTTCAAACAACCTCCTACTTCTGTAAATTTTCAGGCCTGTTAACACTGAACCAGATTTTATTGCTCAGACACTGTCACTGAAAACAAACTATTCTTTTCATTTCTGGTGGACTTTTCTGTCTTGCTTTTGTTAGACATGAAAATAAACTCAGTGAGACTGCTCTATAAGTGTATCACTATAAATAAGAATGACAGAATCTTGACCTGTTAGTGACAATAAAACCTTTAGCAGATTAGCACCATGACAACACTGACGCCTGATTTGAGGGCAGATTTGTGTGCAGGAAGCCCAAAACTTTTGGATATTTATTCTCAGATGTGACAGGTTATGCCTGATATGTTGAAATCTCTGCTATCATCTCTTATTTACTTACTTGCCCTCAACTGTCTAGAATCTTCCACTCTACATTCTTTTGTTTTATTGTTAGGTCACTCTTGAGTCAGACATTTTCTTCTATCTTCATATGGCATTTACACCACAATATTTTGAAATGTGACTTGATTTCTAGGTGTTGTGCAATCTAAGATGTAAGTAAAAATGACTGGCTTGCTCCTTTCTCTCACGGAGTTTGAAAGATATACATTCTTCATCATATGTTATAACAAATAAATAGATTTTGAAAATGCATACAGCAAGGCAACAAACAATATTTTTGCATATTTTCTGAGAAAGATGTCAGACCTCGGGCTCATTTCCATGGGCATTTTTAGATTTCTTAGGTTTAATTAACTTCAACAAATCTAAGTTCTGCATTTACTAAACTGGCCTCTTGTGGAGGTTTATATTTATAGTACATAATGTTTTATATTTTAATATAGAGATAGCACAGAAGACCCCAAAATAATTAAATTACTCCTTCTTAAAATGTATTTAATTTTCCAGAGCAGGCAATTATAGTGGTTTTCTTCTACCCCTGGAATAAAAAATTATGTGAGCTTCATTTTCCATCCTATTAAATGTCTAAATGACAGTTCTCTGATGCTATCAAGCAGAATGTATTTCATCTGTCTTCCATGAAAAATACTTTTACTGAATGACAGGTCTCAGTCAGTCCTTTTCAATTTGTATTTGCAATCTGATCCTGTAATGAGTTATGACTGGGCAGTTATCTTGTGCAGCCCATGCATTTGATTTTCAGGATCAAAGATTAATGAGAGATAAGTGGGAATGATTCTTCTGTCTCACAGAAATTGCCAGTATTCCTCATGTTCCTTGACTGAAGGTGGTGAGCTTAGAATAGATGATTATATTTTAGGCAGATAAAATTTTGAATAGAATAGAATAGAATAGAATAGAATAGAATAGAATAGAATAGAATAGAATAGAATAGAATAGAATAGAAT
>JAWWLV010000088.1:135137680-135162985 GCA_035041135.1 Platyrinchus mystaceus
TCACCTAAAAAATCCATTGCGCAGGCTTGAAAGGTAAAAACACCTTTCCCAGATCTTCGTTTGCGAAGACTGGCCACCACCACCACTATTATGTAGTATAGTGCATTATATTTTTTCCTTGGTCAGTCATGCCCACTTCATTTAATACTTCTTTTCTCAAATCTGTTTTTTGTGACATCTTTCTCAGTGCAAATCTGAAGACATGAAATTTGGCCCTTCTAGCTTCCAGTCACTTAACCAGGGCCAGAATTTCTACCCCTCACTTCTATTACAAAGAAGGTTATTAAGGACAGAAAATTCAGGCTTTAAAGAAACTGAGCTGAAATATTATCTCCAGTTAAGGTGAGTATACCATGGTCTTAAGTTTATTATAACTTTAACTGTGAGTTTGAAGGAATTGTGCGAAGTATTGTGTGAGAAAGAAAGCTTCTAGATAACAAAATATTGACACATCTTCATTTCCCACTCATGTTTTGATTCTTCCTAGCAAGTCCCCTGGATCATTATCTGAAACTGTTGTTATCTGCTCAAAGGAATCTATCTCACCAGCAACAATAAGAAAATGATAAATTAAAGTTGGTAGGATCAGTTTGCTTCCTGGATAAAAGCTTGGTGAACAAAGGGTAGTGCTACAAAGTGGGTATAAGCCGGTGTTCTGCGTATGTGCGTGGGTTTTCGAAGGTAAATGAAGCATTATGCTGAAATTCAATAGCACAGAGGTAGGTCAGTGACCTACCTTCACAGACAGTGAGTACCAGAGAAAATGGATATTTTTAAATGAAATGATTTGATTAGTGAAGCAGTAACCTGTAGATAAATGGGGTACAAGAAAGCTGTATGAGACTTCTCAATTTGCAGGTATTTTTCGATACAAAGCCATCTTGCTACTCAATAATAATAATAAAAAAGATAAAAATGATTTTTTTAATTATCATAATACTTATTCTTTATTTTATTTTATTTTTAGTATAAGAGCATAGCGTTTGTGAAATTATGGAGCCAGGTGCATAGTTTTATAGGATTCAATGTATAAAATTATAAGGAAACTTCAAAAATATACAATCTGACCCACACTGTGGCCTCCCTTCCAATCATCACATCTGTTCACTGCAGTGCAAATGTTAACATGCACTTGCAAACGTTAACATGCACTTCAGGCACAAGAGCAGTACACAGATTTTATTCACTCAGCGCTTCTGTTGACTCCTATTGATCCCAAACTCAATGACATCAATGGAAAGAGTTGCACTTACTTCAAGGAACACTTGGTGTGCTCCTGAGCTGCCGGCTGCTGCCTTCCAAACAAGGTTGTTTGGTGCTGATAGAGGCCCACTAATCAAGGTTGTTTTCTGTACAGCTAAAGAGGGGGTTATGCCCCAGTGTCCTGGACTGAAGTGTGTGATCAGGCCAGAGAAAGGGTTGGAACATGTAAGCTGAAACATGAAAGGCAGAAAACGCCTCTTTCTGCTACCTGCCTCTTCATTTACACCAGCCAGAATCTGTAGTGGTAAACCACCTCTAGTAATGGATGTCAGTTCAGATATAAATGCATTTTGTCCTTCCACACATTTTTTGGGCCTTGAGACAATGCTTCTGCTCAAATACCTGAAGTTTGCCACATTTTATTTAGGGTACTACACAGACTCTGTAATTTCTGTGTGCCATGCCAAATACTGTGTAATTTGGACAGCCAAGAACTGTACATGTCGTTATCTCTTTGTCCTCCTGAACTACCTTGTTCTAGCTAATGTTGAAGACAAGATAATGAATCAGTCTGGGCTCCTGTGGATTCTAGTTACCTGTGTCCTAAGATTCTGCATGTCATGGTAAATCTTTGTGTCCTAGTCCTCAGGAAACTGAAACCCATCCCCACAGAACCATGTAGATGTCCCACTCACATTGGTGTTGGAAGAATTTAAGCACTAATGCATCTTTGTCAACCAAGCCATAAATTGATATGAACATTTTGTATCTCATTGAAGTCAGGAAACGGCACCATAAGAATTTAATTCTAATAAATGTTTCATGGCAATTTCACTTTCCCTGTGACATCAAGACAGTGAGGAGATGAAGCTAATCTTCTATAGACATTTTAACTTAAAATGCCAGCAGAGTTAAAACTGGATTCTTTATGGTGAGGTGCGAGTAATTACGGCAAAAAATTATGTACATGCTGTAGAGAACATTTCAGTAAATAACACATAAAAAGTAAACTGTAAAACCAGAATATACTACAGGCAATGAAACCAGTGTTGATTCAGGTAAAAATGTTTCATTAACCTCTAGGATCCTTCCATTAGGTCTTTCCTCCCACAGCTCTCAACTTTGGGCAATTTAGAGTCTGCTGAAAGCGATTTCAGGCTCTTTGTTACATTTCAAAAGTCAGCTTCAGATTTGTTCTCTACAGGGGGCTTCACAGAGATCTCAATAAGGCTCTTATCTGTACAAGCAACAACATGGAAAAAAAATAGCTTAACCATTTAAAAGTGTAGTGGAAACAAAAGGATACAGGTAAAGCAAGAATCTGATTGCTCCCTAAGGGTTAATGGATGTTTAGAACTGGCAAAAGGAGAAAAAAAAAAAAGAGTCCAAGTTTCCCCAGTCTTCTAAGTAGGACATTTCTGTCTGTGATATGATAAAATTATTAACCTATTAGAGTCTCTATTGACACGGATACTAATTTTCTAGTTGTACTAATGCTGTATTAGTAATAACGTTGGAGTCCTGAGTTGGTAAAAAAGTACCAGATATTTTATAAGGGACTTAAAACAATTGAATTGGGGATTATTTTTCTCTCACCCTTTAAATAGCTAAACAAAAAAGCTGAAAGCTTCTGAGAAAAGAAAACCCCACCATTTCAAAAAATTATCATGTGTTTTTAAAAAATATATATTATTAGCTATATTAATTTAAAATACATAAGAAGTTTTTCAGTTAACTCTTCTTGACTTTATCAGTGTTCCATGCTATACACAATAAAGAAAATGAAGGATAGACTTTAGCAGAGTCTTTGACTTATGTGTCTTTGGGAGAGGGAAATTATAACCTCATTCCTCTTCCTCCCTTCTTAATGCTTTGCGAGATTGACAGTTCAGTTGGGTCAAAATGTGTCAGGGATCATTCCGGCAGTTTAAGAGTACAGAGCAAACTTCAGTGCCTGGAGATGTTCCTTGACATGGTTTAATATAAGATAATAGATGTATCTTCTTGGGCTTTATTAAAATATCTTATTTTTCCTGTTTAATAAACATTCTTAGGTGAAGCATTAACTTCCCATGTGTTTATTAAGTAGCAAAGTACCATTCAATCAACAGGATTCTTGCAACATTGATTTCAATGGCATTTTGGATAATAATAATACTCCATGGAAAAGTATTGTATAATGTTTTCCACAAATAGGAGAATTGAATATCTGTTACTATGTTTTATGTAATAAGAATATAATTTTCTGATTAATTCTTAACATTTCAAAGTAAAGCTAATGATCTGTATGTTGGTATTTGCAGAATAGCAATGTTATACTGCTGTCCTGTGTGAGTATCTATGCTGCAGCACATGAAAAGGATGCCTTTGCTGGTTAGGAGAAAATAAGCTCTTTCTATAAGCAATTACACAGAAGCTAAAGGAAGACATTATCTGATTGAGTTCAACTGAAAAAAGTAGGTTTCTGTACTACTGGCAAGTATCTGTGATGACTGTGACCAGTAAGCACTTCTTTTTTTTTTTTTTTTAGTAGTATTCTTAGACACATGAGTCCTCCTAGACTAACCCTGTCGGGGTTTGAAAATTGTTAGCTATGTTTTGGTTATTGTGTGTTGGGGGTTTGAAAATTGTTAGCTATGTTTTGGTTATTGTGTGTTGTATGTATTCTGTTGTTCCTTATGTATGTGTATCGTGTGTTCCCATTGGTTCCCATGATCACTGTATCACCTCCTCACATTGGCTAGCTGAGTGGCTAAGCCCCTCCCTCCCTGCAGCCTTATAAACTGCGGGAACTTTGAATAAAGCTCTCTCTTCGCTGCTGGACCCCGGCGTGGTCCCATCTCTCCCGGTACCAGAGCCGCCGCCGCGCGTCTCCACCCCGAAGAGACGGGCGGCGGGGGAGACCCCAACCCTGAACCCATCCCCGAACCCCAACATAACCCCAACTAGACATTTACTGAAATGCAAGAACAGACACCAAGAGTGTGTTCTCTTGAAATTTCTTTTCTATGATGACAGGAAGCCTCTGAGCAAAAAGTAGGAGGGCACAGTAATTCAGTGGGGGTGATAGCGAAGCTTTCCACAGTACAATTTCACAAGGGTATCTAACTGGTGTTAGAAGCCTATAACTAGGAATGATAGTGCAAGAGCAAAAATAAGAAATAACTGTATCCTTTATAGTTATTTTCTAAATTTCCTCAGTGTAAGGACTGAAATTTCAGATCCTGATGTTAGCACTGTCACAGGAAACCAATATATTTACAAGGATTTGAAACCTGGTCCTTGCATGTTATAATTTTGCTCTATTTATTTATGTGCTAACATTAATACTGATCACTCAGACCAAGGCAGTTGAGTAGGAAAGGTAAAGTTTAAGAGTTTATTCTTTTTAAAAGGAATGAATATTATCTATTCATGCTGCCATAGCTCTGCTCACTGTCTTCTTGTTCAGTGAATAAAAAATCAAACACCTTAGTCACATTCTCCATTTTTCCATTTTTGTATTATAAAATAATAATTCTCACAGGTCTGTGCTCTGCACTCCTGCACTGTTGCAGTACCTGTGAGCCATAGTGATGGATGTTGGCATTGATAGTGCTGTTGTCTGCACAGTAAGAGCAGGAGGTGCTCCTACCACATACAGCATTGCTAGTGTATATATCGCAATGCTTAGGAATGTCTGTTGATGTTATAATATCTGCTAGCATGCCTTGTAGGAGAAAAAGATTTAGCCTTCAGAAGTTTTATGCTTTAAAAGTTGAATTCTTTTAGCGTACAAATGCCAAAAAGTGGCACCCAGAACAAGAATGATCAAGGGAAGTGTTTATAGAAGAAAATAAGCATAAAATAACTGAAGTTTTCACCTGCACTGCTTGGTTCTTGTTTTAACCACTAGCTAAAAAATCAGCCTAATTTAGGCAACCTCCAGCAGAGAAAAATAAAACCTGAGTTTAATGAGGTCACCCCAAAGACAGGTGACATAATGATGGTCACGTTTTTATTAATGTAGCTCGCCACATTTGTATTAATGTAGCTGTAGTACTGCTATTAGATAGTAAAAGCACTCCTGAGAGAGCTGAGTTTCCCTGGTGCTCAATTTTTCTTTGTGCTGAGGTTGCTACTCTCAGGTGCTGTTTAGGGAGCAGTTTGGATTAGATTTATTTCTCAAAAACTATTAGATTAAAAAGAAAATCTTATAATCTGTGCATATGTATTTTTCTCTTTCTGTTAAATTTACACATACTGTTCTGAGTACATCTCTTATATATAGCACCTAATTTTCTGAATTTATTTTCTGCCCTCTCATACAGAACTTTCAGTGAAATTTTTAACTCAGTACATGTTTATTAGCAGTAAAATGTGAGAATCCTTCTTGTTCCACAGCTCAAAATTGTTGCAATGTTAATGGACATGATAAAAATGGAAATAATGCTGCTTCCCAATACAATTCTGGCTTGCTTGTACCTGGTATAATACAGAGTGCTCCATAGGCTATTGTATTTTTACCTGTCAGGATCCTGTAGGAGCTCCTCTAGCATCTAAAGGACAATGGAAAGCAGAGTAATTAACACAGCTGCTCTGCGTAGGGACTCTAGAAGCACAGAACTCTTTCACACAACAAATTTACATAGTAGCCAATTAGGCCAATTTTTTTTTTTTTTTTACAACTCAAACCTTTGAGCATACTCAGTGAACATCATAATTTAGCACTGGAGATACTTTCCCTTCATATTCACAGTCAAGAATTTATTTCAGCTTGCACAAAAGAAAGTGTTTCTGTGTGAGAGTTAGAAGAGCCTGTGCTCCAAGCCACCAACTCTCCCGTACGTGGTGTGACTCTCAGTCCTGTTCAGCACTAAGGGTTGGCCTCAGTGATCCTTGTTGGTCCCTTCCAACTCAGCATATTCTGTGATTCTGTGACTTCAGTTACAATCTAAGCATTTGTAAGTGAAACTAGTCATCCACAGTACTGTAGTATTCTGGCACTCAGGTTGTTCCGGGATATCTCAGTGCCCAGGAATAGTTGCTAAATTAATAAATTAATTATGTCTTCAGTTAGCTACTGCATTATATAATTATGAATTTGTGAATTTTGGATTCCTCTGTCCCTTAATTTAAACATTTTACTTTTTTTCCCATGAGCAAAAAGATGAAAACTAATACCAAATCACAGAATAAAAACTATCCTATAAATGAAGTGAATGAACGTTAATTAGAACTTTTTTTCACAAAATATAATGCAGCATCTCCTTACATGAGACATGATGAGATTCAGAGTGTCTGCTGTGTTAGTTAAAATGAAACTTCACGCAAAGGATCTGACTTTTTTGAAGAAAGTGATGAGAAAAACTACCTCATATTCACTAAATACTCTCCTTCCAGAGTGAAATTTCCCTTGACAAATGCATGCATAAAGGAAGTATTTCAGCCTGAAAAGCTTCCCACCTAAGCTATGACATGATTGCTAGATGAGGTAGAGGAATGTTTAAGATGTGCCTGTCCACTAGCTGCTGCTACTGCTTATGGGTTTTTTTAGGTACTGTTTTATTTAAATTTTTTGTGTATAAAGTATATAGTATCCCACTAGGTCTTGCTTAATTTCTCTTCTTAAGTCTCAGGCAATTCAAACATGGAATGTCCTATTCAGAAGACCGTATAATATTGATGAGGGAGGACAGACTGGAAGTAGACTAGAGAAGAGGATTTATTAACTTAAGCCAGAGAAGAAACAGGAAAGCAAGACCTTAATTTTGCTATCTAATCATCAAAATATTCATCTTAAAAGGGGAAGCAGGCCACAGAGTCTGTGGGTTATTCTGTTGAGTTTTTTTGTTTGATTTGGTTTGGTTTTATTTTCTCTGGTCCTTTTTTTTGGATCACCATCATTGTAGGATTGATTAACTTTTGAGATTGTATGATTGATTAACATCTGTGATGAAGTTGATGTGACAGCAAAAGTTCTTTTTAACATTGTTAAAATGTATACTATTTTAATTTGTAATGTTTTATTTGCTATCATTTCTATTTTCTCATTCTTTAAGATATTATGAATTTCAGTATCTCAGCCTGATCTATGTTGACTATGTTTTCTATCTTTTTTTGATGCACAAATTTAATCAGGATATGCCCTTTCTAAGCCAATTTACTTTGGTAAACTATTTAATTTTGTATTTATGATTTATCATAGAATAAAATCCTGTGAGCCTTTTTTAAAGGTCTTTGGTTGGTTGTTTACTTGCTTGTTTTGTAGAGTCTTCTTCCCTACCTACACCCTGACACTACTCAGTCTGGGATCTGGAACATGTGTCTTAAAACACACCTCTAATGGATAAGTAAAATATCCAGATTACAAATATTTTTTAAGCTTTTAGCAGTCGTTCCAAGGGTTAAATAATATTATTGTTAAAAATGTGACAGCTTGTATTCAATTATCAGTTCTATGGACAACTTATATTATTTAATTAACCAATAACAACTTACATATTTTCCAGAACAAATTTAATTTTAAATGGGCACTACAAAGTCTTTTACAGACCCTCTGTAAGAATTCTGAAATAAATGCAAGAGATAAAGAAAGGGTTATTTGCCACGTAACCTTTTAATTTCATTCTTTATTTTATTTGCTTCTGTAAGCTGACCAAGACTTCTCTATATTTCTGTGAGTTTTACTATTCACCATTTGACATTGATATTTCCCTGTAACTCTGCAGAGAAAAATTCCTTCTCACTATGATTAAGTTCTTGCTGTGGAGTTGTGGAATGCCTTTTAAATAGTTTTCTGCTGTCGAAAAAAAACCTTTTACTTTCCACGTTTTACTCAGTGGAATGAAAAGAAAAGCAAAAAAATAATGACCAGATGGACAAAGTGACTTTAAATATTTTAGAATTCCAGAATTATTTGGTTTTGAAAGGAAGTTAAAGATCACATAGTTCAAGACCTCTGCCATAATCAGGGACATCTATTCTTAGATAAGGTTGCTCAAAGCCCTATGCAACCTGGCCTTGAACACTTTGAATGATTGGGCACCCACAGATTTTCTGGGCAACATGTTCCACTGTCTCACCAACCTCACTGTAAAAAATTTCTTCCTCATATCTAGTTCTTGTGGTTTAAGAATGGTACTTCCCAATTTAGTGTTCCCACTGAAACTCCAAACCATGTGCCTCTTTCTTGCTCCCCCATCTGCCATCCCTTCCCTTCTGCAGTGGGCTGGAGAGAACTGGAGGCACAAAAGGTGAAGATCATGGCTTGAGATAAGCACAAATTTATGGGAAACAGCAACGAAAGATGAAAAACAGTAACAGCAACAATACTAAGGGCAGAGGGTACAAGCAAAAAGAAATGTTATTGCTCACTATGGACCCCCCCAACAATCAACAATACTCAACTGCAGCCATGCCACCCCTACCAAGCTTTCCAGCTCAGCACCAGTGTCACCCTTCGGTTCCCGCCAGCTTGGAAACAGCATTACCCAAACCTCTCTGTTCCACTTCCATGCTTGCTCAGCTGAAAGGAACCCCTTCTCCTTGGAAGAGCCTCCCTTCCCTCCACCCCTGGCAATGACAAGAGGTTTAGAATAGCCTCTGTGTCCTGGCCATGCCGCATCCCAGCTACTGCAAAAACTAACGTTGTCCTGGCCAGAACCAGGACACTAGTCTAAACCTATCTTTCAATTTAAAACCATTGCCCCTTGTCCTGTCACTATAGACTCTGTGAAATAGTCTTTATCCTTTTTATAAACACCTATTACATAAAAATTCTTTCTTCATCTTTCCTATAAGGTCACTTTTATAAGCAATAAAGCCTCTCTTCTCTGGGCTGAATAACTCCAGCTCTTTCTTTATAGGAGAGGTGTTTAATCTCTGAATATTTCTGTGGCCCTTCTCTGGACCTGCCCTAATAATGACCTTCTTGTGCTGAGGATCCCAGAGCTGGATGCAGTACTCTTGTACTTGTGGCATGGGCTCTCACAAGAGCAGAGTAGAGGGTGAGAGTCTGCTGGTCACGCTATTCTTGATGCAGTCTGGGATAGGCCTGGCTTTCTGGGCTTCAATTGCACATTGCCAGCTCATGTTTAAGTTCTCATCCATCAAGATCAGATTTAAAATTCATTAACTCAAATGTAATCTTAAATTTGCCTTACAGATTTTTGGATTTATTTGTCTTTCTTTCCTTAGAGGGGAGGCTAAAAATGCTTGTGGCCAAGGAAGGGATCAGAAATTATGGTGAGTGTGAATTGCATGAGTGAATATATTCTTACTTAGACTGCTTTTTAAACTTCTTTTTAAACTTATTTTTAAATGATTACATTTTCTAACAGAGAAAACCTTGATCTGTAAAGAATTGGAGAGGAGGAGGTGTCTGATGCCAGTGCCACTTTAGGGACTGTGTGACACTACTTGTAGAAAAAAATAATTGCAAAACACTTTTATTTCTGTATATATAAGACGAAGCTGCATTTCAGGTAAATAATTTTGAGCCAGGAAGATTGTAACTCACAGACTGGGAAGAGAACCTTTGTATCTTTTTGTCATGCTTATTTTAAGTTAGGCCTATTGAATAAGAAACATGAAATCACAGATAGATGAGGATTTGCTGCTAAATACAGATAAAAAAAGCATGCATCTCATACAGAGAAGAGCTATTGCACTGAGATTGTGTAATACTCAAATAATGAGATTTTATCAGGTATCTCCAGATGTCTGAAACCCTTGTTAGACATCACTAATGTACGTCTCTCAGGCTTTCATTTTTGATTGGTATGTTTCTCTTATGTGCTTTAATCATGCACTCACACGTGTTAACTATAATAGCATTAGCAGGCTCGATTTTTTTCTTCTTTTTTAAGTAGGTAGATGTCTCATTTCAATGGCTGTATCATTGTACCTAATTAGCATACTGATAAATCAAGACTTACCACGTTTGAATTAATGTAGAAAGACATTTCACTCCTAAGTGCCATCAAAAGAGCTTACTAGTTAATTTTATCTTGTGAATGGTAACAATTGCATATTCTATTGCCAGTCCAGATATCCAGCTTTCTCTTCTGCTTCTCACCTCCTTTGATTTCACCTTCAGGCACATTCTAACACCTCTGCCTTGGTGTATCCAGAAAGAACATGCACCAAAGCTCTTATTCGCCTCAGGCATCTTGCATTCATCAGTGACTACAACTGTGCTGCTTCTTGACTCCACATATGCCTTTCAACAGTACCAACCATGGCTTATACACATCAACAGAAACAAAACTCATTCTGTCATTGCTCTCATGTTAAATCAGAAAGCTTTACAGAGCATCTTATGTTGAAATACCTCCTGGGCTAAATCAGAGGAATATTCTGGATTCACTCATGTCCTTATACGCACAATGCTGCTATGTTACTTCAAATATGAAATTATATCCCCCAGTACCTATACAATCTGGGGGATGAAGGAACTAAAAGCAGCCCTGAGGAGAAGGACTTGGGGGTACTGGTGGATGAAAGACTGGATGTGATCCAGCAATGTGCATTCACATCGCACAAAGCTGGCCATATCCTGGGCTGTATCAAAAGAAGTAGGGCCAGCAGGTTGAGGGAGGTGATTCTATCCCTCTACTCTGTGCTTGTGAGAGTCCACCTGGAGTGCTGTGCTCAGCTCTGAAGTTTTCAGTACAGAAAAAACATTTCAGCCTGTTGAAGTGGCTACAGAGGAGGGACATAAATGTGATCACAGGGCTGGAGCACCTCTTCAATAAGGAAAACTGAGAGACATGGGGTTGTTCAGCCTGGTGAAAATGCTCTGTAGAGACTTTATTGCAGCTTTTGAATACTTTAGGGTAGGTTATAAGAAAGATGGGGACAAACTTTTTATCAGGATCTGTTGAGCCAGGACAAGGGAGATGGTTTTAAACTGAAAGAGGGTAGATTTAGACTAGATATAAGGAAGAAATTTTTTTACAATGAGGGTGGTGAAAAACTGGAACAAGTTGACCAAAGTAGAGGTAGATGCCCTATCCCTGTACACAGTCAAGGTCATGTTGACTGGAGCAACCTGACTGAGTTGAAGATATCCCTGCTCATTGCAGGAGGGTTGGCCTAGATGACCTTAAAGTATTTTCTAAGCCAAACTATTGTGTGGTTCTATGATTTTATGATAACACTAGTTGATAATTAAGCTGTATTAATAGCTGTTATCCTTGCTATACAATGCCAGTGTTTGTACTCTGTTTCCACAATGAAAATTTAACATTCCATTCAAATTTTAAAAAGTGATGTAAAAACATCCTGTTATTATTTCCCAATTGTCACACATTAATCCTACAAGATGCGTATTTATAGTATCTCACTAAGAACAGTTCCACAAATGCATTCAAGTATAGTCTCTTTGATTGACTTTGGGCTGTGGAAGAGGTTCTAAATGCATTTCTCATAGAAAGGTACAGATGGGGAAAAAAAAACAAACCAGAAAAAAGGGACTTGTGCTTGAGCCTAAAACTATTTATCGGGACTGTTAAATGTACTGCTGAAAACGTTTCCCTACAGTAGTAGAAAATGTCACTGTCAACAACGAATTATGTGACCTACCTGTTCTATAGAAAAGCTGCCTACAGTGTACATGACCATGTGATGCATTCTGGTGGCTTGATTTCATTGTTGTGAAACAGGTTTTTTAAAACTTACGTCAGAGGATAACATTTGACTAATATCTGGCCAGAGTAAGTTTATTAATTCATCATGTAAACAAGGAGATATTTTGGAAGCTATCAAATAACAACCAAGCAGATAGATATGTGCTTAGGTATTTTACATAGCAGTAAATAACTGTGTGTTTCTAAGGGAATTGAAAGACTTTCAAAGAACTTCACACTAAGTAGGACAAAATATTCCCAAACATTTCAACCAAAATTTATAATATTACTTTGTTGAGGTATGTTATGATGCGCTATATTTTTTTATGTAATTACCTTTCATATTTCAGCAAATCAAAATAAAATAATACATAGAACAAAAAAACCAAACAAATAAAAACTAAATAAAAATTTGAATTCTTTCTCAGCATTTCTGCTGGTTAAAGAAATAATCTCTAAGAAATACTTTGATTTTCTAGGTCCATAATTCTGATAATATTTTGATCAGCTTTAATCTGTAGCTGTTTGCTTCTTGAAAAACTGAACTATAGAAAGTTATATGTTTTCTAACAATATTAAAAGTAAAAATATTTAACTTCTAAAAGGGAACTGACTTGCTTTTGAACTGTTAAAAATGTGTTTGTTGATGGGTCATATTTTATCAACTTAAGACTGATTTATAGCTAGATCACAATGAACACTAAGATAGTACATAAGTTGATTATTTATGAATGTCATACAGAGTCAGTGTAAATAAAACACATCAGTAGCTTCCCTATGGGTTTTAAAACAACATGTATTATTCACATGTTATAGCAACATAGCAAGGTAGATGGCTAGATCTAAATAAAGCTAAATCAGGACCTCTTTAGAGAACTATAACATTTTGTTCAGACAAAAAAAATCTAGCTTTGCATGATAATTTTGCTCTAGATTTTGAATGGTCAGTATTCATATCTTTTGTTGGGAAAAAAAATTACTTTAACATTGTGAGGGTGAAATTTTGCACATTATCCATATTTGTAGTGAACTATCTGGGCTGGGTTTTGATTATTTTATCTTCTACTGGTTAAAAAATCCCTCTGGCATGCAACCAGTAGCTGCACAAAAATTTTAGATTAAACATGAATAATGATGGGAAAACTTGTCACTTTCCTACTTCCTTCCACTGAAGACATTTGGCCACAAATTGTTAATACACTTTGCAACCCTAGCAGCACTGTTGATTCCTTGCCACTTCTTGTTACCTACTGGTGAAGAGCCAGAAACAAAGCAGACCATTTTTGAAATCAAGAGACTTACTGAACTCATGACAGATCTGTCCTTTAGTTGGTACTTTTAATTTCTATCCAGAGCACAATAATTTCATGTGTGTCAGTAAACCTGTGCTGATTTTAATTCAACCAACATTTTTCGCCTTTTACTGAACTCACCAGCATACATGTCCAACTAAAGCCCCAAAACTCAATTTTTTCTGCCAGTAATGTATGAAATAGTGTGTAAATTTAAATGTTGTTTTCTTCATTTTCAGTCTCACACCTGACTCTCCTAAGTTGTTGAAATAATTGCCATGCTGTGGGACTGAGATCTCATTTGGCTTTTTGTAATGACACTGCTGTCCATCTTAAGAAGAGCAGCTTTCACAGACTTAAACTTCCCAATAATATTATTTGCTGTTCACAGACTTTTATCATATAGAACAAATGGAGAACAAGGCTCCATTTGGCAAGCACAAAGGAAATTAGGGGAGTCCCTGTCCCAAGAGTGTATTGTTGTTGAACTTGGCACTGTTATGTTTACGGCTGGACTTAACTATCTGAAAGGCCTTTTCAAAACTTAATGATTTATTGTCTAAACAATGAAACAAATACAAAGATGGAGAATGATATAAAACATAAAAAAACCATAAAATGAGTGATATCCTAATAATGTCATATTAGTTCCTCAAGGTATTTTGCTGAGGGAATGGAGAAAGAAGGAAATAAGAAGTAAATATTTCAGATGGAGAAAAAGAGGTAAGAAGAGACAGATCGTGAAGTATGGGAGAGAAGGCAGACACAAATAAAGTTAATCTGACAAGTTAATGATAGAGAAAGTTTAGAAAAAGAAGAAAGTCTGGAAAGCCTGGAAGGTAGCAGTGAATTAAACAAGATATATAACTTTTAATGTAAAACCTATAAAAAACTGTTGTGTTACTGGTGGGAACAGAAATAGTCCCATGGTACTCTAAGACTACTGTGATAACTGTGCCTGCTAATTACTCTGAAGAGTGTTCTGCAGTTGTCAGATCAAGTTGTCAGACCTGTGTGGTCGCATCATCTGATAATGTTTGGGAAAAGGCTGTACTATGGACAATTGTCACAGGGTCATTCACTTGCTACAAAATGGGTTAAAATGACCATGTTGTACTACGTACACCTTAGAATCATGATCTTCTTGCTTATCCTAGTGTTGAGGTCATGAATGGTTGTCTTATTCAGATCGTGTCTTACTGCTCTTCTTCCTAGATATTGGCCAGGATCATGACCATGCCAGTCTTTGGTAGTGTCAAGTGCAAGAAAACACTCAGCAAGACCCAGGCTTAGCTCTCCCCAGATGCTCTGGGGACAGTTATGTTAGGAAAGACATGGAGGCCCCTTGATAGTATAACATAGTAGCTTCAAGAAAATCCCAGAGAGCTTAGATGAGTTAATAAAGCCCTCCAATCAAATTCTACAGAGGATTTCAACATAAAAAGCAGGAGAAACGGGAACTAACCAATGCTGATAGGGGATCAAGTGAAAGGCAGAACATTTTCCTGCTGTTGTAGCCTGTTATGAACAGTTAGTAGTTCAAGTAGACCAAATATTTGCCATTCAAGTATTCCTCTGGCAAGTGGATGGTCAGTTGTGGCTTACAGAGGAGCTATGTGGTACTATTCCACGTGCATCTTAATCTAAAAGTTGGCCGCTGTAGAATGATCTGAGAGATGCTTCAACAAGCATCAGATGAGAACTGTCCTGAATACCTCTGTATAGGAAAGCACATTAGAAGAGAGAGCTCCCATAAGGGGGTGGGTTGATCCTAACAGAATGTCAGATCCCCACCAAGCCACTGTATTACTCCCCTCCTCAACCAGACAGGGGAAGTAAACATGACAAAAAGCTTGTGAGTCAAGATAAGGACAGGGAGATCTCTCAATTACCATCATGGGCAGAACAGATTTGACTTGAGGAAATTATTTTCATTTATCGAAAGTCAAATCAGAGTAGGATAATAAATAAGAAAAAATCTTAAAATATCTTCTCCCATCCTCTTCCTTCTTCCTGGGCTCAACTTAATTCGTGACTTCTCTACCTCCTCCCACTGAGCAGCACAGCGGAATTGAGTTACCCAGACATATACAACATTAATTATTTTTGTTTTCCTCTAATTTTAGGTGTGTCTGCTATCATATATAGATCTGGGCCACACCAGATCTTTTTACTGTTTCTTCTTTATTGCTACTTCAAAAAGCTGTGAAAACTGTGGTTGTTCTTTCAGTTGTTGACCAGGTCATTGGTTTGTTAATTACTCTGACACATTCTTTTGAGAGTGTAATAAGACAAGATAGAGGTAAAGAGAGCTTGTTAACCCAGCAGAGGTGATCCAACAGCACATGACACAACCTGCATGTTGTGAGAAAAATAAGAACTGAAATGATGGTGGAAAAAACTGAGTATAGAAGCAGTTGTGTCTGTTCTGTTCACCAAGGCTCTTTGCCAATGATTCAGTGCTGCTGCAGGGCTTCTGACAGCTCAGTTTTGATGAAAGTTGGTGCCAAGTACTGAAAGGTTGGTATATTGCATTGTAGTATTGAAAGAATTTGATTCTGTGAAGTTTGTAAGAAACCTATCAATCTGTTGAATATTCAAAAGTGTAGGAGGAATCTATGTTGAGACCATTTTGATGTTTGTCATTCCCTGAGCAGCAGAACTATTGCAATCCTGTAGTTTACAGATTTTTTTGTCTTTATATTTATACCCCAGCATGGTTCCTATTACTGGTGTTTCCTGTTTCTTAACTGTTACTCTCTTAACAGTTTATAAACTCCTCCTCATATTTCTTCTCAAACCTATTCCTGAGTAACAGATTATTAAGTTCTCACTACAGAGTTCTGCTTGTCAAGAACAGCAAAAAACATCCCTCTATTCCAATCAAAAGAAAGCACCTATTGTGGGCAATTATCTGCTTTTTCAGAAATCTCTTGTTATAAGATGACTGGAGACAGACACACCTATTTCTCTTTAGTGAGAAGCCTGTTTCTCTTTATTGACTATAAAGGGACTCTAGGCCACCATCGTAGGTTTCAATGTACAATTTCAAATGTTTAAATTTGGTGACATGAAACACACTGTGAGTTGAGATGTACATCTTGTTTGCTAATTGCATTTTTTTTCATTAATTTTGAACATCTCACTGTCCCTGGTGGGGATTCTTTGGTGTGCAGCAAAGCAAGCAGCCATCTGATTTCCTAGAAGCTGCTGTGGACCTGTTTATGACTGAGCTTATGAGGTGCAGCTTGACCACCTAGGCACAGGTTTTTAAGGAGATGAGAGAAGTGATCAAGGGTTTCAGTTCTGTCAGATAACTTTTTTATAGTTTGGAATAATAGCTATGATAAATTTAACAGAGTCCCTTTAACACAGAAATAAAAAAAAAAAAATGAAATAAATATTTCTTAATGGGATTTTGAAATTAAAAGCATAGAAATATCACAGTGTGTGGAAGGATGCCGCAAACTATACGAAAAAAATGAAAAATTACCGTCTATTGCAGATGAATAACCACTAATGAAGGGACTGTAGGTAATACTTCTATTTGACTGGATGAATAAGGTGGTAGAAGTCTAGTTGCCAGATATAATTTTGCCTGACACTTGTATTTTGTTATAAAATCACCACTGTGGAGACTAGCTCCCTGTCTGCCAGCCAGATTTTTTTAAAATTAAATTGAAGTGACTGACTCTTTTACAAATAGCTGTAGGCTGCATTTCTACTTCCTTCTAAAGGACTAAGAAGTAGAGCACTACCATGGCAAAACTGCAGACTGATTGCACTTGCAAAGCAGTTGCTAGATTTTCATTTGTGTTTGCCATTCTTTCTTAAGTGAGTTGAAAGAGTTCATGTGAATTTCAACTTCATTTGGTACTATAGTTTAGCTGAAAATGCTGGCTGGAATGAGTAACATTTCATAACTTTTCAATATTTAAATTAGGTAACCACTTTTCCCCCCTGCATTTTTGACCTGGAGATCAAAGAGCAACAGCTTACAGATAGCAGCAAGTCATCTACATCTCCATTAATGTGAAGTAAAGTGAAGTGAAGGAAGATGTGTGCTCATTAGGTCTATTACCATTATTGACAATGAATTCTAATGCACCTATGATCAAATATATTATAAGATTTTTTTTCTAATTTGGGCTCCAGTTGTAATGTCCTCCCTTATTAACTCTGGTATTGATCCAAAGTCCACTGCAGTAATAAGTTGAGTATTTTCTTTGGAATGATACATATATATTGACTACTATGGCTCCACTGACTTCCCTGAAGCCAGGATGACTGATCCGGCAGTGGATGTGTCCATTGACTTTCACAGGCATTGATAAGGGACAGACTTTGCTGCTGATAATAAGCAGGTGGCCTCATGTAGAAAATATTAACTATGAGATTGCATGTTGGCACTTAGTGATTCAAAATGCTCCCAGTCTTTTCTCTGTCTCAACTATTTCAGATTTCAGATATTGTTAAGAATCTTTTCACAACCTCTTTACATCAGAACAGGCCTGATAAAAGTGTAAAAATACCCAACTCTATCCATAAATTCAGAATAACTCTTAGCAAGCAGATGATCTAATCTACATGAATTGCTGTGCAATTCAATTTCTGCTTAAAGCTCTTCCTTCTGCAATGTATAAAATTATCATGAATTATGAATTTATTACTCCACAGTATATCAATTATAGAAAAAAATGCTTAGCATATTATCAATAAATATTCTGGTTATATTTATTTAGCTCACAATCTTATCTTGTTCTTGGATTGTTTCTAAGGGTGAATGACTAAGTACTGATAAATACTTACCTCACCTCCAATCCCTGAAACCTCAAAACTAATTCTGTGTAGCAAGAGAATCTGAATATAGCTCATGTGGTTGACTGTTGGCATTGCAGGAAGAATATTGCCCCTCTCCCAACAGAAATCACACTTTCTGGAAAATAATGTGTCTGCATTGAATAAACAATATGTTTTCTAAAGAAAATCTCTGGAGAAAAATTGTGCTTGGCTTTTTAAAGTACCAATAATAAAAAAAAAAGGTGTATAAAAGAAAAGAAATAGATGCAATAAATAACCAAAATAATGCATTTGGTAGAGTTTGCTATCTTGGACAAAATTCAATTTAAATGACATCTAAATAGGCTCTTACGGGATAAGTACTGCAAAATCACACTACAGAATTTCCCAAATAGGAAAGATAGGGACCGCTGCAGGGATGGTAGAAGGTATCTCATTAATCAAAGAGTGACAATAAATAAGGGAAAAAAAAAGAGATGTTGTTGGGCTTGACAATGTAATCATCATTAGCAACAGAAAAAAGATTAGAAGCAGAAAGACTCAAATTAATAGCTTTTGGAGATAACATAATCCAGGATACAGAGGGGAGATGCCTAGGAACTGTAGTGTCCGGAAAATCCCTGAAACTATGGGGACCATAAAGTTAGGAAAGGTCCAAAGAACAGCAATCTTTATAGTAAGAGAAAAGGTATTAGAACCTTCTAAAAATTTCCTTTCTTTGTGACTTTTGGTATGTATTGCAATATATGCACATAATGCAGTATTTCAAGACACACAATTACCATCAAATACAGATGGACACGAGAATGGTCAGTGGTTGGCAGTAGCAGCAGTGAGGAACTAGTTTATGAGAAAGGTTAAGTGCTACAGCTTAGTGTGCTAAGTGCCATAGCAAAGAGTAGGTAGCAGAGAACGAGTTAGCAGACTGCTACTGAAGGGTGTAGTCACAGGAGCACAGTCATATTTTATAGCCTAATAAAAAGAGGAGTGAGAAGAAGGAGAAGAAGGACGAAATTATGAAAGAAAAAAATCAAAGAAGAGTTCTTGACAGATTTATTTTCTTTGGGAATGATCTCACAGAAGAAGCAATAGAAACTCTATAACAAGGAAAATTTAAATGAAAGTGGAAAAAATGCTAGTGTATAGACCATGGAGAACAGTCTGGAAAAGAAATAGATTGAATGGTTTAAGAGTCACATCATTCATGTTTGTATTCTAAATTACACTGACATAAATAAGTGACTGCTCTGTGTCAGTCTGCAAAATTACCTCTGTAAAACAAGCTAATCAGGATCTATTTACAGAATCTATTCTAATTTGAATTAAAGTGGTTTTGTTAAGATCTCAACAGCTATCTATTACCTTCTGTGTTTTTGTCATAAAAACAACTCTAAAATCCTGGAGCAGAAACATATAAAACCCCAAAATTCTCTGTTTCTGTACATAAAATATTCTCACCTTTCCACTGTGACAGATATTCTGTACACAGTTTTTTGGAGATAGAATGTCTGATCAGTGAAAAAATTTACTCAGGGTTTACAAAAATCTATACTGTGACTGTTTAGATGAAATTTTCTTCATCACTTTTCCACAACAGTCATAGAGTTGTCATGTGCAAGGCATCTGATTGTGAGTCACAAAGATGTACTTTGAAAAATAAAAATATGGTTTTGAAAGAGGATTGGCAGAGCCATCAAATCCATTCCACTTCCAATAATTGCAAACAATTGTAGAAAAGATATTTTACTCAAGAAAATGCACAAAACATCTGTCCCATGCTCCCTACTTACTACTCACTAAATACTTCCCAAAACTCTATGATAGACTTTTGTTTTATGCAATGCCTGGATAGGCAAAGAAAGTGATGGTAATGGAAAAGGGAACAGCAGGGCATGCTCAGTGCAATGCAGTAACTGAGGTTCCATTAGACTCATGTGAGGAGAGTACAGGTAAGTTCACTTTGTATCTTGAAGTTTTCTTTGATAACAAAAATGGCAGATAGTGACAGTAAGGACTGGAATGTATTTACTTTAACTAGGAGTGCCATCTCTTTCTTTCACAGTTCCTTTCACATATTTTCATATTTCAAAAAGCAATGCTGTATCTTCCTTTTAGATAGCAAACTGAACTACCCAGATTCACATGCAGCAGTTCAAAAGTATTGCCAGGAAAAAATTAGGTCTCTTGGATTAGTTTTCTAGCACTGTAAATTTGTGTATTCCAACAGAGACAGAAAAGGTGTAATGGAGTTGCAGTAACTTACATTAAGTAAGGATCAGCTTCAAGTCTGGCAGTCCCTTGCCCTGTGCACTGGCACATGTTGACTCACAGTGACAGCTCTCCTACTCTCCCCAGTGTGTGTAGTCTCAAAGGAAGCATGTAAAAAACATATGCTAGGACTGTCTGCTATATTTGTTTTGCAGACAGTGAACTGTAGTCTTTGGGGCTGCCAATACTTTTATAGCATCAAAATTTTCAACAGCAAGTCCCTCCTGCTCCATCTTCTCCTGCCACTTCACTCCTCACTACTCCTTAACTTGGAAAGGCAAGTATTTTGTTTTTCTCCTTCTAGATATCTGGAATGGTTGCACAGACACAGTCACAATGCCATGTCCTGTGTGGCTGCAAATGGATCTTTACTTATGTGGCAGAATAAAGGAGGAAATACCTGGAGAAAATTCTATTCCCTTTAGTATTTTAAAAAAAGAATTGAGATACTACACAGCAGCCAGAATGTTGTGGCATGTTTGTTAACTGGCTGAAATTTTCAAAATAGATATTGCTCTTGAAAACATACCTGTAATGAATGTTTAAACATTTGTTAAGTAGGAAGGCAGATGTTAATTGGTTATGAAAAATACTTAACAACATCTCTGGGGCTGTGCTTGACTGTTGCTTGAAGAAATATAGACCAACATGCTTTTCTTGCTGCAGGTATTTATGACACAAGGTTCTTAAGCAGTCTAGGTAGCAAATAAAACTTATCATTCACTGTTATGTCACCTTCTAACAACATTAAATCTTTCTGGAGACATTTATTTTTAGGTTCTAGAGGATCCCTTAATAAAACATTAAAAAACCCCATGCAATTGTATTTTCAGAATAAAATGATGCCTTTTTTGTAATGATGGGTCTATAATAATTCAAAACAGTAATAATAAAAAATATAAACGATGGTACAGAAGAGAGTGGACAAAACTGTATCTCCCAGCTAATCACTTCTTGAGATATGGTTTAATTTTACTAGAGTTCTTGACATTGAAATAGTTTGCATACTCCAGGGTATGATCTCTATCAAGCATTTTTATGTTAGTAAAATAGAAATATTTCAAATTAGAACTATGTGACTCTTTTTACTATCACAACCTTTCCATTATAGTTATCTACTGTAAATCCTGAAAGTGAATTGTGCTACTTTAGGAAAACAATTTATCCATGGATAATGTCCCATCAGGCACAACTGGTTGGCAGCTCTTACACTATTATTTCAAGGACAGCAAGTTACCTTATTCCTGATGTGAATGGCATCCTGCCAGGTACTGTCTGAGACTGAAAAACTACAAATTGGTGTACTGTTTTCTTTAACTCTCTATTCAGACCTGTTTAGGAAGAGATGTGGACAGCAGGCACAGCAGGAATGTGAGAGTGCAGGAGTGAGCATCTGAGTGAACATGGGGTTCATCTCAGCAGAAATCTGGTGGGACTCAGTGACACAAGGGTTAAGAAAATGGGGCATGAAACCACTTAGACTGATTAATTGGGTCTATAATCATCAAATAATTGCTAAGTGATAGTTGTCCCTTGACTTACGTGAAAGAATCTGTTGGACTTGGTAACATTTTTCATTTACAAGTAACTACCTGGAAAATTAAAAGCAATAGTAGAATAGATGGGATAATAATAAAATGGTTTTGGAGAGTGACCTAATTTTCAGAATTGGGTTAACACAAATCTCCTTTAGGGTGAGTGGCTTTAAGGTGTTGATACTTGGGGAAAGGAAAAAACGTACTGTAGAAGGAACTCAGCAAGCCAGTTTCCATGACTGCTATCTTACACAACCATAATTTTTAGACTTTCTTAAATTGAATAGTACTAAATTAAATATATGGTTTAAAAAAGTCTTACTTTTAATTACCAAATTAATGAATGGACATAACCTATGTATCTTTTTCAGCATGGTAGGTCATGAAGGAATAGAAAAAAAAAAGGAAAAAAAAAAAAAGCAGGGGGAGAGGAATCATATATACATCAGGGTCCTTTAAACAGTCCTCAGACATTCTATTTTTATTGCAAACCATCTTCTGCCTATGGTATAGTGCAGTAGAGGTGGATTAGAGGGCACAAATCAATCTCTGCCTGAAATGTTAGAACACTGCTTCTGCTAGACAACACATATAACTTTTCAAGGAGACTAGATCTGTGTCTTGCTCCCATTTTCAATGGCTACTGAACATGAAAAGCTAGGCTGTCTGACCCCAAAACAAGAAAAGTTTATTCTTTTCCTGCTTGTGACATTTATAACTTATATATTAAAAAATCCATCAAAATAACTCTACAGAATAGTTTGCTGTCATGGAGATTTAATGGGTTATTCTGGTGTGGACAGCTAAATACCAGGGTTTATCTTAGGATCTGCTGGTAGCTGAGAACCTGTGACAGAAGTTTCTCTAATCATGGCACCAATTCAAACAAACAATTCCAAAATGTATGCAAAATATGTTCTGCTTTGTCATCCCCAATGACCAGCAGTCCAGCTTTTGTAAACATATCTCTATTGTCTTGGAACATAATGGTAAAAAACCCTGAAACAATGCAACTCTTCACTAACTGTATTTTTCAAGTTTAAATTCTATTTCTGTTGTTCCATAAGCTCAAATAACTTCTATCATATTTTAAAAATCCGGCATATTGGCCAGTTTGCTAGTCTTAGAATCAAAAGTCAATTTATATGGAATAATTTGTTCAATTTGTTGACCATTAATTAATAAAAGGATAAACTGTCAGAAAAATCCTCATGTATATATGTATAAATGCACTCATAATTGTATTGTGAAATACTATCACTTTATACAATTAAATTCATGGGGGAAAACATATCTAGGATATTGGAATATCTCTAAATAGCAACCTGTTAAAAACACAGTCTGTTCGAGTATCATATTTCTGTAGTGAATTTAAATTCATTCACCAGAAGGTGCCAGTCTTGGTCCATAAACCCAAGAATCTAGTAACTGCATTTCAGTAAATCCTATTACAAGGGTTTCAGTGGAAACTAAAAGCACAGAGTTCTGGTGTCAAAGAAGGCAGAAGCTAATGAACTCTGAAGGTAGAACACAAACCAAATTCCAGACCAAACATAATACTCCATAACAAATGCATGAAAGATATTAATCATTCTTTACTGATTTTTGCACTGATGTAAAAATAATATGGTTCACATGAAGGAACTGACAGGGGAAATGGCAGCTTGTACAGTTACAGAAGGCATTTCTTGCTGCAGTCTATGTGCATTTGCTTTTCATTTTTATGTTTTAATTAATGTGCAGCAGGTATGGATCATTTAGACTGTGAAGTACTGAGTTTTAATTGTTGAAATTGATTTTATTTTTTGAACATGTAAGCAGAGATACATATCCAACTATTCATAGCAATATGTGTCGAGTTTTCTTCCAAATGCTATAGATCCTCCTCGTATTTTACATAAGATAAAAGAATAAGCCTAAAGCCTGGAAGGTCATAATGTGGCACTTCTGCATACTATTGTTATAAAAGTACATGCAAATTTACAGTATTTATAACATTTTATAGTGGTATAGCTTTGAGAGCAATTGTTTACTTTGCCACTAGCTTTCTTGCTTTTGCAGGACTCAGACTTCTTCCTTGTTCAAAAATTCTTTCCTTTCCATAAGAGAGCAGTCTGCTTGAAGCAAGGCTGTTCCTTGGCCAGCTACTTCAGTCTAAGTGCTCTGCTACCTTAGTGAAGCATGTAGTGATAATACTTAGATACACAGATAGATGCCTGAAATTTCCCATGGTTTGGAGTCTATCACACAGGCTGTCATAGAGTCTGACAAAGTCTGAGAGTTGCAACATGAAGTAACAGCTTCATCCTGAATTTATGCCAGTAATTAGACAATCACAGCTACCACATGTCATTTACCTGATAAAGAAACAGGAAAACAAGGAGCAGTGAAGAAAAAAAATACATTCAGCCTGTTTTCCCAGAAACATTGAATAAACCATGACAAAATGGATCCATTTCTAGCAGTTAACAAAATAAGATGCTGTGAAAATAGCTTGTAAATATTAAAAAAACCCCAAACTTTAAATACACACCTGAATGCTCAAGAGCAGAAGCTATAGAAGTTCGGCTGGAAAAGTAGTTTAATTTGAGAACAGAATGATGTTGAAAGAAACATATTTCCCCCCAGACTTTCATAAAATCAAGTGTTTAAATACTTTCCTGGATAAACATCTTAGGTCAGGTTATTTCACAACTTTGATACGAGACATCTAAAGAGCAGCAGGTGGCACTTTGCTTTGTTAGTGCTGAACTGTTGACCTCAGCATGTTGTTAGGGGACATAAAATGACTGGAGGGGATCTCTTAAATAAGATGCAAAACCTGAAGTCCTCAGCAATCAGATTTCTGAAAGGATCTTAAGAATGGCATAAACAAATTAATTCCTGATATTTTCCCTTGATTTCCTGTGCAAATGCACAGTTGCATCAGTGCAAAACCCTGGATCAGTTTGTTAGTTTACGCCAATTACTTCTGATTAATATCTGATGGTAAAATTTAGTTAAACTTGACAGAGCAGGAGACATCTCAAAATCCCAGGACATTTCATGTTAGTAGGTGTCTAGGTAAGGAATAGAGATCCCATCAACATGCGAACAAAGCCAAAGTACAGGGAAAAACATGTATGTCTTGCTAGGCACCAGAGAATCAACTTTTCAGGCAAGAGTTTTTTCCTACATGGTTGCTCCACAGTCAATAATGCATGTCTTCTCACTGGAGCTTTTCCTCTTGTTGAGGTAGTCATAATGGTTCTTTCCTCTGCAGAATCTTTGATGTCTAATAAGAAGAGACTTTCAACAGCAGCCTTATTAAAATTCACTTGCAAAATAAATCAACCATGAAACACAAATCCATAGGAACCTTAGCTTCATTAATTCCACTTCCAAGAGAACTATTTGTTTGCTTACCATGATTTCCCTACAGTTTCCCTGAAACTGCACATCTTTTTTTTCCCCTACTTCTGGAAGCTTTTGTACATTTTGAAACAGGGAACCAGACCCAAGAGAGTTAACTAAGAAATCTGGGTTTGGTGATAAGATACAAACATACAAAACTACCCATGATGTTCTGTTCTACTAACTGGACCAAAGCTTAGAAAG
>JAWWLV010000088.1:135172640-135190343 GCA_035041135.1 Platyrinchus mystaceus
GCACCTGGTGTGAGTCTTGGGGATTGTCCTGTGCAGGGCTGAGAGTTGGACTCAATGATCTTTGTGGGCCCCTTCCATCTCAGCACATTCTGTGATTCTTTGATGTCTGGACATCTGCCCACCAATGGGACTTAGTGAACAAATTCCTCTTTAAGCTTTGTTTCTGCACCCTGCTTTCACTTTACTTAGTGAACTTTATCTCAACCCATGGTGTTTTTTCATGTTATTTTCTCCCCCTGTTCTGTTGATGAGAGAAATGAGAGAGCAGCTGGGTAGCAGTCTGATAGGCAGCCAAGGTCAAGCTTTCTTTCCACTTGGAAAGAAAGAGTTTTCTGAGAAGATAACCCCTGGATGTAACAAAGTCTGTCAAATATATGAACTCAATGTATTTATTCTGAAATCTTCCCATGTGTTCTATGCAAAATTTGCCCCATGGATATCAATAACCCTTTGCACTGTGTCAGAATAGAATACCAAATTCCAAATAAAAGAAATATAAAACAAAGCTAGAGAGTTGCAAGCTTCTTGTCTCAAGAAGTAAAATCTAATTTTTGCACAAATTAGAAACAGGGAATTTCACTGGAGATTTCAACAGATAAATCTGCTCAGAGCCAATTATTAAAATAAATCAAAATAAGCTGGATTTTGATCACATCATGGTTAAGCAAAATAAAGAAATTCACTGGCATTGAAATTTCATGGGATTTATACTGAACATGCAAGGAGATACAAAGAGCACTGCATGAGATTAATTTTATGATCTTTGCAAGTGTTGATTTAATTTTAAAGCAAAACCAATCTGGGATAAATCTGTCTCTAACTAATAAGATTGCAAAAATAATCGTTATGGGTATCTATGCTTTAAATTAAAGAACCACATCAGGTTTTGGTTCAGATTTTCAATTTAAAAGAGACAAATGGTATTTTTTTTAAAGAGATAAATCTATATAAACATAATATTTTTTTTGTGCAACCTGGTTAAACCATGACTTTTAGCAGTACTGCAAAAGCTATTTTTTGTTCAATAAGAGGAATAATTGGAATCAGGTTATTTGCTTTCCACAACTCCTGAATCTTTAAAGGATCTGCACTTGGAAAATGTAATAAAAATCTTATAGGGACAGGGCTTGCCCTTCTTTTGTTCCCCTACTCTATTAGGGGAAGCAATGTTAGCTAGAAGGTGTTCTTGACCATCTGTGGTGGGGAATTGTCTAGTTAGTATCTTTGGTACAGGGAAGCAATATGTCAGTTATGAGACACCACAATTTTTGCATAAAACTGCTAAAGTACCATCAGTCCTGTTCCTTCAAAAAACAACAGCAAAAAAATCAACAAAACAAAAAACCCTGAAAAATATATTGCGAGTTTATTTTAAAAATGAGCAGCAACTCTATATAATGGAGTATTATAAACCATAGAGATAGTCTAATTATCTTCCATTAAAATAATCTTTTAACATGTTATAAACATATTGCAATAAATAAAATGCAAGCATTGTCAAAAAGCTGAATGAAACAATTTTGAAAAATTCAATTTTTAGTTTATTTACATACTGGGCACATCTTATGTGGTGTTTGTTGTTTTTCAGTAGACTGACTAATAATATGTGCTACTTCAAAAGACAGAGCTGTGCTGGGGAGGGCAACTGCAATTCATGCAGTTCTTAACTACCAAGATTTTACAGGTAAGCAAAAAAAAAAAAAAATTAAAAATTCAGCAGCCTTTGTTTTACTTCATGCCTTCTCATGCCTTGGGACAGTGCAGGCAGGGAGAATGGGTAAGTTTTCTGTATCTGTGCCTGCTGTAGTCAGCTCTCCTAAAAGACTGAAGACACCAACCTATATCCAGCATAAGTTACTGAGCAAACATTTTGGTATATTCAGGAAGGTGAAACTGAAAAGGACTTCTAGCCTGCTCCTCTGTTTGTGCAGGCATTACTACAGATAGACCAAGAAACTACGAACTGATAACTTGCTAGATTATTTTGTCCTGCTGCCTTTGGGCTAAAACTGTTTCAATATTTTTTCACATGCAGCTAAACACCTACCTGCAGCAATTCTGAATTAACATGTTGAATTTAGATAGTTTGAGTCTCTAGTACAATCAAACACTCTTTACATTATGTATCACCCATTAGCCTGAGGAGTTAAAATTCACTGTGTTTTCACAGGATTTGAGACAAAGTAGAAAAGTCCACCAGAAAAGTTAAGGCACTAGGAATGTGAAAATTACTAATCTGATCTCTAAGCAGGTCTAAGCTTTTGTTTCTGTCTCTGACATCCCATCAGTGTTTTTGAAATACCCACAAAACTGATTTAGCTGATTTTGTTTTTCCTACACTCAGTGAGTCAGCAGCTGTATCACTTTATACCATCATATGATCCTTTGTTTCCATGCTGCTTTCTAAAGGATTAAACCTGAAACTTTGCATTCTGACACCACCATAATTCATTTCTTTTCTGCTCTCCGCCTCTAAGCATTGAGTAACTGCAATTTTGATTTCAAGCCCTACTTGAATTTTACTTTTGAAAAATCTTAAAACATGTTATCTTGAAAGAGTAACATATCTCCATATTCTTTATTTGTGTTGAAAATATTTTTCTCTTTTTTTTTTTTTTTTTGAGGAGTTTCCTAATTTGGCACTGCGGCAAGATGGTGAGCTATGCCACAAAATGCCACTCACACAAGCCTATTATTTATTATTTTTCTCCCCCTTTTTGATGGTTTTCTTTTGCACGGAGTGTGGTAATATGCTTGCAATGTATATGGGAAACAGAGGTTTTTAATGTTACAGTGAACATGCTTCCAAGATGGCTTTGTAATTGTTTTTGGCCAATGCACCTTCTTCTTCCCAGGCTCCCTCAGTCTTATCTCTACTTTAGGAATGTTCTAAGAGATAAGTTGAAGTTCTCTCATTGGCCTTGTTAACCTTTGCTGTCGTTGGTGGGTTTGACCCCCTAAGTTTATCATTGGCTACTTTTTGGATGCTTCTGAAACCTATATATGTAACCACCCCAACAATAAAGCTCTCTCTTGCCTCCTCCTCATGGCTGGTCTCTGTGTGCGGTCTCTGCGGTGGCCATGAGACTGTGTGGTGGGGGGAGGGGGGGAGCACCGTTCCCCTCCAGGAGCCGGGGTCCCAAAGGGAAGAGGGGAAGGAAGAAGGGAAAAGGACAAAATGGGACAAAAAGGGACAAAAACAGATCTAACAAAAAAACCAACCCAATAACTAGTAAACTAAAGAACTAGCCAAATCTCACCACTTCCCTTGAGAGAAGCAGGACAGCTGAACACGGCCCAGCGCTCTCCCCTCCCGCGTGGCAGATAACAGCGGTCACTGTGGGCCTCAGCTCCAGATAAGCGAGAGCAAGGACAGGGATCCACCGTTCTCCAACCTCGCCGGAAAGGAAGAGAGCGAGGTCCCTCCTGTTGGCTGTATTTATACCTCAAGTTACGTAAAGGAGTAGCATGGAATACTTCCTTGGTCACCTTCCTAGTTCCTTCCTGGTTACAAGCTGGTCTCCAGGAAGGCCTAGAGAGAAAACTATCACACCGGGCTAAAAGGCCCCTGGTCCTGGAGTTCCCCCTCCCTGTCCACCATTCAACCATCTCAACAGAGTGTCCTCCCCTGCATAAATAAGCAACATTATTGCAGTGATGGCCTATATCTACTATCACGGTAACACCAGATGTATATATAAAACATATTTTCAAGTTTAATTTTAGTCCTTTATGGTTGATGAAAGGTACAAGATTCTTTAACCCACTAAGTTAACAGAACTTGCAAGGCTACTCTTGAGTTTTGGAAAAGCCAGTGGATCTTAAACATGTGAGAAAGTGTTCTGTAATAAAGAACACCTCGCTGGCTCACACTTACTCTATATTTCTTTACTAGGCGATGTGATAATAACAGTTCTCCAGTGAGATTTATGAGCTCAGAAAATAACATTTATTAAAATATTACTGCAGCACTTGAAAAAATAGAGGAACTTATTGACAGAATAAAGGTTTTTTTTAAATTCATTTTAAGACCGATAATAACAAACAAAGTAAGGAAACATACAGAAGAGTAAAGGAAGCAGTAAAGGAAGCCCTTTCAGAAAAGGGCTAAAAGGTGATTTTATCTTAATTGTAAGAATTTAATAGGGCTGTTTTCTTAATATGATATCTCTTGCACATTGCAGTTAAGACTTTGGCAAATTGAATAAATGTACTTTCCTACATATTTAAAAAATATTTTAGTTCCATTAAATATCATATTCAGTTTACAAAAATGTAGCTAATATTTAAAATAATGATTTTTTTTTTGCAAATTAAAACTTTATAATCTTTTTCATATAGCATACAAACTCATACTGTAAATTATGTCACTGAAAAAACAGTGTTAATTTTCCTTGTTTCTAACTGCTCAGAACAAACACAGAGTTAACAACATAAAAAACTATGAACAAGTAGTAGTATTTTTATTTTATGTATTAACTGCCAGAGGAAGGGTAATATTTTCTGCAAATGAAGGTATTGTGATCCAATCTCCAGAATCTGGCATTTATTTTTAACTAAAATATACCTTTGTATTAGATAAGAATATATATATATGGGGCTTGGTTGTTTGCTATTTTTTCAGTCTTAGTCTTTGCCAAAAAGAACAGGACCAACTAACTAATTAGTTGCCATCTTGAGACCTTGATTGACTGAACAACAGTATTTTTGTAATTAAGTGGCCACTTGAAAAATAAATTAAAAAAGCTTAAAATCTACCAAAGCAATGCTGTAACCAAACATATTGTTACACTTAAGTCCTTACAGAACCTAAGGGATAGTTTCTGTAAAGAAGGGAGTGCAAATTAATCCTCGGGCAGGGGAAAAAGCATGCAGTAGTGCACAGGTCTTTCTTAGATATTTCTATTTTCTGTCACAGTTCTCAGGAAACATACCCACATTTTGAGGGTACAGAGATCAGATGACAAAATGACCTATTAAAATTTACACAATCTTTGTTTACAGAACACATAGTTCTGAGTTCAAATGCCATCAATATCCTATTAACTTATGTCCTGAAGCAAAATGAACTAAAATGTAGATTTAAATAACAATCATTAATCTGCCACATATTCTGTCACTAGGAAAAATTGTTATTGCTGCTTTTTGTCTACCTCTGTGTAATAATAATAATAAAAAAAGGTGATGCTTCTATGAGTTTTGGGGGATTTTTATTTCTTTTTTTGAATACCTCATTTTCATGCATATGTCAAACTGATAAAATGTGAACTTTCAATTTAATAAGCAAAGGAAGTGCATCGAAGTGCAATTGATCTTCTTTAGCAAATCTTTAATGCTTTTCCTCCCTTGTTGTTTTATATTTCCAGCTGGAAGGGAAAAGAAAGAAATACAAGATGAATGAACAGATTAAACCATAAATGACAAATCGGACTCTGCAAAAACAAATCATGGACTGTCTTATAAAAAACCACCACATTTTTCCAGAGTATCTAATCCAAAATTGAATGTATTAGGTGCTTCACATTGTAATGGTAGCACTATTTTGTCCCATCCTGGAATTTCAGCCTTTTGTACTGCATTCTTTTGCAAGTTTTAAAGAGGAATCTGGAAGTTTAGCACATGGGTAAAATCAATATAGATTTATAACCATGAATATTCAGGCAGTGTCTCTGGAGAGTTACCAACCTCATGAAAATATTTGGGACAAAAGTTTCAAACTGACAAAAGTGCCAATATGTGGTACAACCAGGGAGTAGTTGTTACACAAATGTCATGAAAATTAAAGGCCATTATAAGCCATTTGTACCAGAAGAAATGTACCAAAAGAACAAACTACACCACATGCTTGCTCAGCCTAGAGAAGGGGGTACTGAGGGAAGACCTCATTATGGTCTAGAGCTTCCTCACGAAGGGAAGTGGAGGGGTAGGCACCGATCTCTTCTCTCTGGTGAACAGATCTAGGACACAAGGGAATGGCAATCTCCTTGTGTCAGGGCAGACTTAGGTTAGATATTAGGAAAAGGCTCTTTACCTAGGGGGTGGTTGGTCATTGGAACAGACTCCCCAGGGAAGTGGTCACAGCACCAAGACTGCCAAAGTATAAGAAGCATTTGTACAATGATCTCGGGCACATGGTGTGATTCTTAGGGCTGTCCTTTGCAGGGCCAGGCTTTAGATTTTGATGATCCTAATGAGTCCTTCCAACTCAGGACATTTGCCCCAAAACAATTTTGGGGCAAATACAAGAAACAGGTATGATGAATGCTTCTGAGAGCATTTTATGGAAATTAAAAGATGATGTGGATACTCTCAAGTGAAGTATATTTAGAAAGGGACAAAATCATATACACATTCTTTAGATACCTTGAAGGATCTGCCTTTCATCAAGGGCTGCACATGGGCATAGCTGACATTGTAAAATTGGAAAGTGTTAAACACAGAAGACAACTCATGTTGATTGAAGAAGTCTCAGGGCAACAGATCACTGCCATCTGGAAAGATATTTCAGGAATGTGACCAATAAGCACACGCTTGCCTTATTCTTGTAGTTTCTCAAGCACTTTCTGTTGTCCTGTTGAAGATATGTTTTGGGACAGACAGACCACTGATCTACTGTGATCATTCTAATCTTCTTAAAGTTTGATAGTCTTCAAACTTTTACAGGCTTCAAGCAATATTTTCTACTTTGATATAGTCAAAAATATTCTCCACTGAAGTGATTTTTCTAGACCAAGGCAAACAAATGAGCACATGCTTATACTGTTGTGACACCTTTTTGGTGTGACTGCAGCTTTTAGCTAGTGTTCTGCAGTGCATTCTTTCTTTCCTTTGACATTATTAATTCATTTGCTGCTTTCCCAATGATCAAAACATAAGACTTGCATCTGAAATTCCGACCCAGCATTTTCTAGGTTAAGAAGAATATTTCAGGCTCTCAGAAATATGCTGTTATCTCAGAGTTTAGCTTTCTAAACATTCATTGCAATACCTGAACCATCCTATCCAAGAGGGGTGAAATTCAGATTTTCACTGTATAATTGGATACCACCTGTAATGGCTGGAAAATGCACTGTGAAAAGAGCTGTGTCTTACTGATCAGCATCAAAAGCAGATCAGAAAGATCTGAGCATATATACATGCATATGAGTGGCCCAAATATCAGCTCTTCATTTTAGAGTTACATTGACCCTGCACAGAATTGTTAATTTCACAGCAGTTAAGAATTTATTTCATCTTTGCTATTCCAAGCAATTGAAATATAGATTTAGGTTGCTGTAACCCTATATAAAGGAAACATTTATGCAAAGGAATAGTACCAGGACTTGAGGGAATGTCACCTTTGAATGTGCAATTCTGTCCTCCAAGAGAAATGGCTTTGACCCCAGGATTTGGCCCACAGATTATGTCCAGGTCTTTGGCATTGTATTTTAACTAATTTGGACATTTGGAAGTCTGTTGGCAGATTTTATTTGACTCTTTCAGTTAGTGTTTCTGTCCAAATTATTGCTTGTCACAAATGGGCACGCTTTTTTCTCTCTCCAAACAGTTTTAATGATTTGAAGTAATGGTCTACTCACCAAGGTCATCTAAGCAAGAATATATCAGTAGTGTTGTGAACAGCTGTACACAGCTCAGGAGTTTATATATTTAAAATGTGTAAGCTTATCTCAGTGACATTTTTATAGGGCAATTCTTGAATATTCCATTTTAGTTAAATACACATATTTCCAAAAATATTCTTTCAGTGGTGATCACATATCATACACTGCATTTTTGTGGTGAAACATCACATAGAGCACAAAGTATTGCAAGTGGTTATTTGCTGAAAAATTGATGCTGTTTTGTGATAGCAAAATACTCAGAACACGAGACAGCAGTAGAGATAGATAGGATTTTGTATACAGCATTATTCTACTGCAATGCTGAATGTGTTTAGGATTACTACTTTTTTTTTGTTTGTGCTCATGGTATTGCATTTATCTATGTTTGAAAGTTTATTAAAGTCTTCATAAAAAAGACTCTTTTCTGTCTCTTTTTGTTATTACAACATATCTGGGTGTATGGCCTGGAAAAATCCAAGACAGGTTGTCCAGAATCTAATTTCTTAGATATATAGAAATAGTATGTGAATTCAGTTCTTGTATCTTGATGGACACATGCTGCAATGGTGCTATAAACCTGGGCCTTACATATTAAACACAGTTTTATGCTTTTTCATGTTTTCAGCATAACCAATTAACTGACCGTTATGTGCAAGAAATGCACATTTGTATGCTATTTCTTTGGTCTATTGCCCATAAAATCAACTTTCTCCAGCTCCAGGTTTGCATTTCTTTAAATGACCATGAGTGAGTTTTTTACAGCCAAGAGGTCTCCAATGCTGCTGTTGTGTTCCATCTCTTTACTTTCCTGTGCCTGTATTGCTCTACCTCATGTCCTGTGCTTCCACTTCTCAGTGTGTCAGCTATCATACCAGCCCTATGTGTTCACTACCGTGATTCCACCATAAAAAAAATAAAAAATAAACTTAGATTTTGTGAGTTAGAAGAATTTCTATCACAGCTAAAGCAGGTAAGACAGAGTTGTTGGAGTGTCTAGAAAAAGTTCAGAGAGCAAAGCTGGCAAGTGTAAGTCCTGAGGCATTGCAAACTCCATCTAAAACTGATGAATTATTAATTGCAGTAGCAGGGCTACATGGTTATAAAGCCTACATGTGCACTAGAAATGTAAAATCCTGTTGCATTCTACAGAAAACAGTCAGTACAAGCAATGGAGCCTGGAAGAAAATTCATCTCATTCTAAAGTAGACCTCTTAGCAATGGGTCAGCCTAGTTGCTTTCTAGGGCATAATGAAGCTTAGACTCCTAGCTCATACACAGACAGGTAGGAGGCTAAATATAGATGTCTTTGACAGTCTCAACTCTTCTGATGCAGCTGAAAAATCTGACTCTTAAATTAATGTTGGGTTCACTCTTTCTTCCTCTGGCCTAAGGCTTTAATAAGAATAGTGAGGAAAGGAGGTACTTTGGATTAACTAAAATGGAGGAAATCTTCCTAGGACATGAGTAATGTAGATCCAACCTGCTTTAGATTATTAGCTTTTGAAATGATCTAACCAATAGATGGGCAAAACACAGAAAATTGTAACAAAAAATTTTGGTTGAAATTAGGTGTCAAAGCCCAAGAGGAACATTGGCTTCCTAAGCTGTCCATGTGAAGGTTAGGCATGCCTCTGTGGAGGTGCCCTCACTTCGTCCTGTACAGTGCTGAGCCACCCTGAGAAGTAAACTGGTGTAATTGCTTCCCAGGACTTGCAATACATAAATCACAGGTAAGCTTTGTTCAGTTTTAGATGTGTTCCATAAGCTGTAAACCTCATAAAAGTGAGTTTGTATGAAGAGGGGAACAGATGAAGAATTAAATCTTAGTAGCTACGAAACTTCATGAACAATGCTAAACTTTTGGAGAAGCTGCAAATCATTTAAGCTATAAGTTAAGAGTTATCAAGTCATGAGTGAATATCTTTTAAGGAACAATGCTCTTGTTACAGATTGCCTAGGGCTTTGTCAAATTAGGTTAATCACAAAGTTAAGGAGAACTCAGATTCAAATATGAAGGTTCATTGGGAGTATCTCTAACTCACAATTCCTATTCTAACACAACCACACTACATTTTGTATCCACCTAAGTTCTTATGCATGCTAAATTGCTTACAGTTTTCCCTGTGAGAGCAAACCTATCAGATTTCCTTTGCTTAAAAAAATCTAAGAATAGTATAAAGGTCTGTCACAACAGTGTTCATTTTGTCCCATTGCCCATGCACCTTTTATCCTTGAGTAACAATCTTTACTGGTCATTACTAATATCATATAAGTAATATTGCTATATATTTAATATCTGGTTTCATCTAAATTAATATCATGGTTAAACAGTCTTTTTCAAACATAGTTTCAGTTTTTTTCAGTAAAGGTAACGGGTTTTATGTCATATAGCTTATATGACCACATATAGAAACCTGAAACTATTTACTTTGAAAAATGAAAGAAGAAAGTAGGTAAAAGAAACTTTTTTTTTACTGTACTGAAGAACAACAACACCTGAATACCTTTCATTTATCTGGAAGACATAGAATTTTTAGGTGAAATAAAAAAAAATTATTACAATTGAATGAGTTTTCAATTAATTTAAATATCATTTAATGTGAAGATGCTGGTGAATCTTTGGGAATATCTTAAAAGACAAATCTGCATTCACATTTTCCTAGGAACAGGAGGCAATGAATGTTTAGGTTATTAATAAATTAGAGTCCTATTTATTAATAAACATAGAAAAAGGACCAACAGCTTATGATTTACCAGAAACGAACACAGTAAACACATATTGCCAAATAATCCCTTTATCAAGTGATTTATGTTATATGATCAGTGGGTTATTCCTTACAGTAACACTTGATTTGATATTAGTGTTTTCTTAATGAAAAAAAAAAGAAAGATATTGAAATCATAAGGGCATGGTCATAAACGTGCCCACTTTCAGCTGTTACATTCAAAAACAGTTTGCAAAACAAGTTGTTATTCAAAGTGCTTCTGTTTTTGTTGCCTCAGGTTATTTGAAGGCCAGTCCAATAAGTGTATTACATTTCACCTGAGTATGTCTGGCAAGATAAGCAAAATAGGGTTAAACAGAATAAATTTTCACATTTTTTCCTGAGTATAGTGAAGGCATTTAAAGCTTTTCTGAAGTAGGAATTCAATTCCAGTCACTATAAACATAGTGGTTTTTTTTTGTTTTTTCTTTTTTCTTTTTAATTTTCTGTGTTCTGGTGGTCTTTTTCCACATTTCTATTCACTAAGCCTAGCCATGATGATGATGATGAAAGTGTCCTGTCCTTCACATGCCTTTCTTCCTACATATGTTAAGCTACATCCTAATTTTGTTGGAAAGACAGAAAATGTCTTTGATAAGGAATAAGTATCACTCTTTAGTTTGAAAAGGCTCAAGCTTGGCAAGAAGAGTTTCTCAGTACTTTATATAGAAGACACTGTAGTTAATACTGGTCTGCAAGAACTCTACCTAATTTGATATGTTATGGAAATGACAAGTGAAAAAGCTGATCTATTTTTTTTCTTAATATTCTTTGTGTATCTGCACCAGCTACTCAGAAATAGTCAATACTTGCACAGGATGAAACCATCCACTGAGAATCCTTGCTCACTCAATAATTCTGCATTTTGACAGGAATATAATAAAAAAAACTGTATTCGGGATCAAAGGCAGTTGGTAAACAAAATTAAGATCATCATAACTTACTCATATAGTTCTCAGCTTGTGAGGAATCACAGAAAAAAAATCTGTATTTACTACTTTTATTTTGTCTACTTTAACTTTGAAAAATTGATTATTTCTTTTTGCCCTGTAGGGATTTAATGCCTTTTTTTTTTCTCTCTTTGGGTAGATTCCTTCTATTTGACAATGTGCTTCTTATCTTACAGTGTGCTATTAGAATAATCTGTTAGATAACTGTAGCTTCTATTCTGCTGTGTCTGAGTCACATAAGCTAACAGAAAATTTAATAAGAGTTCTTTATGAGCTAAGTTGTTTTTTTTTTTAACAAAGGTATCAATTCTCAGGAATTTTCCATCAGCAATATACTTGTATTCAAGAAAGTAAAAGGAAAATGACATGCAGACAAAGAAACATTTGGATGAAAGTTTAGTTTAACAAAAAGTAAGCCATCTGGAAAATTAAACAAGTCATTCCATGTATAAGAACAGTCGTGGTCCTGGTTTTCAGTGATTCCCATATCTAATAACTAACTAGATCATTAATCTTTCTCTCCTTAAAGTGTAAGCTGGGTCTTTTCTGACATCACTCATTTCATCTTACTTGCTTTTTCAGCAAAACTTACAAGAAACACTCATCTTTTAACTTCTACCACTGGATCATATTTTGCAAAAGACTATCAGAATGCATAGGAGCATATTCACAAAAATATGGTTACAGGGGATGATGGTATAAATAAACAATTGTTGATAAAACCAGCTAAAAACATTGACAAAAGCTGGCAGTAGAAGTTTTGTTGCAGTGACTATGGAGGCGACAGTTCCCACATTCAAGTCATCATATGTGTTATGTGCTTTCAGTCATGTTTGACACACACCTGAGAGCGTGCAGCAATCCTCACCTTCAAGAACACTCTTTTCATAGTGTAGTAGCATTTATGGGAGAATTACCCTGTTAAATCAATGACCACTTAAAGTTTCTACATTGAAACAGCTCTCATTGTGTAGCTCTGATGTAAGTAGTCTGCAACTCCTTTTCTCAAAAAAATATTAACATTTGGAAAACCAGATTAAATTATTTTAATCATATATCAGAACTTTCAAGAAATTAAAATATTTATGTAAAGAGGAGCATGACATGAGAAGAACTTCCCAGGGATACATATTTTTAGAAAGTGAAGACAGTTATGAAGAGAGATGCAAATTTTCACTCAATAAAGCATCTCTCTTGGCTGAACAAATAGTGTAGACATCTTGTTAGATCTCAGCATATATCATATAGAATGTATTCAAATAAAGAGGTTTTAAAAGTTGCAGCAGTTGAGATTTAAATAAAGTTTAAAAGAAGGGTCATATTTTAAACCACAAGGCTACTTTTTCTCTCAAAACTTATCATTTAATAACATTTGAGGTTTGCTTGATACTAAAACACTCATTATCTTTGGTCAAATCTAGTTTAAACTGCAGAACCCTAGGGGTTGCCTAGCTTTAATTGTCTCTAAAAGTTAACATAATTTATTATGTCTACTGTGAAATGGCTAACTTACACATAAGAGCAAGATGCTCTATTAAGTGCACTTCTATTGTCAAAGTCAACTGCTTCTGGCAGTGCCGTTTCTGAAATGCTACTGATCAAAAGGTAATGAGAACTGACAGGCAACATCACAAACGTTCCACGGTAAACACTCTGTTAGATTAGGAATGAAGTGAGCACTACTGATTGATTGTTTCTGTAGCAGTGAAGTGTAGCAGAAAGAACAAGGGTTTTTAACATTCACTTCCACATTATGATGAATAAACCTGCACATTAAAGCATATTGGAAATAGCCAGATACTCTGAAATACATGAAGGTGTGTATATAAATTGCTTTCAAAATAAATCTAACTATCATGTCATGCTAAACTACAAACTTCTCATGTTTTCCTTTGCTGCACAGTTAGTGTTGTATCTGTATCAGTTAGAAAACCCCAAAAGAGTAAAATAAAGGCAATAAAAAGATCTCACAGATGAGATAACATCCCACTTCAGTGCAATTCTTTCCAACTTTCATTACATTGGTTTGAGTAATGGTTACAGAGCCAATTTATAGGTGTCGTGCTATATTCCTCAATTAATGAGAAAAAGATAGAGCTCTAAATTCTGGCTGTGCATGTCTGTAACTGCAGGGATCAATAAAATCATTTGAAGTGTATGTGCTTGGATAGGTCTGTGACCATTACTTTTTGTCCTATTCCTCGTGGACACAGCAGTCTAATTTCTTCCTACTGTCAGCCTTTAACATACAATGATCATGTCATACTTTAAGCTTTCTCTTCTATTTTAAACAATCCCAACTATTTCTTTCAACAGTTCTATTACTATCCACTGGACTGTTTCCAAGTAATTTACTGTATTGTAAGAATTGGTGTTTTTCCTTGAATTTTCATATACATTACAAACTAATTAACATTTTTCTCATACAGCATGTAAATGCTTAATTACAAAACTGGGTAGTAGGAAACCGGGAACATATTTTTTTAATACCTTGCTTGATACAACTTCCAGTTTAAGTGCTATTCAACATTGTTTAACTGTTTACTTACCCTTCTATTTTGGTTTCATCTGGACAATGTTTGCCTGACTTCCCTATGAAAATTTTAGAGGCATTCTGATCTCTAATTCTGTATTAAAACATGACACTTGCTACTCCTCTCTTACATACAAGAACTTTTGTCCTGTCATAAAAAGACATTAAGCTGTTTTGATTTGTTTTGCTCTTGACAGATGAATGTTGACTGTTAAAAATAGATGGTTTACTTTTTTGTTCCAGGTTTTCTGCATATTTTTTGCATATTTTCTACATATTTTTGTGTTTTCTGCATATTGAAGGTAAACTGAATAAGCTACAAATCCCTGACCATCTTATTTTTATTTCTAATATTTTCCTTATTTTTTCTTCAAAGATAGCATATACATTTGTAACTTTCTAATCTTCTAAAATTCTTCCCTTCCTCCACAAATTCTGATTTATTTTTTTAAAATACACTATAATCTTTATGTGGCCTGTATGAACAGCTATAGATCCACTTCCTCTGAGACTTTTAACCAATCAAAACATTCTTATTGTCATTTTAGCTGCCACATTTAAATGTGCTATTAGTGATACTAAGCTACAGATAATACGTTAATATAAGCTGAGCAAAAAAAGCTTCAAAAACTTGTCATTCCTGTTATTGTCTATTATCATCCTTCTGTTTTCACTGAATACCTCACAAAAGCATTGCTTGGTTGCATTCTACTAATTTACATATGTCTTTTTCTTTTTTTTTCTTTCCTGTCACTCTCTTTCCAGTAGTTTATTTCATGTCTTATCCCTCCTGATTTTCTCCTTAATCCTTAGTAATCTCATAATTTCTCTATTGTTGGATTACTTCTTGAGTTTCAGACCATTGTAAAGTTGAATTTAGTCAGATTAAACTTTAAGTGTATTTTATTACATATTGCCTAACATTTTGGCATTTCTAAAATCCCCTTCATAATTCCCTAGTAAAATGCCCAATTAAAGGTATAAAAGCAACCATAACTATGACATTTATAGCTTTTGACTACTTGCCCTTACATCCTGGGTATATATTGCAGAACCATATAGAATAAAACAGAAGAGACAAAATTGTTAGCTTTACTTACCTTTTCCCTGCCCTTCACAAAAGTTCCTTCCAACAATTTTATCTTTAACACACACATCAGTACAGAAATTTAGATTGTTAGCAATGCACTCCTACTTACCATGACAGGATTGTAAAATTATGGTAAGAAAATCTGCATAAACCAGTTTTAATTAAAAGTGAATTAATTAAATCAAGGCTTTTTTTTCAAGATAATAATTTTAGTGCATATGAAGTTTTCTAAGCAAACAAGTTTGCATTTTTTCTGGTTTCTCAAAGAACTATTCAGAACTTGTACAGAGTTTAGAAAATCTTTGTACATTCTTAGCTTTAGACATGTAATGACTGAGACTACTTGGGAAGGTAAAGTCAAATATTATTGACTCTATTCTTTTAGCTTGCCTTTTATTTGTTAGTTGATTCAGAAAGAACAGTAGCAACATTTATAACTCAGTTTCCCCAAAGAGCCAAGATGCATTCATGTTGATCAACCCAACCTGATTAAAAAATACACTATTTTTCCAGTTTTCAGGTTTTTTTAAAAAAACCAACCAAACAAAAAACAACAAAAAAGTTGCGCACAAATATGCATACTCACAGATGAGCTGTTTTTCAAACTCCATCTGTTTACCACTGATTGTTTAATAAGAATACAAGCAGCACAAATTGAGAAAGATCAGAGAAGCCTGTGCTCCTCAAAGCTATTACCTAGTTTATCTAATTTATAAGGCCAGGCAAAATATTTCCACCCTCTTTGCATTTGTTTGTATTACTGCATCACACTGAAAACATAACATTCCAAAAGCAACTGACCTCTGAATATCCTTTCCCTATGTAAATAGAAAACTTAAATTCACTCTTAAAATTCTCAGCTCATACCTAGGAAACACGGGCTATGAAACTGAATGTTGTCCTATAAATTGAACTGCTCCTGTAAATAATTCAACTTAACCATGACTACTTCAGGAATGGGCTTTTGGTTCTTGAAAAAAAAACAAACAAACCAGCCACAAAAACCCACAACACCCACCCAAGAGCAGCACCTTGCACTTGGTCTTGTTAAACCTCAAGAGATTCCCATGGGCCCACTTATTGAGCTTGTCCAGGTCCCTTTGGATGGCATCCCATCCTTCAGATGTGTCAACTGCACCACTTAGTTTAGTGTCATCGGAAGTGTGAAATTTTCCTTAATTTTATTAAGTTCTATTTACTCCCTAAAATATCTGCAGAAGATGTAATCTTCTATCAGTTGCATGTTCAGTAAGGCAGGGTATTTCAGTACTGCTCTATGTATCTGACCATCACACTAAATTCTTTACCCTGTACTTACAATACTTGGAATCTGTCTTTCAAGTGCAATTAGATCTAAACAATATCACAGGTACCTTGTGTAAAGTAATTTAAAAATCCATTCTCCTAGGAATTATTTTGCCCACTAGACATATTCTGTTCATATTTGACTTTTAAACATTTGCTTATCTTGTGTAAATTGTTATCAATAAAGGAGTACACCCGTTTCTTCTTCTCTTCAAAGTTTCTCTGGTATTCTTGTATGTCTCTTGCTTTTCCCTTTCTGTTAAATCACTCAATAAAATTTCTACATGTTTCATAAAAAAATTTATTATGGGAGAGTTTCCAACCTTGTTGACATTTAGATATAAATTGCAGATACATCTTCCATCTTTTCAATAATATTGGGCTATCCTCCACAAGAGTAAGGTATCAGCTAAAACCAGAAGCCTTTTCTCCATCATACTCCCACTGGGTATTTTATTACTGGGTAAATTTTGTTATTGATCTGTTTTACGTTCTCACAATTAAACATGTTTCCAAGCCTCTGATTATATTTGTGTCACTAGCTGAAATTCTGCTTTGCCAATATCCTTTTTAAAAATATGAATGACAGGTCTTTACATCCTGTCAACATCAGAGTTATTAATTATATGTAAAAGGAAGGCCAACCTTCTGTTCCTGTCAGTTTTCTTTTTCTGATACAAGAAATTAAACAACTAAATTTCATAACTAAAGAAGGGGAACAAGGAACTCCCTTTCAAAGTGTTAATTACCACAATCCCTTAGTCTTTTTCGATATCTGTACATTGACAGTATGATTTACCATCTTGAAAGTGTATTTACAGATTTTTTTTTTCCTGTGTGACCTTTCAGCTTTAGTGAAAGAAACCTCTGCTGTCTTAAAGCACAGATTATTAAGACAAATTTATTTTAATGAGCAGTTCAGAATTTCTCAACTGACCTACCATTTATTAACCAAACCATCATGGTTTACTATTTTCTGCAGCTTTTCATCACAGTTTGATGTTATTTCCAAGTCATGGTAAATATAACACTGAATCAAAAGGAGATTTCTCATTGCTTCTTGTCATATATCACTTAAAACTTTTCAATGATCTGATGTAGTGCTTTTTTTCTGTGATATTTTAAGATGGGGTGAACCAAACAAAAAGAGCTTTTCTTTGCTGATTAGAATCTTTAGCACGTAGAATATATGCATATAATAGGCATGTTGATGACAAACACATATCAATGCTTTTCTAATGTGAGAAAGATGCTGATTGTTTGACAGTAAATCAAAGAGGGGACCCCTGGTGGCCTAGCGGTTAAGACGCTGCGCTCTCAGCGCCGAGGTCACAGGTTCAATTCCCGGTCCTGCTTCAGGGTCCCCTGGGTAGATGGAGCTTGTCAGCCCCTAAGGCCATCCATCTAAGAGAAGGTCACTCAAAACAAACCTACGTCCTGAGGACCTCACTGCCATTGT